>JAJHPF010000009.1:9335000-9935000 GCA_024447775.1 Carex cristatella
ATACTTTTGGATTAATAGGTTACTATGCGTGATTTGCTGTCATGGGTGAAGGGAAATTTGATCAAGGAGAGGCCTGAGATGTTCATCAAAGGAGATTCTGTGTATGCATATCCATTTGACTATATTGAAGAACAGTTTGTCTAATAATACAAAATCAAAATATTATCCTATAATATAATACACCCAAATAACAGGTTGAATTAGCTGAACCAATAAATATACCTCAACTAAACTGATGTATTAGACCTGTGGATTGAACCTGCTTTTACTTCTTGTTTAATTGTTTAGGAGACCTGGAGTTCTGGTACTAATAAATGATTGTGATTGGGAACTATGCGGTAATCTTGATGCAGAGCTGGAAGAAAAGGATGTGATTGTTTTTATCTCCACATTACATGGTGGCTAAATTCTAGTGGCGTAAACTTCACTTTTATTTTATGAATGAGCGAAGAGGCAAGCATTTTTCATGTTGGTGAAGCTTCCATGAAAATTTGATTTCAAAATCTTACCAGTTTGTGCTGGCCTGAGAACTCATATGTGCACTGGTTTTTTGTTGTGATGGATATCATATATGAAAAGTCAAGTGAAAATATTTCTCCATTTTTACAGTTAGTCCTGTAATATCTACATGTACTTGTGATTTTAGTATTGAAGGCACTCTATTTTTTGTAACAAAGCTCCCATGGCAGTAGAGGCACAATTTTAATTTGTTTTAGCTGAAATTGCACCAGAAACCTAAATGTTGTATACCTGTATAGGATTCAGAAAGGGGTTCATTCTGTTAGTAGGCTGCTAGCACAGTTAGTCTAGTGCACTACTGAAGTGGTACAGCACATGAGCCCTAAAAGCATCTTGCAAAAGCTAGTTTATTACCACCTATAGTTTCTTTATAATATTAGTCCAACAAAATATTTTAAAAGAAACTTTCATACAAATGAATTCTGCTATTTTTCATTACTTAATCATGTTTTTGTGAATACTAATGGTGTTAGATTACAAATAATTGCACTTTTTTATGTCTTCTACAATTTAGTGGAGTTTCTGCAACTATTGTGGATTTGTGGTGCACTCACAGCAACTTGTGCAATTATGGATCATCTAGGTCCTTTCTTGCAAATTTCTCTTTTCACTTATCTCACATTTCTTATTCTATATGAATCTATTCCTATTGCAAAATTGTCAGCATGAATATCACCAAAAGAGACATTTGAAATAATGCAAATGTAGGTGAAACAAGAGTGGTACAAATCTATATCATTTCTTTCCAATTGGTTTTTTACATTTACAAATTCAACTCGTGTGACAGTTTCTTACAAGTCAAAATTCACAAACAAACTATACTGCTTGCCAAATTAATATTTCACTCAAATGCGAGCCTTTGTGTACCAACCAGGGACGCATATTGACCCTTCTTGGCCAACAGCTCGAGATGAGTTCCCAACTCGGCAACCTTGCCTTCCGAACAAAGCGCGATTTGGTGTGCATTCTGCACAGTGCTCAATCTGTGTGCAATAACCAAGGAGGTTCGCCCTTTCATTAAGTGGTTTAGTGCTTCTTGCACCAATTTCTCACTAGTTGCATCCAATGCACTTGTTGCCTACATCCCATTGCTCCGTATAAGTTTCTATAACTAAAATACCCTTTTTAGAATTTATATATATGATGCAAGAAAGATGATCTCTAACCTCATCAAGTATTAGGATAGGAGCATTCTTGAGAAGCGCCCGTGCAATTGCAACTCTCTAAAAACAAACATGTATTATAAAAACAAATAATAAATTACAACAAGAGTGAGGCTATGGTACTACGCATAGCGCAGATTGGTCCGTACTATGAATCAAGATCTTTGTTTTTCAAGTTCAAACAGCCGATCTGAACCGTTCAAATTTCAACATGATCTCCACATCAAAATGTACTTGCATACTAAATTTTATGTTCATTAATTTTTTTTTTTTTACTATTTTTGTAGTTAGGTAGAAAATCACTACTTTTGAAAGGTCTAGAATCTCTAGATCAAGTGATTTTCTACTTATCTAAAAAAATAGTAAATAAATTCTAAAAAAATATAAAATTTGATCCACAAGTACATTTTCATATGGAGATCATGTTGAACGGTTCAGATCGACCGTTTGTACTTTGAAAATGAAGATATTAATCCATAGTACGGACCAATATGCGCTGTGTGTAGTACTGTAGCCTCATTCATGACAACATATAATAAGAGAGAAAGAAATATCATAGTATGATGTTGATAATGTTTTCAATACCTGTCTCTGCCCACCACTTAAAAGGCCTCCCCTTTCACCTACTAGCGTGTCATAACCCTGAAAATACATGCAATATATCAGTTAAAATCAAGACTTTGACATCCCACCCAAGCTGCAATTAAAACACATAATGATTATGATTAAGTAGTTCTAAAATAGACCTGAGGGAGAGAGAGAATGAACTCATGAGCATTAGCAGCCTTAGCTGCCTTGATGATATCATCCTTTGAAACCTCTTCATCTGGTAAACCATATGCTATATTTTCTCCTACTGATACCGAAAATAATACTGGATCCTTGATCAAAATTAAACAAATAAGCCTTAGGTATATTTACAGAAAGAAAATTGCAGAGATAAATTAGGTGAAATCTAAGAGGGTAAAAACCTGATTAACTAAGGAGACATAGCGAGCCCACTCCCTTTTATCAAATGTTCTTATATCTTCTCCTCCCACAGTTATCCTACCTCTTGTAGGCTTCATGCAGAGTTATAATTTCAAATACTTTAATTAAAATAACTAACAATTAAATTGTCATGAGTGGGTATATAAATCCTAGAATCATTTTTTTAGTAGGTAAAAAACCTACCAGGTATACACTGAACCAATATTGTTGAAATAGAGTACTCGTACAGCTTTTTAAAAACAGAAGAAAAGTGGTAATTTCATACCACCTGCTAATTATATGAAACAAAACCAACATACAATATCCATCAGCAATACAACCAAAATTACAAAAAACCCAGAAGGTACTTCATGCATCTTGATACCAAACCTCATCTTTTCGGTAAGAAACAGGTACTGTAAATAATTGGTCATAGTGGTGCTTAAGGTGCAAGGAAATTTCTTAGTTTACCTCATAAAACCGAGCAAGAAGCTGCACGACCGTACTTTTGCCGGCGCCACTGGGTCCCACAAGTGCAGTTATTTTCCCACACTCAAGTTTAAGATTTAGGCCATTTAATACCCCTACATCTGACCTCAGTGGATAAGAGAAGTAGACATCTGTAAAATATACAAAAACTTGGATAACCAAAATTCAGGGACAGTTGCTTATGTACTGGATAAGAACAATCACTATAACAGAACACCGTAGTACGTGATGCAATTGTTCTCCTCTTGTTTTACCATAAGCCTTTATTTAAATTGCTGATGAATTATTCAGAGTTTTTGGATCTTTTTTCCTTTTTAGAAATCCAACAAGCAAAGGACTAACCTTCAAGACAGATATCACCTGACCAAGCAAAGCTGCCACAGCCATTGCCAGGTCTCAAAGCCGCCATGTAATGTGCGTTTGCACCCTTGGTTCTATGAAAATTTTCAATTTTTGAATTTTCGATTTCTTTGTTCAATCCATAGGCAAGGGAATCATCGATTTCATGAGCAGTTAATATACCATTTATCCTCTCTACAGCCGCCAGGGTCCCACGTAGGTCACCTAGTGTATTCACTGCCCCTTGCACCTGAAGAATATATTCACTAATTTTGATTTTACAATGATAGCATACAAATGGAGTAATTAAATGTTATAGAGGAATTATTACTCACGGCAAAAGTCAAGGTGAAGGTGTAGCCAATGAAAGAAGTCATAATTCCAACCGACAATTCTCCCTACAATACAAATAAATAGTGGAGTAATAGAGTTTCCAGAACAATTAACAAAGATTCATAATACTAGAAGTGGTACCTATGCTCAGGGATAAAGCCAGTAAATTAACAACACAGTATTTATCAAAATCATAAAACAATAAAAAAAATTAATTTTTTGGGAGAGAGCCAATAACAGGCATGATAATTCACTAAAAGTAATGTTTTCTGCTATGTTTAGAATCCTTTATTTGGCGCCTATTCATTTTAAACACTGTAGCTGTGGCCGTGCTTTTGAGATATGATGCTTTTTAAACCAAAATACCACTCTTGTTGTCCTGATCAGAGTTTCAAGAAAATTCAAATTGAATAATACTTTAAGCAACTAAACAATATATCTGAGAGAGAAAGATTTTGTATTACCGATTTGACCTTGGCCCCACCAAGAATATAGAGTGCAAGAAGAGAAATATACACCACTACTCTAGTTAGCGATTCATTTGCTGATTTAAGGGATCCAAGCCTTGTACCACTTTTCTGGTAGGCATTCACCTGATAGAAGATAAAAGAAATTATAATAGCTATATCTTGTATGCATTTACAAATGTATAAGCCCCACCCCATTTGAAAAGCTAATTAAATATTTATCTAATGAAATACCAATCAAATAAAAACTGAATTTGAAAAGAACCTACTAAATTAGAAAATAAGGAGATTTGCTTCTTTTCACCACCAAATGACCGAACCTGTAGCAATTTAAAAAAAATAAATAAGAGAGAGAAGAAAGTAAAAAACAATGAATAAGTTGGAGAACTGGAATAAGATCGGAAATCAGAATAGTCTTACGGTACGGATAGCAGAAAATGTCTCAGTTGCACAGTCTGATAAGCTTGCTTGTACAATTCCATGAGACTTGAAAGTCGGGACAGTTGACCTCTTGAAAATAGCTATTTGGTAAATAGAAAAGTAAATCAACTAGTTTTTTTATTAAACAATGTAAGCTATCAACCTTGCCTGTCCGCTCAAGTTTACAAAGTAACTCAGTGTTGATAAAAAAATCCCTGCTTTCTCAAAAGTAACAGACACAATACCCAACCTTTCCATTTTGCAAATACCACTGTGTTGAAACCAACTTATGGAGGGGTTTTATTTTGATTTTTAGAAGAAAGTGATAATTTTTTTGCAACGATGGAAAGGAGGGGACCTATTGCAGTGATAACAAAGGGGTACTTGTAAATATCATGAAGAAATTAAACAAAAAGGTTGTACCAACTAACGCAGAAACAGAGACCATTAGGAGCGCCAAAACAGGTGCAAGTTGAGTTGATAATGTGAAGAGAATCCCTATTGTACCAATTATCTGTGCAGTTTAATAAATTAAAAATGAACATTTTATTTATAGAGTCAAGTACAAAAAGTCTAATAAAGATCAAGTGAACTTAAGCATGCCTCTGAAGTAGCCCTCAAACCACGATCTCTTGAGATGTTGTCACTGACTACATTTTTTAGTGCTTCCAAATCAGAGGTCAACAAACCAGTCAATTCACCAACCTATGTAACAAAAGGTAACAAATTTATTGTCACAGTACAAACTAATGCTTGTTCATGTACCAAATCAATTAAGATTATAAAAGATACATCACATGGTGATATTTGCACTGTACCTTATGACGGTCGAAGAATTCCACCTGTCATAAATAAATAGAAAGCAATTAGTTTTATACATTAAAAAGAGTAGGTACGTACCCATATATAATTTTAGTACTAATTTGCTATGATAAATGTATATATTTCTTTCTAGCTCAATAAGATGTACCTTTTGAACTAAAATTCTCCGGAAAATTTGGGCCCGCAAACTCGCCATCACATTCTCCCAAATGATAGTCATATTTAGAACAAAAGTAATGGTAAAAATTGGTTCAAGCGCATATAAAACCCCGATTTTTGAAAGAAGGCTCCATAGGGACTCTGACCTTCTCCCCACTAATATTTCAAAAAACTTTCCTGTTTCAACAATTCCAAATATGTTATGAACATTAATTAGAACCAAGCACTAACAAAAAAAAAGGTAATTCATTACTGATACCAATTGCTGACCCAAACAAACCAGTGTGGACCTGATTGGATGAAGAACCCAGAAAAAGATAAAAAATAATCTCTGGTAATTACCAGAATGGTAAATGAGAATTTATGGTGTGTTCTGGTACCAATTCTGGACTGACATTAACATTACTAATGCAGGTATGATAAATATGCCGAAGTATTTGACCAATTATCATCCTAACGAGTTAAGCATTGTATATTTGTATTGCATTAAGTACATGCACGTGCACGTCAGAGAGGGGACGAGAATAAGAGATAAAGACTTTTCAAAATGAGAGAGAGAGAGAGAGAGAGAGAACCAGAAAAGAGAGGCATGGATAGAGTGCAAATGGAACAAGCAACGAGTGAGGCGACAGAGACTGCAATTCTGAGCTTGTGACACGCGAGAAAAGACCAAATTACCCCCCAAGTGATGGCCTTCTCTCGGCCGAGGAACATAGACTGATCAGCAGGTCCCACATCCTCCTCAGACCTGTTGATGGAGTCCGGGTCGAATGCGGGAGCGGAGACATAGGCGAAGGGAGGGGAGAGGGTGATGACGTGGCGGTGGCGGAGACTCCGGAGAGGGGAGGAGCTAAGGAGGAAGGAGGGGAGAGAAGAGTAACGGCGACGGAGGATAACGGAGGAGGAGGAGGAGGGAAGAGGAGGAGAAAGAAAGTGGAAAGAGAGGAGGTGCTGTAGCGAAGAAGCCATGTGAGACGACACGACTGTGTGCTGTTGTGTGTGTTTTCGTTTTCCCTTTTCATTTTATAGTATTAATTTCTTTTGGAAAGAGTTTTTGGAGATTTTTTTTTTTGTGGCATCTTAAGCTGCTTTAATTTATTTGAATTTGTGATTGATGCTTGTATACTTGTAATTCCATGATAATTGATAACGAAACTGAAAATGGCATGTAGCACGCCTCATCCTTTCGAGGAGATCATGGCAATCACGCATGAACGCATAAATAGAAGATTTAACAACTTAATTAAGAGTACTGATATTATAGCACAATGACTTTTTATTTTGACACAAACAATTTTTTGGTTTTATAGACAATTTTGCCCTCTATATATATTTATTTCAAATGCCATTTTTTTAATATTAGATCTTCATCTAATTTGGAATAACAAAAACAAAATAACCCATGCATCGACCTCTGATTGTACATCAATAATTTTAACTTTTGTTAAAAACGTATCTCAGTCTCTTTTTTTAATATATTTAAATGGTATGAGATATAAAAAAAATTACTACATGATATATCATTTTTTTTAACAAATTTAACTTGTTTATTCTAATTTTTATAACTGCATATACAAATTCAAAATAACACACTTAAAAAAATGTAATATTAATAGCATAAAAGTATCACTGCTTGGCAAATCTTATGGTTTTATTGCATTTGTTTTTTCAAAAAGTGTTGTTTTGTACATACTTTAATAACCTAGCAAAAATATATTATAATTTATGTTTTCTCAACTCAGCAATGGAGATTATTTTCAAAATAATGTTGAGAGAAGTCGTAAAATAGACTATTTAATTCATTAGTTTATGTTGAGGTAAAAGATTAATTATTTCTGGTAATAACACAATTTTATTGATTTGATGTATTATTTTATATTACCTTGAAGCATTTATGCTTAGATGATTTCTTTTAAACTATTAATGGTTGTCCTTTTTTTTTTTTTTTTTTGATAAAAGGCTAAAAGTCCGTTTCATTACGAAACCAGTCAGAGCAGTTTTTACAGCAAATCTAAACCAAAAGTATATAGTCCGATAACCGAAACAAAACCATAGAATATAAGAACCAAAACAACCAGCATATAGAAAAAAAAACGAAATAGCAAAAATAAACACTACATTAGATAAACTATAAGAGCTAGAATCTAATTAATGGTGCGAGACGTGTCTGAAATGTCTTCCAGTTGCTGGGATATCTCTATCAGCTGAATATCTTCAAGTGCTAAGATTTGGAGCGGAATCTTATCAATATTCTCCGGCAACCAGCGGAGAACAATCTCTCAGGGCGTTTGATCAAACCTGTCCAATAATTGAGTAAAGCAACAACCATAGTACCATAGATCGAAATGATTTCTTACTACAATTTTGAAAACACAATTCATTGCGCAATTTCCAAATGGTCCAGCATAATGCACTAAAGGCCATGAGGAAAGCGGTTTGATCAGATTTAGCTAAAGTGAAGGAAAAATCAATTATATCACTCATGGAATGCCATAGTCGAAAGTATAGTTGACTGCGACCTATCCAGAACCAGAGATGCTGTGCTAACCTGCAATTCAAAAACAAATGATCAGCATTTTCATATTCCTGACAGAATTGACATCTAGGGTTGCCTGTCCACCCCTTGGATCTAAGTACTGCCTTATTTAAAATTTTGTTATTGGAGAGTAATCACTTGAAAATTTTAATTTTGTGTGGAATAGGCAGCTGCCACCATAACAGAGGCCGAGGAAATTGAATACCATCAAAGTTAAGAAATTTATAAAGAATGGTTGTCCTTGTAATATGGTCATATGTTATGTTGTCATGTAATTTAATAACATATTTAAATTTCATCTCTAACAATCAGGTTATCAAAATTAAAATAAACAAAACTACACATGTATTCTCTGTAGTTAAAAAAAATTGTGTATCAAACTTGGTGCAATTTTAAAGTCTATACGTCTTCCATTGAGCGGTTTTAAAAATTAACAGTTTGTAATTTGATAAATCATGAAAATTACATCAAATTTCATCATTTTTTATATAAATGGTATGAGAAAGTGTAAATTATATTTTAGTTGCCGAACTTAAGAAAATAAACTATTTTCTATGAATCTCAGAAAAATTTAACATATATGTTTGAGGAATATCCATCTATAATGAAATTCATAATTAAGGATAAGTGTAAAAATCCGAATTATACACACACACTAGTATGGTGCCCGTGCATTGCAACGAAAACATATTATAAAATTGAATATAATATGAAGATATCTTTTTGTTTGACATTCACACAAAATTAAGACAAAAAATATTAAATGAAAATAAAAGACACACACGAAAAAAAATAGAAATTCAAATAATAAATAACAATAAAAGAAACAACAAATGAAAAAAAAATGGATCAAATATAACATGAAAATGAATCCATTTATTTCATAAGATATGTTATAAATGCATGAATAAAAGAAAATGAAGAAATAAGAAAAATATTAATTACATGAATCAAAAATAAATTTAAGAAGGAATAAGGAAATGATATCGCGTTATTTTATCTACATTTCCGACCGAATTATGTACCTAAACATGTGTCCAAAACAGTAAAATCATGTTTATTATATTGATTATATATAGAATGTGGTACTGCTGCGCTTTTGTTCGTTTTATTGTAGGTAAGTCGAAGAAATGGTGAAATCCGGCAATCTTGACATGCTACACGGGCCGTGCTACATCTCACACGGACCGTGTCATACCCTACTCGACCCCTCACACGAGCGCTGCACGACCCGGACAAGAGACACAGGCACACGGTCCGTACAACATCTCACACGGACCGTGTCAGACAAATCCGGCAGTTAATCTAAGTTTTCAGATTAATGCCTAATTAAAGGAGGACGGTTATGGAGCAATAAAAGGACGACCCCTTGGGCCAAAAAGGGAATCCAATTCGGACAAAACACAAATCCAAGAGAGTTTTACAACAACCAACTTGGAGACGAAGTAGAGAGGAGGAAATCGAGAGAAATCCGACGAATCTTCTTCGTATTTTGGGGTCTTGTCATGAATTGCTTATTCTCCTTTTGTTTTTCTGTTTTAGAAACCATGTTTGAGTAATTTCTTTAGTTTCTTGGGTTATGATGTAGTCGAATACTTTGTTTACTTGCTAGTTGTTTGATTATGTGAGATGTTTTGTGTTTGCTTGTTTGCGTATGATCTTTATTGCTTTTCTGCGTTGTTCGATCATTATTTGGTTTTTACCATTAGGCTTGGTCACGTCTAACAAGGTACTGCGTCCAATTTGATCTTTCAACCAGACCAAGTATTTGAGGTAAATCGATGAACCGAGAGGGAAGATTAATTAGTAACCGAGAGGCGAACTTTTCAGCAATCGAGAGATGTTGAATACCTTTAGTAAACCAAACGAGTAACTTAGGGAATTCAAACCAACGAACGAGAGTTTAGGTTAGAACCCTAAGAGGATTGAATTGTATTTCCATTATCAAGTTTATTAAGCCAACAAACGAGAGTTGAGGTCTAGAAATATCAGGTATGGTCAATTCGCCCTATATAAAAATCCAATCAGCACTAAAAACAGACAACTGCAGTTTCACTCGAGTCCGACACGGACCGTGTGACATGGGTCGTGTACAAGAGTACACGGGTCGTGTCAGGAAAGAGGCAGAGTTGCAGATGAAATCAGAAATCTAGGAAACGCTTGTTTTAAATTAGTTTTAAACTCCAGTTTAGTTTATTTACAATTTTATATCATTGTCAACCAAAATTCCAACCAACTCAACCATTTTAAACACTTCTAGTCTTAAGATAATATGAGTAAAAATCTAGTTAAGTTATTGAACCGTCCTGTGGATCGATACCCAATATTACCAGCGATAGGATTGTACACTTGCAGTCCGAATCAAAAGTAGAATCGAGGTTTAAAAAGTACAGCTTGCTGTACTGAAACTTTTTAGTACACTTTTGTGCGAACAGGAAACATATCGCTAAAGATTCATTCTTAATTGTGACAAACTATATAGCAGTATGTGTGGCGAGTATATTTTTAACTAAATTTAGACTTTTACACATAAAATAGATGTATTTAATCAAAAGAAGACAGATTATATGATTGGAGGGCTGATATTAAATCTGAAAATTCATCTTTCCATCTTAACCATTGGTGGATCAGAACAACTACGTGCATTATATAAGAATGAAGATATATATGAGTAGAACTAGGGTGCTCCTTAGAATGGAAAAAATGGCATGGCGGAGCCAGTTCTGTCATGGAACGAAACAGTTACGGCACGGCACGTGTGACTGTTCATGTGCCGTGACTCGCGTATCGTGTGTCGTGACCTTCGCGTGCCGTGACCATCTTTTGAAAATTTGACACGGCACGGCATGTCACGCGAAAGATCTAGTCACGGCACGGCACGTGGTCACGCGAGTCACGTGTAATTAGGACCGTTAAGTCTTGATCAAATGATGATCTTGAATAAACTAACATATATTATGAAGAAATAGTTAAATGTGAGAAACGTGATCAGTTACGTTTGGACATGGCACGTGAATAGTCACGGCACAGCACGTGCGACTGTTCACTTGGTCACGGCACGGCACGAGACCAAAGTCACGGCGTGTTAGTCACGGAACGGCGCGGCACGTTTTGTCTACTCTACCCCTAGTAGTATCAAGTCTCTTTGTACTCTTAACTCTAAAATCTATCGGATTAACTTCGAACGATGGATTCAAACCGTTGAATCCTTCTACCTTACGAGTGATGCGTCTACATGTGAAAATTTTAAAGTTTCGAATTAATTTAGTATAAAACCAAGTGGTCAAAATTAGAAGGTTTCTAAATTAATTTTAATGCATCTATTTTTTTGGAAGACTTTTGAATACTTGACTTTATACTAAATTAATTCGAAACTTTATTAAAATAATAAACTACAATAGAAGATTTATCAACCTTATTATCACACACTATCACAGAAAAAAAAAAAAACGTGACAATAAATATTCACTGGAATAAATAGAAATAAAACAGGAATAAATGGACGATTAAACGGTAAAACGGTCAATTAATCGTTTTCATCCGCAAACAGGCATCCGTTAAGTATATTCGTAACGGTTTGACCGCCGTTAACAATTAAATGGTCATTTAATCGACCTTAACGGCTGTTTTTTACAACATTGTTTAGAATGGACAGGTTGGAGCATCTGGATCGTCCAATTGATCTCTAGATACCGTATGTACCAGTGCAAAGATCTGACCAAATAAGCACATATCAAGTATGCTCAGTACAAGGATTCTAATGTTTCAATTTCAATTAGGGCTGTAATTTTAATCTTTGCAAAGAGGGTATTCGGCCAGATGGATTGGCTTAAACTTTAAGAACTTAAAGAGCCTCAACCATTTAAGTCATATAAAATAGTGGCTTAAAAATTGAAACAAATTTAAAAAATGAGTAAAAAGAGGTTTAAGAGAGTGGTTTTAAATTTTACAAAAGAATAAGTGTTTGATAAGTTTAAGACTTTAGTTCTCTAAATAGTGTTCGATAATCATGACTTAGAGCTCCTTAGTGCTATGAGGAGTCTTAAGCTTACAGAACGGTTGCTCATATTAAACATAAATAATTATGATATTTAATGCTCACTGTTTTAATATTATTGTAACATTTGTTTTCAAATATTACTATAAAAATCAACAATACTGATAATTAAATAAATATTTTCTAAAAAAAATGACTATTAATTATTTTACACTTCATTTTTTTAAGATAATGCGAAAAAGAGAATAGTCGAGCTTGTTTAGAGATTTACCTGGATTAACATATAAAGTGAATCTTTATGTGGTTAACTCAGCACAATAAGATTTAGTAAAAATAACTTAGCAACTAAAGGATGCCCTGAAGACCTCATTTATCGAGTGTGTACTAACAATGAAAGAGTCGCTCATCTTTTCTTAAAATGTACTCTGACTCAGTAAATATGGTTTTGGTTGGACAAAAGTCAGGAAGTTATGCATGACTGGCACACTTTTGAGGATGGACCCATATAATTGTCCCCGCACCACCATGCTCCCTATACCCCCAACCCACCCCCCACTAAAAGACAAAAAAGTTAGTTACTGACAATTTGATGGTTTAAATTTCCTGCAGTATTTAACTTCAGTCTTTAGTGTATTTACCGTGCATCGATCTAGTATTTAACTTCATTCATTGTAGTATTAACCATGGGCGTCTAACAGCGAAAAATGTTGTCCCCGTACCACCATCCCCCCATATCCCCCCACTAAAAGACAAAAAAATTAGTTACCAATAATTTGATAGTTTAAATTTTCTGCAGTATTTAACTTCAGTCTTTAGTGCATTTACTGTGCATCGATATAGTATTTAACTTTGTTCATTGTAGTATTAACCATCAGTGTTCAACAGTGAAAAATATTGTTCTCGCACCGCCATCTCCCCATATCCCTCACTAAAAGACAAAACAATTAGTTACCAGCCCTGAGCAACTACTTCATGAATGAGAAGAGAGCTGTTTCAACAAAATTTTGTCAGCAGTTATACTCCTCAGCCCTTTATTTGGCTTAGTTAGTGCAACTTTAGCATATTTTTGGTGTTTAGCTGTTTCTAAGATTTGATTTCTGTATTGGCTGTTATGCTTATTATGTTGCTTTCCTGAATTCCTGAATATGCCTAATTCCTCCGGTATGAGAGAATCAGTCCAGTGGTCACTGGTACATTGGTTTTTGTAATTATCTATTTCAGAAATGAAATGGACTCTTTTTTTTTGGAAAAAAAAAAACAATATAACTTGAGCTCATCTCGATTCAGTTTCCGAGCTAAACAAGCTAGAGCTCGGAGCTTAGAGGACTGAGGATGCTCCTTTTCTCAAAATAGGAGCAGTTTTTTTTAACCAAAACAAAAAAGAAGAAGAAGAGAGAAGAGAGGAGCGGATTTGGTGTCACACATTTGTATGATTGCATACATTGTTTCAAGCATAAGCCCTTAAAACAGAAAATGGCCACCGGTACTGTACATACAACTCTAGAATCATTAGAATTATCATTAGCCAGGCATGAGACATCATACCAAAACTAATTTATATTTTCCGGAAAAAAATTGGATCTTCACCAAGAATAATAATATATAACTGAATTTTGTACTCCATATAAGGATGGTTGCGGTCATATAAGAATAAAATTATTTAAGCCAGATATAGAACCAAGTATACCCGCAATTTACAGAGCAGCGAGATTTCTAATTCCAATGGTATGGAAGTAGGAAAAAAAAAGGACTATTATAAACCTAATTATCTGTCCTGTAAACCAAGAAAGAGCTGGTTTTACTGTACTGGCATGCAAGTGCTTGTCCAGAAGAAGTTGGAGGTGTGAATGCACACTTACATGTTTCGACGATTTCACTCGGACAGTAAGATTTCCTGAAATTAAAAGGAACACAAATATAATAGTTAAATAAAAAACAAACAGAAAAGAAGTAATTGCTAAACTAGACCGGCAAGGCAAGGAACCATATCAAAGGTGCTGATACTTTACTATCATATTCAATTACCACAGCCTAAACTGGTAAATAACTCGAGGAAAAAATAAACGAGTGATCGAGTGGTTTGAGGTGGGGGAAAGGAGAAAAAACTGACACATTATTATTTGTATACCAAAAGATACACGCGATAATCAATCAAATTGTGGCACACACAATACTGTAGAAGTTTGGCAATTTATATCCTTGCAATTAATGCAGGGACAAGTTCGGCAAGCACTAAGTCAGTTACTTCGGTCGTTTGTCAATTATACCCCAACAGGTAAAGTAGGGTGAGTCAAGCAAACAATGACTTGATTTTTTTGGTTATTTGCCAATTATACCCCTGCAGTTAAAGCAGGCAAATCGAGCATACAATGACTCAATTTTTTGGTTGTATGTGAATTATAACCTGCAGTTAAAGCAGGAGCGGGACAGGCAAAATATGAGTCAAATGACCAAGTAACCAGTAAGGACTCCACATTGAATTCAAGAAAATCACTATATGACCAGTTAATACTATTTTGAATACATCAAGTCACCCAATATTAAGCCCATTTGGCTTGCTGTCAGCTTTTAAGAAAAGGACGAGTTTATCAACCAAAGCGGCAAAGTAGTCAACGCTAACATGTATATATATCTGTTTCCATCACAGTAATCTTAAATGTTGGGTATTTGTTTTTCAATATCTCAGGAGGAATTAGGTGTTAATTGCAAATATCAGTGAAGTATATGCAATTTGTAAGATTTGAAAACCGCAACAAGTTAATAGAAATAAATCAAAACCTTGCTGCATCCATTAAGCGAGAAGCAAGCCCTTTTCTTCTTTTAGAAGGTACGACCCAAATAGCCCTAAATCCCAAAACAGCTGGTACCGCCTCCTCTTCACAAACAATGGCACCAAAATTTAAATTACCTTCTTTGGCCATCTTATCAGAGTTGCATTTTCTAAGAACCTCCCTCGTAAAATTGCAATTTCCAAAAGTCATGGTTTTATTCGACCTTGTTGAAACGACTTTATCATGTGACAGACTAGGGCAAACTGGTTTCTCAGAGATTACTCTATGAGCAGCTTTTATGGATTCAGCAACTAGGCAGCCAGCAATTCTGTGGTTTAATATGTACATGTAAACCTGCATAAGGGAGTGAGAGAAAGTTCTTATACAACTTCAGCGATGAACTCAAGTTTCTTTCCATGTATTTTATCAAGTCATAACTGAGGTCAAACGTCTAGAACCAAAAAACAGCAGAAACTAACAGTGAAGAGATAAATATAATAAAGGTTAGTGTGCACCAGTATAACGCAATATGGACTAGTTGGTTTATTCAGCACACCATACAATAGGTTCTGGGTCAAGTGGGGTCCAACCCAACAGGCAACAAGGACAAGAAATACAGACTCAGAACTGAACTGTCAATGTGCCAGGTAAGCGCTTGGGCTGACCCAACAGTTATGGATTTCCAAAAATTCAGATTTAGAAGTTTCATATATCCATGACTTCTCTTTATATTTATGTATATTAATAAAATTTATCGAGATAATGTACACTATAACCTTAAATTTAACAGAGCTGAAATCAAGAGCCGGGTGGGTGGGTTAAGACCAGAAACTATCAATCAGCTTGTCAAAAACCGACCTTGACTCAATCCATAAACCCATTATAACAGCACTCCGGGCATTAACTAGGGTCAGATCAGGTGTACTAATTAGCCTACCTTACAGTGTGCATGAAGAAGCTGTCCTTCGCCAAATCCAAGCTCTTTCTCACTTGTTCTTATTACTTGTCTAACCTGCATTGTATGATATGGAACTCATCAGCAATGACATATGTTGCCACAGCTGTTGCCTAACTGATAGATATTTCCAAAATTTTAATGGCTAATATACACAACCACCACCACCACCACCTTCCCAAACAGGGAAAAAGAAAGAAAAACAAAATGCACCAGCAACACACCACACACAAATTTAGTGACCATACACAAGACCTGCCTAAACTTTGTTTAATTGCTTTGAAGACATTAATAGTTGTTACTATTCAGTTAGTAGCCACCCACCAAAAATGTCCAAGAGCAACAAGTGATTACAGCACTACGAAGGCTTTACAGATCGAAAACTCAAGAATTGCCAAAACATAATATCTTAATAAGGTGAGGAGTAAATCTCGCACTGTGTCTACAATATAACAAGGAAGAGAGATATTGAATTGGATAGAAGTTGACTGCTGTATTATTAATTTAGCCTAGAAAATTCAAACCTTTTGCTTATGGCCAGATAGATCTGATTCATCTAATAGCACGACTCTGTCATCGTTGTCACAAAATCTTGCAACCACCTTCTCATTCTTCCATCCCTGCTTTGACCAAATTCCAAAATAAACAACATGTATGTATACCACTAATGAAAAGGAAATCATTGCTCTATCTATTAAATCACAAAAGGAGAGAAAGAGCAAAAACCCTGAAGGCAATCCCTTCGAAGTATTCTTTATGGTACGACTTGTGAGCCTTCTCATCTGCAGGATCTCCACGTGCATACATCATACCACAGACTGCACACTGGTGCAGTAGAAAATCAGACTGCCCCAGTTCCAGATAGTATTGGGCATAGCTTCTCTTCTTGTTGACCACCTTGGTTGGGGTCGAACCCGACTCGTGAGGATTCTTTGACCCTATATCAACACCATCCAAACTGTTCTACAAGTAAATTATATTGAATTGGAAAGAAGCATTGATGGCAACTTTTACAAATATCCTATGGTGTTTCGAAATTATATGTTTGATCAAGATTTTAGAATCTAAAATTTGTATACAATCAAGAAAGCTGGTCTTTAACTTCAACCTCGAATTGAAAATAATAACAAAACTGGATATTTGAGTTATATTCAAAACACTGAACTACAACAACCCAAAATCAATATTAATGGCGGGTTATCTTACTCTAGCAATTCATGCTAGATTGAACAAAATTGATTGTTTTACACAGGGCATTAGAAACCCAAATCAGAGAGAGGGGAGATTACCCCCCGGGATCAGGATCAGGTGATGGCGAGATGAGATCAGATCGGAGAGACAGCACTTCAGATTCGGGGCGAGAAGGTTTGAAGAAAGAGTTTATCTTGGACTGCGACATGGGTATCCCGTGTCCACTAATCGTAGATGTCAAAAGCAGCGGAGCTAGAAAGGAAAATAGAATAGAGAGAAAAACGGAGAAATGACGAATTTTGCTCGTTTTTGGTTTTCGAATTTCGACACTGGATCGAGTGAGGGATGATAATATCCTGGTAGATCTGATCGAGCGAGGGATGAATTCTAATTAGGGTTTTGCGAGTAGAGAGTAGAGACTGGAGATAAAGGTTCTTCAGTTGGCGGGAAGACGGAAGCACCGGAGAGCCAAAATCTTTACCTATGGGGAACTTTTTTTTATAGCAAAATTATCATACTATTCTTGTTATTATAATAAAATATTTTTTCTTTGAGTTTCGAATTTGATAGAGCTATATATATTGAGTATAAGTAGTTCACCCAACCTAGTGAACTTGATTTTAAAATATATCAAATCAACTTTAAACGATGAATTCAAACTATTGAAATCCTTCTACCTAATGAGTGATGCGTCAACATGTGAAAATTTTAAAGTTTCGAATTAATTTAATGAATGCATTAAAATTAATTTATAAACCTTAAACTTTTGACCACTTGACTCTATATTAATTAATTCGAAACTTTAAAATTTTCACATGTAGACGCATCACTCATTAGGTGGAAGGATTTCAACGGTTTGGATTAATCGTTTAAAGTCAATTCGATATATTTTAGAATCAAGTTCACATGAGGTTTGGTGAACTTAGGAGCACCCTAGTTTTACTCATATATATTAAAGGCTTCATAAGTCATCTTAATTTGAATACAAAGGCTCAAGATAACATGGCTCAAGAAAAAGGTCTGGTCAAGTATCCATTTGAGGCCCAAACCGACTTATCAGCTTGCAGAAAAGATTCGGTCGAGTCTCCGTGCAAAATTCAAACCGACCTATTAAGTAAAAAATACCCAGCAATACAAGGCATCAAAGAGGATAGAGTTATGTACCTACCGAAATTACAATCAGTTTAATCCGGACATGCAATAAATATACTTCTAAAAACACAGACTAATATCTTCAGAGTTAGAATGTGTTTTGAATCATCTCGACTTAATCTCATTTGAGAAGGGTTATATCATAACTTATAACGTTTCAAATAGATAATCATGTGTCTTTATCACTAGACCAAAAATTAGTTATGAGTTTGACAAATTAGTTGTCCAATGCTCGATGAAATAATGATGTGTTTTACAAAGACGAATAATAAAAAAATATTAATCGTTATTTTACCAAAAATAGAAAAAGCATATGATAATTCATTCAGAATTTTTCGGTTTTTTTTTTTAATAATAAGAAGATCACTTGCATTTTGTTAATATCACGTTGGTTGGTGTATAAATGAGGAATAAAATCCTTATTACTTAGTTGCCGCCTAAGTCATGAAATAAGTATTTTATTCTGTAAAATGTGATGAAATAGTATAGTATAAAAAATCACTTATGTTGTTAGGGTTAGAATCAAGGCCTGGGCCAGCTTGGGCCTTGGCCTCTCTTGGCCCAGAATGTATTCTTCATTATTTATATAAAAAATCCAAGTCCAAATGACCAGGGGGTAAATTAGGCCCCCCCTTGGCCCACAACATAGTAAACTGAACAATTTCTGCACGCACCAACAGAGTCCGTTAAAAGAACTCGTGGTTAATTCTAGAATGCTATTTTAACTGCTAGAGTGAATTTGATAGTTTCACTGGATTTGGGTAAGAATCCAAGATCCAAAGTCCGTCAAAAGAAATTTGGGCCTCAGTTTTCGACCCGGGCCTTAACAAGAGACTCGACTACCTAGAAGGATGTAAGACAATGGAGACGAACTGGGCCTCTGCTACTACAGATTTTTTTTTTAATGCATCTTCGACTGCAGTTCGCCCCCTCCCCTAATTTTCATTCCTGGTTCTGCCACTGTATGTTGTTATAAATTAATCTACTTATTTAGGTGCATAACTTATGCCGCATTTATCATCTTAAATTAACTCATCTATTCAAATTTAACTCATAACTTAACTCACACCCAAACAATAATATTTTATGCCGTCATAATTCGAAATAAGCAAATTATACCTGTATAACTTTATCCCACAACTAAACATATCCTAAGGTTATTTCTTTTTGATTAATTTTATTAGATGTAACTTTCACTTTCAATGCTTGTCCTTTTTTTAATCAAATTTTATTTCTTTTCTTTTACAATCAATTTATGCATCGTTCATAATTGCAAAATTATCAAAATTGACTAATAACTTTTAATTTGTGTCTTCTTTATAAATTTTCCGCGCCAAAAATCAAACAAATACAACACTTATTTTACATAATAATATTCTAAAATGCATGTATAGTGTGTTGTGGTCTTGTGGGTGTCTTCTGATTTTTCTATGCACAAATTTCAAAACAAATAAATGGTTGGATTTGAAAAAGTGGGTACCTTGCATTCCTGCTATCCTCTGAGATATCTCAATTTTTGCCTGACCAATGTGTTCCCTATTCGGGGATAGCGCTTTTTACCTTGAGATTCGTGCAAAACTATTTAAACGGTTTAGATTTTTCTAAAGTCACGCAAAGTTGGAGAAATCTCAGAGGATGCGAATTCTGAAATAGCAGGGTACTGTGATTCTCAGAGAATCACAGAAGATTTGTTTCCGTTTTTAAGGTAACAAAAATTTTGAGTTTAGATCTGGACCATCCGATACATTCCATCTTAGACAGAGTTGACCCAAATTCTGATTGGACGGTCCGAATTTTACTCACAGAAACTGTTATCTCAAAGGATAGGGATTCGCAATACAGAGTTACAAAACCATGCCCTGTTTCTGTTTGGATCGTTTAGGCTCGTTTTCTTCCCTATCCAGTCCGTATTCGTATCCTGAGTTAGGGAGAGGGGGTGTCCGATGCCCATCGGACCAAACTCGGTTCGATGGGTGGTATCTACTATCTAATCCACTTCAAGATCTGTGTGCACAGATATTAAAGCAAACAGCACGGATATTAAAGTAATGTGCACAGATTTCGAAGTGGATCGGACGGTAAAAACCACTCATCGAACCGAGTTTGGTCCGATGGGCATCGGACACCCCCCTCTCTCCTGAGTTAACTCAAATTTTGACTAAGATTCTTACCGTCCGATTTAAATCCGCACAAATTAAAGATTCCGGATTGGCCCAAGTTCTGATCACACGGTCCAAAAATAAACTCAAACGGTATGTTAATGCAGACAATGCGAATTCAGTCCCCCATGTAGGGGTGCAAACGAATTGGATATTATCCGATTTCGTCCGGATCCGAATCTGGAAAATTACTTAAATTATTTGATATCCGTATCCGAGACTATCCGTGTCCGTATCCGTATCTGAAAAAATTTAACGGATAAGGATACGGTAAGACTTTTAACTATCCGTATCCGACTGTTTAACTCCTAAACCATATTCTATGTTCTTAAATTAATTTATTAAATTGTATATACACATCAATGATTTATTACACTGCATATACATATATATTTTGATGAGCAATATAACATTATTATATTAATGAGTAACTAATGTTTGATAATTTAATATGTGTTTTGTAACCAACAAACTTATTATGACAAATATTAGATCTAATTAATGAATGAAAAAAAATTATATTTAGATGCTATTCTTTACTAGAACGTACATTAGTAATTTATTTTTAATTATCCGAATTATATTCATATTTTCGTATCTGTTTAACATCTGATTTGTATCCGTATCCGTATCTGAAAAATTATAACGGATAAAAACAGAGGTTAACCACTATCCGATCCGTATCCGACCATTTACACCCCTCGCCCCATGGGCCATGGCAGCTCTCTCCTCCGTTGCTCAATGTTGAACATAAAAAATATTTTTATTCTGTTTAAAACTATATTCCCTTTTTTTTTTTTTTTTATTAGGAGGACAAAAGAGGACAAGGTGTTTCCCCTCCGTTCCAACTTCCAGTCTTTTCTTCCCTTCTGTCAATTCTCAATCTTCCCTCGATCTCTCCTAGGGTTAGGATTTGGATCCGATTCGCCATGGCGAGCTCCTCTTCTTCCTCCTCCACTTCTTCCAGCTCATCTAGTCCGATGCGCGCCGTCGACACAACGCCTCTTCTCTCCAGTCCAGGTCGGACCACCGGGACCCAATCAAACGGTCTTCGGGGCGCCGCGAGCTTTCTCCGCCGCGCCGGGAGTCGTCGGATTATGCGCGAACCCTCAGTTGTGGTTCGTGATACCGCGGTTCAGCACATAGAAGAGAGACAATCCGACTGGGCCTACTCCAAACCAGTTGTCGTGCTGGATCTTCTTTGGAATCTCCTGTTTGTGGTTGTTTCTGGGGCCATGTTCGTGTCCAGCAGAAATGAGGATCCTTACGTGCCTCTTAGGGTTTGGGTTGCAGGGTATGTGCTTCAGTGCATTGTGCACATGGTCTGTGTGTGGCTGGAGTACAAGCGACGTGTCAGGTTTCGGAATAACAGTGCTGGTCAAGATCAAGAGGAAGATGATAAGCTCAGGTGAGAAGAAAGCTTAGTGTAGTAAAGCTCAGATTGGCAATGTCCTGATGTTTAACAATACTTGATGGCTCAGTTAGTCTTAATCATTCCTCTAGTCAGCAATTGAACAATAAAAAGGCACAAAAGTATCAGGTTCTACCTGTTATCTGAATGGTAATAGAAATCATATGCCTGGTACATAACAGTACTGCTTGAGAACAAAAATAATATCAAACTTGGTAACTTGTGACTGAATTAAAATTCATTTATACTGGTGATTTGCATTAATAACTAACTAATTTATTTCCCATTTGTTATAGATGTACAGAGTGAAAAAGTTGAATAAAATAAAATAAAGTTGGCAGCTGATACCCACTGTAGAAATCAGTACTGGTAAGAGTAATAATCTGGAGACATTAGTGCAGAAATCCACAATTCAGATAGAAGTCCAGTTGATTTGATATTTTAAAAACTCCAATTTGCCACTTGCTTGACTTAGTTTTCATGTTTTTCCTATTGAAGCTTTGCAAAACACCTGGAATCAGCTAATACAATGTTCTCTTTTATATGGTGGATCATTGGCTTTTACTGGATCTCTGCTGGTGGCCAGACACTATCTACTCAAGCCCCTCAGCTTTACTGGTATGCCCCTAAACTTTAAATATATGCTGCTGATCTCCGTTTTTGGTTGTCAAATTATCTAATTGAAAATCTCTTAGTGGTGATACCGTAATATGGCTTGATTGCTGCACCAACTGATAGGGTTTCTGTACTGCCTATATCAAACAAGTGTAGGATCAGACTAGTACTTTACCAGACCTGAGATTGCAATGTGTAGCCTTAGCCTTGCTAAATATCCTGGCTACTTTTAATTTATTGGAGTCTTGTACCTAGGCTCAATAGATAAATTTGGGATTAGTTCAAATACCCACCTTTATTTGGTCCAGCAGTTCAAATGCTACCTGCATTTTCAAAATGAACGAATTTCCCTGACATCTCCTAAAGAGTTGCCACCATCCATTACCATGTGACCACATAATAAATAGTATGCAATGCTGACTTGGACATTCTAATAGACCGTGACATGACAATGAAATGTAACATGGCAAAAGGATACGCTGACCTGACAATCCAATGTGCAGTGACATGGCGGTAAAAATATAGTGATTGTAAACATTATTTCTTGTTCATGTATTAGTAAAGTAGTTTGGAAGTGTTTGAAATATTTTTAGGCCTTTTGGCATTTGAAGCTCATGTGCAATAAGTGTCATAATTTGTCAGAATCTGACCATTGATGATATTAATGTTGTTCCTACCATTGTCATATACCAAAATGTGATGTGGTACTAAAATTATGCTAATTTTTTACCTTTCAGGCTATGCATAGTGTTTCTAGCATTTGATGTGTTCTTTGTTGTCTTCTGTGTGGCATTGGCATGTCTAGTAGGAATTGCAGTTTGCTGTTGCCTCCCTTGTATTATTGCCATTCTGTATGCTGTCAGAGAACAGGTACTCTTTTAGGATGAAGAACGTAGATACCCATTTGGTGGGGGTTTGTGTAACGAGGCTCTGAGCATTTGCTTCATTTTTTATTCATTGTTCTTTATTATTTTAGGAGGGGGCTACTGAAGAGGACATTCGTCAGCTGCCGAAATACAAATTCAGAAGAACAGTTGTCTGTGAAAAGGTGGAGGCTGAAACTGAAGAGTCCATTAGAGGTGGTATCATGACCCAGTGTGGTACCGATCCTCCTGTTGAGCAGCCTCTTCAGGCTGAAGATGCGGTACGCCTATTAAATACTCTCTTTGGGTACTTGGTATTGTACCAGTTTAGGGGCACTTGATATTAAACTCGATACAGATAGGAACAGATCTTCAGCCAATACTGCCCCAAATTTTATAATACTGCTGTAAAATAGTCAATATAACCTGGTGTCATGATATCAGTTGATGGTTAATTTTGTGCTCGACTGGAATACTATTTAAGCACGGGACAAGTACTCCACCTATTATTACATAAACAACAAGCATTTTATAATATAACAATGCAACAGTATTTAACTTTGTTATATGATATCATGCTATGTAGGAATGTTGCATATGTCTCTGTGGATATGAGGATGGCGTGGAGCTACGAGAGCTCCCTTGTGGTCACCACTTCCACTGCTCATGTATAGACAAGTGGCTCCATATCAATGCCACCTGTCCTCTTTGCAAACTCAGCATCATCAAAACCGACAACTATGGCGATGAGGAAGTCTAGATGTGTTTCATCTCTCTCTCTCACACAAAGCTGATGTGCTATATTTGTGTATTATAATATGCGCATGTACTTGTTTTTGGCCTGTTGCGTCGAGGCTTGTTTGTACCACAATCCGCCTCCTCCTGTGAAGTTTTGCTCAGGTGATATGTCTCCTTTTGATGTAGGCTAGGTTGAAGAAGACATTTATTTGAGCTGGTTTTTGTTCATAAAGAAGCATTAATTTCTTTTTGAGAGAATGGTGTAGCTGTAAATTCGTTGTTTGATAAAGGGAAAAAATAAAGTAACTTGTTTAAATTTTGTGGAAAGAATTATTTGTTATAAACATGGTCTTACCTACTTTTAGTTCAGTTTGTCTTCAGTTTTCATGATTCAAATGCTTCCCTCGATCTAGTAAAGGAGAATCTCAAGTCCTTTTAACTTTGACAGTTAATGTCACATTTGTTCAAACTCAGGTTAAGGGAACATTGTTCCTAAAATTCCTACTTTTTCCAAATTCAGCCGTCTAATATTTTCTGTGCATGTATTTGGAAAAGTAGGGATTTTAGAGCACCCTTCGCTGGTGAAGAATCGCAGCAGATTCGGATCCGTTAAGTTTGGGCCCTGTGGGCTGTTGGATCCAAACTTAGTTCCTAGATCAGCGGCCTCATATTCCTACCATATAACTGTTACAAATTCTCTCGCATCAAACCACCTCGTATTCTTTGTACTCAGTTGACTTTATCAATGCTGTTTTCATTAAACGGGCATTTTAAGTTTTTTTAACGATATCTATTCTTTAACGATGTTGGCTACTTATATTGAGAATGAAATATTTTGTTATGATCACCAATGACAAAAAAAATTGAGTAATTTCAAAATATGGTTTACTCGCAGAGGATAACTTTTCAAATACCATTTTATATTTTAGCTATTTTTTTTTTTTTATCGTTTTCAAGATTTTATCAAAGACATGCAGCAGTTTTTTTTGTCAAGTAATGGAACCTTTACCTTTTAGCGTCATGTCTGTAATTTTGTTAAGTTGATACCTTTTTTAATTTCACTGCATGACTTCATACTTGCAATTGACGTTACTAGTGATTCAGAGTACTTAATTAATTGGGCAAGCAATTTTTCCAATCTAGTTTGAGCTGTTTTGTTTTGCTCCTCCTAATTTATTAGTCTTTGCAGCATTTTGTGTGCCAAGTATTTTTTCCTTTAATTTGAGATTTGAACGACTTCATACTTGTATCGGTGAGTTTAAAATGCAAAGTTTCCTTTTATTGTAGGAGAGAACATTGCATAATTTCCTTAATTTCCATAATTTTGTGGGCATTTACTCGTCAATTTATTCCGCAAAATCGACGAAAAAAAGCGATAAACAAAAATTGTTTTTGCAATACTTTATAGTTTATATATTTGAAAGCAACATACAAAAAGAACTAACCTTAGGAACCGATGGACGTCTGATGAGTATAATTAAATGTTTTTTGTTAAAATATTAATAATCTCCCTGACTTTGCCATAGTATCAACTATTAGATGTTGACAATGAACTTCCACCGAACCACCAAAAGAGTAAATCAAATAAAGTACACAACCTTAAATGGGAACTTTTGTGCATTTACACACTATCAAATATAAAATGCTGGAATAAATGTAGCAAGTGAGAACTTACATCAGAGGGGAACGCTTGATTTTTGCATTTTTTTTGGGAATATGATTTGGTCCAAATGATTTTGGACCGAACACCGTCCAAAGGCTCTAAAAATCGTACGATTAAAGTCCGAACGGTCCACCCAAACCGCTCAACATGATTTTCATATTAAAATGTGCTCAGAGACCAAATTTTATATTTTTGAAAATTGTTTACTATTTTTTTAGATACGCACAACATCACTGTTTCTAAACGGTAAAAAAACAGTGATTTTGTACGTATCTAAAAAAATAGTAAAAAATTTCCAAAAAATATAAAATTTGGTCTCTGAGCACATTTTAATATGAAAATCATACTGAGCAGTTGAGATTGACTGTTTAGACTTTAATCGTACAATTTTTAGAGATTTTGGACGTTGTCCGGTCCAAAACCATTTGGACCAAACCTTATTCCCTTTTTTTTAAGGTGCAGTCATAAATTAGAGGTTTTGGCAATAGTCTTATTTGACAATATAATAGTAAACACATCAATAATTAAAATATATATATAGATAGATAGATAGATAGATAGATAGTTTATTTAAACTTTGAACAGGTTGTATATAAATTTTGCCTAATTAATTATTGACTGATCATTCATTACTTCATCTGGAAATTTAACAGTTTAATTATATCAGTATCCAATTAACTATTAAATGATTTTTTGCATTAAACGAATTCGTTCTTAATTCAGTTCTATTTCTCATTTTAAAGGGACATTTGATTTGAGGTTTCGATTATACTCTGAGAGAGATGACAACTTATGAAGAAGAATAAAAGAAATTAAAAGCAGAGGTGACATCTGAAGAAGAAGAATAAAAATTAAAAGCACCGGACATGTCCATTTACAATCAGAGAGATATAATGGTCAGTTCAACTTTTAAAACAGTTAAATAAAAATAAAAGGAGATAAGCGAAAGAATTTAAAATTTTCATATGGATATTGAATATTATGATATTTTGATGGAGAAATTGACTATTTTAAAATTTTAGATGAATACATTGGAAATTTTCTCTTAATAGGTAACAGTCTAACAGACTCATGTCCGATTTAATAACTCAGCATCATTTTCCTAAAGTCACCTAACTTGAGTATTCTGAGATAGGAGTAGCTCCGATGGGCATCGGACCTACTTCAATTAACTCTAACACCGTACGATTAGTATTAAGACGTGTGCATACGGAAATTGAAACAAACATGCACGACTTTTAATTATTTCACACGAATCTAGATGTAATCTAATGGTAATTATACCTATCGAACCAAGGTAGGTCCGATGCCTCTGAATTATAACTTGACTATTTCTTTATTGGTACCAAACCGAACCGGAATTCGCATACTCTGAGATATCTCAAACTTTACGTGACTTTTTGGAATATCTCAACCGTTCAAATACGTTATGCACGATTATTAAAGCTCAAATAATACTGCTCCCCCACGTTCCCCCGAATAGGCACCGGACACGTCGGCCACGTAAAAATTGAGATATCTCAGAGATACGCACCGAACCGAAGCTACTAGATTAACGCTCACAGCACACCACACTGTCGTTAGGGCGTCTCTCTCACAGTTTCACAAATCACAATCCCTCCTTTTGTTTTCCCTTCTTTCTCAGATCTGCACAACAAACACACTTGACACTTCCATCTGTATTCCTATCACCGACAAACCACATCTTCCTTCTCCTCTCGTTTATAACACCGACAAACCACATCTGTTTCTTCAGAAAAACATAGGAGAGAGAGAGAGAGAGAGTCATGGCATCAGCCAATGTACTTGTTCTAGTGCTAGTCTTTTTGTTTGATCTTGTCGCTTTTGGATTGGCTGTGGCGGCTGAACAGCGGCGTAGCACGGTAAGATCTCTGTCTCTTTTTTCAAATACTCGTTTTGAAACTTGTTAATTCAATCTATTGTAATTGTAATATTATGTTTGAAGTAATTTTAAGGTAGAATAGTTTCAATAAATTTTGCCCCCATTTTGATGGACAATTGTGAAGATTGAGGCTGTAAAGTCTATATCTTGTCAATTGGGGCTGGATTTTGTGATAGTGAATTGCAAATTGCCTTAAGATACCTGAAACACCCCTTATAGTTACAATTTTTGGCCATGATATGAAGAATCAATCCATTCACAGACTATGACACTGTTTCATCTGTTCTTTTATGTATTGTTTTGTAAATCAGGCATCGGTTGTGTCAGATTCAGAAAAGAATTATTCGTATTGTGTGTATGATTCCGACATATCGACTGGGTATGGTGTTGGTGCTCTCCTTTTCCTACTGCTGAGTCAAGTTCTTGTCATGGTCTACAGCCGCTGCTTCTGCTGTGGCCGGGTTCTCAAACCTGGTGGGTCCCGTGCCTGTGCCCTTATACTGTTCCTCTTCTGCTGGTATTTTATTTATTTATTTATTACAGTAAAATATTGGTTAGTACATGTGGTTACTCAACTTCACATGTGCATGTTTTGACCAGAATTGTATTGACCAATGAGATGCTTTTTTGAGTAACTGAGTGAAGTAAAGTCACCATAAATTAAGGCCTACTGAAATTGTGTTACTCTTGATAAGATCAAATCTAAAAAAATTATATTTTGAACATCTATTAACTTTTTAAGCACATTTGATTTGCCTCCGTAAGTGAAGGAAGTTTCACATGGTTGAAGAGAACCTACAGAATAAGTACATACCAGCTTTTTCACACATATAAGAAAATAATTCTTTTAAATGCTATGTGCTAATTTCATTTAGTTTTGAAATTTGATCTTTCATTTAGAGAACCGAGTCATGTCGAATCCTTTTGTCTCGGTCAAAGGGCATGATAAAATTCTCGTAAAAACATGCATAATTGCTGTTTAATTGTGAAATCATATAGCTCATTTCCTGTTCTGTTATGTCTATGTTTTATGTCTGCTTGATATTGTAGCATCTCTGTGCCTTATAAACTAAAAAAATTAAACATAAAAAAAGATGATGCATCAACCTAGAAATACCACAAATCATGAGCTGCTGAATAAAATAAATGACAGTTACCACTAGATTAGTGCTCCCTCAAGTAATCATGTGCATAGTTGTTCACTAAACGTGCTTGGGTTTCACAATGTGTACCAATCAAGCATTAAATGCCAAATTGTTAACTGTCCCCAATTTTAGGATGCTAGTGTCTATTTCAAGCCAAAAAAAAAACCAATAGTCTTTTCTTTTCTTTTTTGTTTCAAATTTTCTAATATTGTAGTACTGGTTTTCCATTTTGAGATAATGTATCGACAACTTTGAGTTTGCATATGATTACACAATAGAAAATGTACCTAATTTGAGTGATTACATCTCTTAGAAAACCGAGAACTTGCAAGACATTTGCATAATCACATTCAGTTTTGTGGTTATAGGTTGACTTTTATAATTGCTTGGTTATAGGTTGACTTTTATAATTGCTGAGGCATGTCTACTAGCCGGGTCGGTAAGAAATGCTTACCATACAAAGTACCGCACTCTCTTTGTGAACGACCCGCCTTCTTGCGAGACGGTGCGGAAGGGAGTATTTGGCGCAGGGGCAGCCTTTGTCTTTTTCACTGCAATTCTTTCTGAGTTCTATTATATTTCGTTCTCTAAGGCTCGTGATGCTGCCGGTGAGACCTCATATGCAGGTGCTACCATTGGCATGAGCAACTACAGTTAAAAAATATTTTGAAAAATGGTGTCTTTGTTATGAGAGGAGACAGAGAGAGAGAGAGAGAGAGTACTACATCCTTCTATTCTATTATTAGGTTTCTTGTTTTTGTGTACTTAAAATTAGTTGTATATTTGTACAACATTGGATGATGATCGATAAATATGTTTGTTCGTTGCTGTACCAGTATTCTTTTAGAAAACCCTTGTTTCTGTATCCAGCATTTTGTTTTGTATATTTGTACAACATTAGTAAAGCTGCTTGTGTTCTTCAGGCCACAAAACCGAACAAAAACCAATTTAACTAGTTTGGTAAGATCTGCAGAGAGATTATACTAGAATTTTGCAGTCACCCAATTTTTTTTTACTGAATTATTATGAACTAATAAAGCTCATTTCTCATAGCAATAGTGCATTAAATTATGAAGTAACACAGAATACAAGTCTTTTTAACAGAGTCAAGCATATGATTTTCCGGAGAAAATTTCTGGGAAACTTGTTTTATAAATACACGGATGATGAGTTTTGGCAAATTTTAACTTATAATTAATTATGTGTATTTAAAACAAGGAATAAGATTCGGTCCAAATGGCTTTGGACTGAACACCGTTCAAAGTTTCTAAAAATCGTATGATTAAAATCCGAACAGTCGATCTGAACCGTTTAACATGATTTTCATATTAAAATGTGCTAAGAGACCAAATTTTATATTTTTTTAATTTTTTTTACTATTTTTTAGATACGTACAAAATTATTGTTTTTGGACCGGAAATAACTATTTTTTTAAGTTGTCAATTGAACTCAAAATACATTTTTTATACTTTGGCCGGAAAAAATAAAACATGAAGCAGACAATTGATGGTTTCAACAAAAGTTCGAGGGATAAAATAAAAATTGAGGGATAATATTAGACCATGGGATTAAAAAAAAATACGAAATAGTCTTTGAAAATAGAGGAGAATTCAAATATCTTCATTTTTATGTCTTTATTGTGCCTTATTTATACAACTTTAATAACTTTAAATTTAAAACTTTATTTCAATTGTTATCAAGAGTTTGTAAAAATATATTCATAAATAATTTCTAGAGGTTGATTTTTAACTTATTGATTTATTTAAATTTCTTATGTGCATGCAGCCAAAATAATATAGATTACATCTAACTGCTTTATGTTGAACATATAAATTTTACAAATCTTATTATTTAAAATTAAGAATAAAGACATAATAAAAATATAAACAATGAAGGTATTTGAAAAAAAGAAGATAAAAGACTTTGGAAACAAATATAATTTTTTTTACAAATCTTATTATTGATACCATTAAAAAATAAAGAATTAAACCCATACCATACTATTTAGAAACAAATATTTTAATTTTCAAATTTCAATGAGCAGTGTATTTAGAAATAAAAAGAGAAATAAACCGCTAACTAATTTAGCGGACTCTACCGCTGAATATTATGCGGTTGTGATATAAGTCGAAATTTGCTAAATCTTTGGTAAATATTAAATTTTTAAAATTTTAAATGCTATGAATAAAAGATCGATAGTTTCCGATTGTCTTATCCTTGGGCCAGTAGATACATTCCTTAATCTTTCTCAGCCCAATAGAAACGGCCTATGGAGATTCCGGAACGAAATTCAGAGTAGGGCATCGGACCTACTTTGGTTCAATGGGTGAAATGACCATTCGATTGCATCAAGATACGTGATAATTAATAAAAAAACGTGCAGTCTGTTTCAGTTTCCGTGCGCACTAATTTTAATGTTAATTGTACGGTGTTAGAGCTAGTTGAACCTAAAATTAGGTCCGATGGGCATCGGACCTACTCCTATATCGGAGGGAAGTGCAACACAGACCGTTAGATCTCCATAGACAGACTAAGATGCAATGGATCTCTCAAATCGACGGTACTGGAGAGGATTGATCATAGATCTACAAATCTGCGAACTTACGAACACAAAGTTAACTCATTACTCTATCTTCTTCTAGAATCCATCCCTCTGAAATCTAGGGTTACCGCTCCGCCTTCTCTAGAATTCCTCGCTCTAGAATCCATCTTTCTTCCCCACAAGTTCACTCTAATAAACCTCTACACACAGAACATACCCAAAACGAGGGTTTTGTATCTAGAGTTTTCTTTGGATGTCGGAAAGCACGAGCTTGAGGCGATAATGGCGACTTGAGGTGTGTTTCCCAGATATGCCTACTTAACTTATAATTTTCCCTCCTTTTTTCAAAACTTTCTGTCTTCTCCCTTAAGTTCAGTAAAATGCTCCCAAAACATAGGTTGGTTTAATTTTCTTGGAGAAATCTCCAGACCAACGTCGAAACTCTGGCCTTTTCTTTAGTTAGTGCTTAATAATTTCTTTTCTCTGAATTCAGGTTCCAATATCACATGATTGTTCTCAAGTCTATGGGTTTAATTTCTTTCCCATGTTGAAATCTCTTTAGGATCTTAGATTTTCCCAACTGAGTTCTCAGATTTAACCACAGTTTTCACTACCAAACCAACATTTTTCCTCCTGACAAGAAAAATAAAAGTATAATACAAAATGGAAATTGAAAGTACTGAATCTGCTGACTGGATTCCTCGAGTTGGCATGGAATTTGAGACAATTGAAGGAGCATGGGACTTCTGGGTTAGCTATGGAAATAAAATGGGCTTTGGTGTGAGAAAACACTTCATCAACAAGTGCAAGAAGACCGGCCGCATCTCTTCAAGGGGATTTTTATGCTCGAATGAAGGTCATCGCATAAATGACAAGCGGGTGAAGTTCGCAAGGCCCCGCCGACCTGAAACCCGTACCGGTTGTCAAGTAGGCATGTCGGTCAAGCTGATAAGAGAAACAGGCAAGTACCGGGTTTATGAATTTAAACCCGACCATAACCATGATTTACAAGTGCCAGTAAGGGAAGGTGCTTCCCAGGTTCAGACTGCAGGAACGGAAATTGAAATGATAGAAGATTCCATAATTAGCCCTAATTATTTACCAACAAGCCGTCAGAGAGACTTAATTTATGGTGACACTGGAAAATTACTAACCTTTTTTTACGAAAAGAGGCTCGAGAACCCCTCTTTTGTTCATTCTGAGCAGCTTGATGGTGAAGAGAGAGTTACAAATATTTTCTGGGTGGATGCGAAAATGTGCATTGATTATGAACAGTTTGGTGACGTGGTTGTGTTTGACACTAGTAATTGCATGGATTTACAACTGAGGCCATTGTGTGTGTTTTATGGTGTTAACCATTTCAGAGAAATTGTAATTTTTGGTGCTGGTTTGCTATATGACATGCGATTTGAGTCGTTCAAATGGTTATTTGAAACCTTTTTGAAAACCCATTATTATAAAGAACCCAAAACCCTCTTTACTGACCTTAATCCGGTAATGGAGAGGGCGATAGCTGAGGCAATGCCAGAAACGGTACATGGGTTGCGTGCAGATTCTATAATGCAAGATGCATCCGAGGTCTTGAGCCGGTACAATAAAGACGGTATTGACATAGTGGCTGCATTTAAGGAATGCATGTCTGAGTATTTTGAAGAAACCGAATTTGAAGAGGAGTTTGATGCTTTAAGAAGGAAGGTCACTGCCGACCCGTGGTTAGATGGCATGTATAAAATAAAAGAGAAATGGGCCCAGTGTTACATGAAACAAGCACTAACCCTAGATTTGCAAAACTTGCAGTTAAATGAGGGTTTTAATAAGGATTTGAAAGCATGCCTTAGTTCTGATTTGGAAGTTGTCCATTTCTTCAAACAGTTCGAGGTTTTGGTGTCTCAGACCCGTCAGAAAGAAATTGAATCTGAAATTGTTTCCAAGAGAAGGATTCCATTTCTCAAAATGAAAACTCCTATTTTGTTGCAAGCAAGTCGAATCTACACTCCGAAAATTTTCGAAAGTTTCCAGGATGAATACGAACTTGCCATGGGTGCATATGTAAAGCCACCATTTGAGGGCCAACAAAAGAACGAATTCTTTGTCTCAGTTGGGGATTTGGAACTGGAATCGAGATATGAAAAATGTTTCAAAGTAATTGGACATGTTTCTGACCAAATGGTTCTCTGTAACTGTAACAAATTTGAGAGTCATGGTTTGTTATGTGGTCATGCCCTAAAGGTGCTTGATTTAATGAACATTAAATTATTACCTGAACGTTACATTCTAAAAAGGTGGACCAAGGAAGCAAAAAATGTTAATGGTGCGATTAGTTTCACTGGTAATGGAGAAAATGTCAAGAGGAGTGTGTCAGCTAGAAATAAAATTTTATGCCGGAAGTTCTTTAAAGTTGCGGCCAGGGCTTCTATGTATGAAGAGTCTTATCTATTGGTCGATAGTTTGCTGGATGGATTGGATAAACAGGTTGAAGAAAAGGTACAGAGTATTCTGAGTGCATCTCCACTTGTACCTAATTTGAATGTGAGGTCGCAAGAGGGTGGTACTGGTATGGAGAGCCCGGGTCAGAATTCACGAGGAGGGTCGAAGAAGTTGTTGAACAAGAAGAAAAAGAAAGCGGTGAAGAAAAATGGTTCAGTCAGCCAGAGCACAGCTGGCGGTGACATGACACACCAAGCATACAAGGTATATCTAATTTGGAAATCTTATAAAATTGCTTAGTAGTGTTGATTATATGGCTAGCTTTTTGAACTTGGCCTGAAACATTATAAGAGGTACAATGTATACCTGTAAGTTTGGATGTACAAACAGTAAAAGTTTAACTCCTCTTATAATATATGAACTTCAAATGAGGATGGAGGTGACTTACGGGTTTCTTTTAGTAGAGAGAAGAATGGTGTATGACACTTTTTGTGCTATGCATCATTGAAAGGAATATATTTTTGGTTGGAGTATGTCTGTTATTGTTACTTTGTCCAATAATCACGTTAGCTTTTCAGATTTATATTTAACTGACAAGGTTTTAAAATTTAGGAGATACCTAATACGGTAGGAGAGATGAACTATGAATCAATGCACCCAGATAGTCAAGGCAATGGAGTTCATGCTGCGTATGGTCAATTGTACATGGTAAAGATGTTTCCTTTTTAAATCCTCTGAATTCTTTCATTTCATTTATTATTGCCATTTGCCAACAATCTGTAATAATTTCATTGGGAACTGTACTGTACCAACCTAATCATTTGATGTTCCTTGCAAAAGTGAATTGTCAGGGACCAAACTAAACTATTCCATTTGATTAGAAACTACCAAATATACACAAAAATAACACAACAAAAGGTTGGAACTATATATGAAGGGATCATGATGTCCAGGTGAATATTCATTAAAATAATCCTTGTTGGATATAATTTACTGATTTTGTTTCCTTTTCTTTTATTATTTTTCTATGGCGCGTAAAAAGGGTGGTGGAGTGCCTCAACCTCCTCATACACTGGATACCACCCCATTTAATCAAGGCACAACCAATCTCTCTCTTCATTATGCAACCAGTGCCGGCTTACCTAACTGGCTAGGTATCTATTATTTACTCTTTGATTTTTTTTCTGTTGAATTAATAGGTATTTGCACAAACTATTGGAATGTTCTATATAATTATTATTGTTTTGTTGCGTAACTGTGCAGGGCATTGATGGAGCACCTGGCTAGGCTAGATGTGTACACCGTGCAAGTGTATGGATATTACAAGCAACGCTCTCTCATGTTGTATAGCTTCTGAAAGTGTAGTGCACTTCTTACGAGTTTGTAATTGTAGCGTTATATTTGGAATAACACTAATTAAGTTTGGTACCAGATCCTTTTCTGCTCACTTTCTAGTTGTTCTATCTGCCAATCATTTGAATCTTTAAGGGTTTGTTTGGATGGGTGAAGAATAGTTATTAATCCGAATTAGCACTATTCTGAGCTATTATTCTTTATTTGTTTTTTTTGTGAATTTTCTTACTATTTTACTAATTCAACAAAATATTAAATGAGCTACTATTTTCAAAGTTGAGATTAATTTAATTTTGTTTTATTCGTTTAGAGGTAATTGTGAGGTAATTGTGAGGTCATCTTAGTAAAATCATACGATGAAACAGGGATAGAGAGCATTTCAATGTTTTATTGGATTGTGCAACGGGACTTATGTAGGAAATTACGGTCAAACCACCACCTTGCCACATCGAGATGTAAAATCTCAAGGTACTAGACTTGAGGTGGTGGGACCGTTAATTCAGAAGCTGATGACTTTACGCGTAGACTTCGACTGCATGCATTATATAAATTTCTGATGAACTCTCCCTAGACCTGGTTCATAAATGTGACTTGTGAGCTGTGACCAATCTCCTGGACCCGCATATTTGTATATAGTATTAGAATATACCAAAAGCGGAAAAGCCCCAATCTAAGTGATACGGTCTATGATGCATCATGCACCGCCGGTCTACCTAATTTCCTGTTATTTTCCTCGACCTTATTGCAGTCTCTCCTATTTCATTGCCTCTCTTCATCTCAGATCTAGAAGACTAGAACAGAACCAAACGAATCCAAATCAAGCCATGTCGTCGTTCGACTCCTTTCCGATCGACGGTCAGGATCCCTCCGTGCAGGAGATCCCCTATGAATCCAACGGTTACGAGGGCGACGCCTACTCCTCCTTCACCGACGCTGATGTCACTGCGGGACCCACCTCTGACGGGGTATTTATGTCTGCCATGCCTGATTCACCGGACGGGTACGGAGGGCTATCAGGCTTCGGATCCGGGTCGGGGCCTGATCCGGTCCAGTTCGGCATGCCAACGGAGTCGGCCAATGGTTACGGAGAGGATAACGGAGAGATTTTTGTTTCGGATGGACCTGTCTTACCCGATCCTGATGAGATGAAGGAAGAAGGATTCATGCTCAGAGAGTGGCGTCGGTTAGATCCTTTCTCTATATTATTTACCTTTTTTAAAGCTGTTCAGTTTGTTGGGAACGAGTTTTTGGATTGATTGAAGCTAAATTGAGCATCTTCCAGCCGTTTTGCACCAAAATGAATAAAATTCAGGCTATGAACTATGGACTGATAATGGGTGGACTGTAAATCAGACTTGCTTAGCTAATAGAAAGTGTATTTTTGAGTTGGGATAACTTGTTGTTCCTCAATTGGAAACTTAACTAGATTCATAGGAGACATAAACTTGAGTTTGTTCTTTTAGTCTGATTCCTGATGTCAATTATTTTCCATGATATTCCATAAAAAAATCCAAACTGAAACCTGGACTAGCCATAGTTACAGTATATAAAGCTAGAGTTAGCAAGTTCTAGGCAGATTTAATTCAGTATTACTTTTTAATGAACCGATAGAGTTGTCATATATAGTTCTGTATCATCCAGTCTTGATTATGGACCTTCAGTTTGTCTGGTTGAGATAAATTTTAATGCCCATTTTGAGAGAGAACCAGCGTTTCTCCCATTCCTGTATATTTTATAACTTTATGTGGAAACGAGACACTTACTGATGTGCCCCTTGATGGAACTGTTTTACTTATAAAATGGATTGGTTCTGGTCAAAGAAATTTTATCCTAACTGAGTGTTTGAATTTTCTTAATATGAGCAGAAAGAATCAGATTGAACTAGAGGAGAAAGAGAAAAGGGAGAAAGAGAGGCGAAATGAAATAATTACTGAAGCCGAAGAGTTCAAAAAATCATTCTATGAGAAGAGAAAGACCAACTGTGAGAGCAACATGACCAACAACAGAGAAAGAGAAAAGGTAAAAAGGACATAAATCAGAATTTAAACTATGTTACTATTCTTGCTTGATGATGTTCTGTTCAATTCATAGCAGGTTTGTTTCTTTTATTAAGAAAGCACAACACTGTTTCTACAAACACCTCATGCAGGACTTGTACAGCTTTGCACACTACCATAAAACCAAACTGTGCACATTATACATATAAACTGGCATAAAACCAGAATTGCAATAACAAACTGTGCACATTAAACAGAAATTATGCACCTGTTACCTTACACACCTCCTTACCACCAGACTTCGCAGAGAGTAAAATCTAATGTAGTATCATATTATCTACAAGATTGAAGGTATAAAAAACTAAGCATTTGTATCATGGTAACCTATTTATTACCAGAACTAAACAGAATATCCATTTTTAACAACAACATTTCAACCAATCAGCAGCTAAGAAATCTCTGCTGCAAAAATAACAAATACAAACTTATCAAATCTGGATATTACCAGAACTAGGCTGGATTTTATCTAATGTTTCTTTTTGTGTGTTTTATTTTCTTCCAGCTGTTCTTGAAAAACCAGGAGAAATTCCACAAGGAGGCCGACAAGCACTACTGGAAGGCAATTTCTGAACTAATCCCCCATGAAATTGCAAATATTGAGAAAAAACGAGGTGTTAAAAAGGCTGATCAAGATAAGAAGCAGCCCAATGTAGTCGTGATGCAAGGCCCAAAACCCGGTAAACCCACTGATCTTTCTAGAATGCGTCAGATACTCGTCAAACTGAAGCACACACCACCGCCACATATGATCCCACCTCCCCCTCCTGCCAAGGATGCTAAAGATGGAAAAGAAGGGGCAAAGAAGGAAGGGGAACCGGCTAAAGGTAAGGAGGCAAAGACAAATGGTACAGCAGAGTCGGGTTTGCCTGAGGGGGAGAAACCTGTATCAGTTGAGGTGGTGACAGAGCCAACAGCACCAGCACCGGCACCGGCACCGGCACCGGCACCGGAACCTGCCAAAGCTAATTAAATTGATTTAGAAGAAAAATGAGAAAGGTAGCTGTTTGTCTTTGTTACTGTTTTGAGAACAAGTAATTATCTTTTGTTTTGCTTTTGGTTACCCAGAGAGTTGCAGTATTGAGAGCTGGTTGTATGAGTTTTCTGATGGTTTTTGTTTTTATATTGGTTATTCTTTGTTTGTCAATAACTTGGATTTAGGAGGTACTTTATTTGATGTTCTCTTTGTACTATTTTTTCCCCCAAGTTAAATTCTCCATCAGAATTTGATTGCTTTCTTGCTTTCCCCCTGAGCTCTTTGTTGGATAGATATGTGAATCGCAGCTGTTTGTAGGTGTTAAATATGTGAAATTGTAACTAATGATTTGGTTTTGTATCTTCAAAAATTGTGTCATTTAGACCATTGCTATAATTTTCCTACCGATGCTGGTAAAATTTCGTACTGATTCTGTCAAAAGCACTGAACATATTTGGTGCCTATGAAGAACTTGAATTAGTGGATGTTTTTGCAGAAGTATCACTGGATCATAGTCTGATCTCTGATGTCACTCTGCATGAGGTACGATATCCACAAGACTTCCCTTTTGCATTATTGCAAGGCATCCTCTGTTCACAAATTCTTCTCCCTTCTCAGATTGATCTATTCCTGATTTTTAAAGAAAACACTGGTATTCCAGATCAAAAAGGTTCATGACAATCAACTGCTTGGGGCCTCACTTTTTCACCACCCCAAATATGATCAGACACAGATAGTGCTTCTCAAGGCTGAGCCTCTATATTCCAAATAGGCTCTGAAATAATTTTGGCCTGGCTCCCAACGGGATAAGATAAAGTGAGGCGTATTAGGGTTTCTGTAAGGATTACCTCTGATAGGAAATATCAAAAACTGCAAAATTTAAATGAAATATATAAAAATAAAAGTAAGAAAGAAAGGTAAAAGAGTTACTGCAAAACAGCAAAAAAGAAATTGATACTGGTTCGTTACTTCATTAATAAGGTCTGGTAGGAAATTAAAATGCGTACTGCTAAGTTATGATTGAGTATATATGGGATCAAGCCTCCGAATTTGATAGAGAGTTCAAATTTTGAACGTGCAATTTCCCATACGAAAAATATTATTTTAGTTACTAGATCAAAGACTCGTACTGCTAAGTTGATGGCAACATACAGTTTCTCAATTGACCATCAGGTTTAGTTTTATTTACTTTTTTCTGAATGAGGTTTTACAGTATTAAGCTTAGCTGGTATTTCTTTTCTGTATCGATCGGGCTGATGCCAGCTCGTCTTGCATTAGATGAGGCCACAAAAAGATCATATTATTGAATAACTTCTAGTAAACTAAGACAGGCAAATTATCAGAGATAATACACGTATTAATTGATACTGATAAATAAATTGTTTCTGTTTATGAAATCATAAGGAAATAACAACTTCAAACTATAAAATTAACACCATATATCACAAAATCATCAAAGCAACTCCTGGGAAACTATAAAACCATACATAAATAATTGTATTATCTAAAATAAAATTGAACTCCAATAAAATTAGCTTTAAATCAGCCACTTTGAGCTGCTATTGCCACAGTAGCATTACTAGTACCAGAGTCATCTATGCTCCGCTGTACCACAATTTCGGTTGGATTTAGACAACCCCGCATCCACTCGTGCCCCAGTTGTGCTCTTTCATTGTCCCCAAATCCAAACACAAGGCCCTTTTTCGTGACAGCCACGGTGTGGTACAACCCAGTGCTGATTTGGGATATGTAGTGTGATCTTAAACTGTCTAAAACCCTAGGTTTCATGATCTTGTCAGAGGTACCCTTGTCAAGAAATCCTAGACTGCCAAACCCCATCCATCCAAAGGCATATGCTGATCCCTCATCAGTCAAAACAAAGGTTTTTCTCTTTCTCGCACAGACCTGAAAAAAGAGGAAGATAATTTGAATTTCTAAGAGGTCTAATATAGAATAATTTCTAAGAGGTCTAATATAGAATAATCACTTTATATTGACCAGCAATTGTTGATAACAAGGAAGAAAAAATGTCATAGATGAAAATTGCAAACCTGCACAGCAATTTGGTTCTTGAGATTACTGAGAACTTCAGGGCTAGTTCTGTCAGTTTCATCACCATGACCAAGGGCCCCACAGTAACCTCTTCCCCAAGTATATACCTGAAGAAAAAAAAAATGCGTTTCTCATTGTTTCGTCTTTCTTTCACAGAAATTTTAAAAACGTGGATTTTCCAATTCTATGATTAGCACGGGGCCCGAATTTATATTAAAATTTGTATTTTGTTTTCTTATTTTCTTCTTGATTTTTTTGGTGTGGTAAAAGAAGACCCAAAATCAAAAACAAAAAAAGAGGAAAAAATATGTAAATGAACAAAACAGCTGGTTCACCGCCAGATGTATAATGGACCTAACTGGTACAAAACCTGATACACATAGAATCTTACATGGCCATTAGAATCTAGTGCAACTGCATGCTCATCTCCAGCAGAAACCCTAACAACATGAATATTTCTTCGGCGAAAAAACTGAACAGCTCTTGGCAATAGTACGTCGTGCTGATCTCCGTGCCCCAAGCAGAAGTTTGTACACGACCCGAAAGAGTGTACCACACCACCATCTGTTACAGCAAATGTGTAACTCGCACCGGCAGCCACCTGGACAACCCGACCAAGGCCTTCAAATAGAGATACTAGTTTTGGTTCTGAACGGTCAAGTGTGTCACCGTGGCCGAGCTGGCCATGTGAATTGCTCCCACACGTGTAGACCTGGCCGCTGCGGGTCAGGATTACTGTGAAACTCAGACCAGTGGCAACCTAAACATAGAAATGATACATATACAATTATTAAAGTACTATGTTTATAAATAAATTGGTGTCATAATTATGCACAGCATTTACTAGCATTTACCTGTTTACAAGGGATACCATCAAGTGCTTCTATGCGAGTTGGTCTGAATATGGTTCGACCCACCTCTCCATGACCACAACAATATGAAGAATTATCACCACATGTAAACACCTTTAATAAAAAAAAAAATTATTACTTGAATGTAAGGGATGGTTCTCGTCTTGCTCTCCATTAAAGGAAATTAGATAAAAGCACAATAATTACCTCTCCAGTTTGCATCACAAAAGCAGCATGGTTGTGAGCGGCAGAGATATTGATCACCTGAGAAGGAGACGGTAAATTTACACGGCTAAAGGAGGCACACTGCGTTATATCCTGACCATGACCCAACACGCCACATAAGCTCGAGCCGCATGAGTACACAGAGGAATCATGAATTAATAGTGTGTGGTACCTTCCTGTTGTAACTTGCATCTGCAAATAACAGACAAATAATTGCGAGGAGGACTATGTTGGAGGATCGAGTGACATTTTGTATAATTGCAGAGCCCTTCTTGTAATCAAAGTTTTTGCAAAAAATATTTAAAGCTTGTAATAATTTTTTGCATTATGTTGCTTTGGTTCTTTGTTGACTTTGTGTAAACCTTGGTTGTTTCAGCAATAAAACAGGTGGCTTCTGGCCTTTTTTTTTTCAGGAAAAATGATACAATATAGCATAGCTGCATAGGGATCAAGCTATATTTCTGGTAACTAACTCTAGTAATGCCCGTGACAAATGTAGAAATTGACATTAAAATTTAGCCCTTGTAACTGTTTCAACTTGATACTACCTCTGGTAATCAAACTTTATATGATATGACAAGCAACTCTTTTCTTTGCTACCTTTCCCAATTAATCCCAAATTATGTCAAACAATTCCACACGATAATAATTTACCATAGTAACCATTATGACTTTGATATTGTTGCTCATGAATACAGAGTCAGGGCTTTTTAAGGGTTTTGTGCAAAGTTTTTCTCTACAATCATGGCACAAAAGAAATATAATTCTAAAGGTAAATTCAATTAAATTACATTTCCTGAAGCTGTCTCGACAGTGCCAGAGGATCCCTCAACTGATTTCAAAAATCGGAGCGCCTTTTTCCAACTACCGCCGCATCTTTCTACTAATGCAAGTTTAGCCTCCTGACTGAGCGACGCAAAGATTTCATGATTCTCACAAATTCGGTAAGCAGCATAGTCCACAAGAGAACCGAACTCCCCACCAGCGAATGCCACGTGTCCCCTAGAACGGAATAGCCGACACGTGGCCTCCAACCTCGCCAAGTCAGCTGGGCTGAGGCGCCCACTGGAGAGGATTTCTGTGATTAGGTGCGATGGCAGGTTCTCCATTGATCTTGCTCTGTTATTGAAATATCGCGTTTAATTAGGGATCGGGGTTCATGGTTTCTCAGACAACTCGAGAGAGATATTGTAGAAATAGGGAGGAGAGTAGGAAATAACTTGAGAGGGAATCAATCAAATTAGTTTGACTTCATATATGTTTTCTTCTCCTAGAAGGTCGAATTCATATCATCTGAGGTAACAGAAATTTTGAATTTAGATCAGGACCGTTCGATCTGATTTGGCGCGAATATAAAAGGGGCCCTGCATTCCACTCCACCTCGGAGGAATTGGGCCGGATTCTGATCGAACGGTATGGATCTAAACTCAAATACTCCGTTACCTCAGAGAGATGAGGGATGGATGAAACTTTGTTCCGAAGCTTGAAGCTGTCTCCAGTAGCCTGGGAGAATAAAAAAAAAGATGAAAAAAGAGAAAGTAAAATGGCGTGGACAATTTTAATGAATCTGGTCTAAGATTTAAATCGTAGACTTGATTGTATTTGCAGAAAATTTTCGGAGAGAGACTTTGAAGATTCGAAAATTTAATGGTAGAAATGTTATATCCAGTATATTTACTCAAGAATAAAAAAACAAGTGGCAGAAAAACAAAGAAATGGAAAAAAAAAAAAAAAAAAGTTCCCTCCTTTATTTTCCTCAATCCGTGACCGTGCCAAAGTAAAAACAATAGATCATCCAAAGCTTTTTAATATTTTACTACGTTTTACACGAGATGACGTGTTCCGTTATAATTGGTCAACGAGGGTGCTCGTAAAAGTTTGTCAAAATTGAATGTGCGCGATGTACAGTATCAGCATAATAATGAGGACCCACACGGATCAGAAACCTCATTGGTTGTTGGACATAATGGTAGAGGATCTCTTGTCCTCGAAAAATGACGGGATTAACGGCTATATCCGGTCAATAACGATCTTACCGTTTCGGTTCATCACCGACACGTGGCTGGAGACTGGAGTTACGGCTAAATGGTGGCCTCCACTACTTCAGGATAGTGGGATCCAGATGAATTCGCATCCTCTGAGATATCTCAAACTTTGCGTAACTTTTTGGAATATCTCAATCGTTCAAATACGTTCTGCACGAATCTCAAAGCTCAAATAATACTGGCCCCCTACGCTGTCCGAATAGGCACCGGACACGTCGGTCACACAAAAATTGAGATATCTCAGAGGATACGCACTCGATCCAGATTGTCTACTCATCAAGCATAGGAGTAGGTAGGTCCGATGACCATCGGACCTACTTTTAGGTTCAATTAGCTCTAGAACCGTACGATTAGCATTAAAATTTGTACACACGGAAATTGAAACATAATTGCACGGATTTTAATTATATTTGGCACGGATCTTGATGCAATCGAATGGTCATTTCACCATTGAACCAAAGTAGATGATAGGGTATTCTATTGTATACCGTCTGTTTATTGTGGGTTATGCATTCGAATCCGTATTTAGTGAAGCAATTGTATTCGGTGTCTATTATAGATAGAGAAGAAAATTTGTCACGACGTGACTAGTCACGTCACGTTAACGTCACGTCACGTCACGTCACGTCACGTGTGTCAATTACATGACGTGACTCGCGTAACGCGTGACGTGATCATTCGCGTAACGTGACCACATTCTAGTGAAAATATACGTCACGTGATCACGTTACGTCACGTCACGATATTAAACATAGAGTATCCAACTTTTTTTATATGTATAGAGTATTCAGATTTTTATTTTAGTGTAAGTTCAGTGATATTGGTACTCATGTAGTACTAATTTTTATTTTTTTTAGTTTAGTCTAATGAATGTTTATAATTTGAATTTTTAAAGTAATATCAGATGTAATATTTCCTAAAAAAATAATCTTTACAATATTATTTACTTGTTTTATAATTTTTTTTATCTTTTTTTCTAAATTTTCAACAATTTAAATTAAAATATAAAAAAATTGACAAGGCTAATTTACGTCACGACACGTCACGTCACGTGTGATCACGCCACGTATAGTCACGGCGTGACTACGCGTGACGTGACCATCCGCCACCATTTTAGTCACGTTACGTGAAAAAAAAAATTGATCACGTCACGTCACGTCACGTCACGTGACCAAATCACGACGTGTTTGTCACGTCACGTCACGGCGTGTCATGCATTTCCTTCTCTAATTGTAGATACATAATCCATATTCTCTGAGGTAATATATTTCTGTTTGGATCACAGCCATTCAATAGAAATTCGAGCTAATAAGATCTGAGGTGAGGTGAAATGTACGGGACCACTTTAATAATTGTGTGGATTTTGATTGGCTAGATCCAAACAAAAATATCATGTTACGTTAGGTGATAAGAATTCGTATCATATAAAACGGTCTGAATTTATTAATTTTACCTGAACTATTTGGTGGAATACGAATTCTTATACATTCTGGATGGAGATTTTTTTTATAAACCATAAATGAAAAAATCGAATTTAGAATTCCAGTGTGATTGTTTTCGGATTTATATACCATAAAGAATGACTTGGCAGCTCGGTCCCCATTTTTTTTTTTTTTCCCACAGAACGAGCTGCCAACTCGTTCTTGATTAGTTTTCATCTGTTTCGCTGAGCCAACACGGTAGCTGCAACAGAAAATCCGGAAATTACCCAGAACGGATTGGGAAGTCGTTCTACCGCGAAAATCTCCCCAGAATGACTTCGCAAATCGTTCTTCCGCAGAAAAAAAAAATGAGAAAACGATTTGGGAAGTCGTTCTCAGAGAAGAATATAAAAATTATTAAATGAAACTATAGTCAACAAATTGGGGGTATGTTTTATACAATATTAAATAAATATATTCAATTAATCAGATAGTAATATATTTTCATGTCTTTTACAAAATTTTAATTTTCATTCTCAGTTTAAAAAAAAATCAGGTTCATCATTATCTCCATTAGATTTTATTGTGTTCTATACTTCTATCATTCATATTCATATGTTATACATATATTATTTATTAATAAATCAATTTTCAGTTAAAAAAATTATTAAACAAAATTAAGTTTTGTACATAGAAAAAAATAAACTAAAAAATTCCAATTAGATTATCATTCAATTAACAGAAGGACAATAACAATTTAAAAAGATACATCATCAATAATAACAAAAACATAACCTTTTACTGTTTTACATATTTTGCGCCGAAATTTTTATTTATATACAAAACAAATAATAAATTTAACAATCTATACAATTTTTTTTATGAAATTCACAATCTATCCAAACCGATGATATTGTCATCGGTTTCAGAAGCTAGAACCGATGACAATGTCATTGGTTTCAGAAACCTAGGGTTTAAGCCCAGCACGATTTTTGATGCTTTATGCACACTTTTTGAAACATAGAACGACTCAGATTAAAACAACGAATGAATCAGATTCAAACAAAAAATGTAATCATTACATAGTTGCGCAAACAAAAAATGTCATCGGTTACACGATTTTTTATGCTTTTTGCACACTTTTTGAAACAACGAACGACTCAGATTCAAACAAAAAAATGTAATCATTACATAGTTGCGGATCAATATTTTTGATGTCGTCAAATTAGATATTTTTAATTTAAAATAATTTTTAATTAATTTTTTTATTTAATTAGAAAATATTATAATTATTTTATTTTTTTTATTAAAATATTAGAAATATTTTTAATATTTTTTTAAATAGATAGAATACCATATAATTTGATTTATTAGAAAGACTTAAACATACTTTGAATCTGAATTATTGATCCCGGTTCAAAAGTCACTTCTAGGTAAATACATAAAATATTATGGTCTTTCTATTTTTGAAAAAAATAAAAATTTAACAAAAATATATAATGAAAATATCTAATTTTGTTGAAACTTTGTGCAACTTTGTAAGCATTACAAACAATGTTTTAATCTGAGTCGTTTGTTGTTTCAAAAAGTGTGCAGAAGGCTTAAAAAATTGTGTTTGGCTTAAACCGATGACAGTGTCATCGATTCTAGCTTTCTGAATAGATTGTGAATTTCATAAAAAAATTGTATAGATTGTTAAATTTATTATTTGTTTTGCATATAAATAAAAATTTTGGTATTTTGCATATGAGAAAACATGTCATTGGGTATTTCCAAATGGAGTCAGCAATTTTCAATTTTCGGCCTAAACCAAAATTGGTCTGGGAGACCGAAATCCCAACTCGGTCTGGGAGTCAGTAACACTGAAAGTTACACAGTCGCGTGAAAATTGATCAAGAACGAGCTAGATGTGAAAACTGATCAAGAACGAGTTGGCAGCTCGTTCTGTGAAAAAAATAAATAGAAAACGAGCTGCCAAGTCGTTCCTTATGGTTTTTATAAATTTGAAAGTAATCATACTGGAATTCTAAATTTAATTTTTTTATTTATAGTTTATAAAAAAATCTCTTATGGGTGAGTATTCTCTTCGAATCAAATCAAAATTATTTTCGTGGCTATTTAAATTATAAGAAATCCTCTTTGAGATTTATGTTGGAAAAAATCGAACGATGAAAATCTCATTCTATACGATAGGGTACCGCACTGGATCTGAATCTTGTACATTCTATCTGTCCATATATATTTTTTAAAATTTAATATCTAATTAACGGGTAAAGATATAACTCGTGCGCGGCATGAACTCACCACATTATTGTCAATATCTTGACTTCAACTAACGGAGTCACGTGATGATACATTCCTTATCCAACTATCAATTAAATAGTTAAAATCTGCGCAAATTCTTCAATAAAAAAAATAACACACCCGAAGTCCAGATCCCATTAAGTAACTCCAATTTTGAGTTTAGATCTGGACCGTTCGATCAAAATATGAGCCAATCTGATCAGAGTTGAATACACGGGCCCTTTTAATATTTGTGCCAAAGCAGATTCGACAATCCAAACTCAAAATTTGAGTTACCTTAATTAGGTGATATGAATTCTAGGTATTATGGTTGAAGACGGTCCGAATTAAATAGAAGAATATTCCAAATTGCTAAGAAACCGATGTTGAATTTTGTTAAAAATGGAGTGAGAAGGCAACATGCGAGGAGTGAAGACAAAATTAAAAAAAACATGGCAAGCATAATCCCAAAGTATGATATCGTGGTCAACTTTCCAAGAGAAGCCAAGCCGGCTGTTAAATATCATTTTTATTTTCTAAAATTAGAAAATCCCAAAGGCCAAAAATTTTCTAAGCAATATTGAAAATTTGAAATACCAAGAGTTATCCAATTTGTTTCTTCTCTGATATGTGATTCTACCATTTTATAAACATCTCTCCCCATGTAGGTAAAATGCACAGAGAAAGATAGAGGTCAAAATGTATAAGTTGATATGGGAAGGAGATCACCTGCCTTTGGAGGCAGGATTTTATTGTTCTCACTTCTCAGTGCAGCTGATACGTGAATCTAAACGGATTTAAATATTTAAATATTAATTTTAGTTTTGCTGCGAGTTCATATGTCAGCGACTCAGGAGTAGGAAGGAGACAGAAGATTCAGTTCCGTTGATATGGCGCAATACATTTCCAAAAACCTGCTTTTAAATTACGTATTTCTCACTCTAAAATTTATAATATCATTTTTATTCTTCTAAACTTTAATAATTCACAATTTTATCTATTTTATTGTCTTCTCTATTAAAACTCATTTTAAATTTATGAAGTATTCATTTATTATTTTTAAAAAAAATATGTAACATATTTTAGAGAAATGTTAGTCTTCTAGAACAGTTTTCAAAGACAAATGAATCATTTCTTAACTTTATAAACAAAAAATATCAAGCTAAGTTTGACAATTTGCGTCCTGGGCAGGGCTGATTCATGCCAAATCAAATCATTTTTAAAGTCATTATGATGCATACAGTACAACTCAAATCAATTTTTAAAGTCATTATGGTGCATACAGTACAAATTAAATAATTTTAAAGTCATTATGGTGCATATTAGGTACTATACAAATCTATCATTGTTGCCTTTTTTTGTCTAATGCTAATAAGTTGTATAGTAGTCCCCTTTTGTCGTACATAAATGCATCATTTTTTTTTCAATTAAGAAACATTTGGGACACTGACAATGCAAATGGCTTGTCTTGTATATTTATGGAAACCATAAATAAAAAAAATGAAATCATTTTGACTTTTATTCATATGATCATGATAACAATATAAATCAAGTTATTTTATCTTAGAAAAAAAAATATTAGAAATCAAGTTATTTTATCTTAGAAAAAAAAATATTAGCATTAAAGTACAGTAAACAATCTCTACAAAAATAGAATTATCTATTATAATTAACAAATGAGGAGGGTTTTGTGCTCCAATTATGCTCCACGTCTTTATCTCTGTTTTTAAATCCGAACAGTCGATCCAAACTGCTCAAAATAGTTATTACAACAAAATATGCTTGGAGACCAAATTTTACATTTTTTTTAAATTTGTTTACTATTTTTTTGGTAGGTACAAAATTTCAGTTTTTAGGAGATCCTGTACCATCCAAAAAAAGCGATATTGTACCTACAAAAAAAAAGAGTAAACAAATTCTAAAAAATGTAAAATTTGGTCTCAAAGCATATTTTGTTGTAATAATTATTTTGAGCAGTTCGGATTGACTGTTCGGATTTTAAAAACAGAGATAAAATTGTGGAGCATAATTGGAGCACAAAACTATGGTGCATTTGAACCCTCCTCTTAACAAATAAAATACTTAGAAAATTACAAAATATTTATTAACTTACTATAAAGTTTAGTTAATGACTCCTCAAATTAAAAAGTTCCAAAATCTAACATATTTTTATATATAATTCTAATTGCACGTTTGAACTTACAAAATTAGACCATCTTTATTGTTATCCAAATAATTTTCGTTTGATCACATAAAGTATAATTTTTTCTACCATGATTATTTAACTAATCTCAATGAAGTATCTCATCACGTAAAATATGAAGACATTTATACAAAAATTCAATTACTTGAAATTTTTTCTCTCAGACTTGTAAATTTGAATCAATATGGGATTGTACATGTATAATTTTGTTTCTTATTCCACTCAATAAAAGTTAATAGAACGAGCAACTCTGTTAGGCATGAATTATATATATATATGGTGTACTGCAATACATCATAACCTTTCCAAATAATACGGTTTGAAATGTTTCTAAGATATGGAGATTTTCTCATATCATGAATCTCACAAAGTATTCTCACTGATTCACCGCAAAACTAGTTTCAGACAAACAGTTTTTCCCCATATGAATTTACCCATGTTGCTGAACAATTCAAGAGTAATTAGTTGCAAATTTTTATAATTTATACATTTGGAAGACAAGTTGTTACACCATAGAATTCAGCAAAATCACAGCATTATACACAGAATGAACTATGATGGGAGAAGCTAGACTACCCGTCCAACAATACATATAACCAAGAACACAACCGACTATAAATAATTCGAAGGAGTTGTCAAAAGAGAAATGAGCTAATGAGAACACACATGAACTCACAATTATTGCTAACCATGGTTTTGATTTTGTTGCTAGAGATGTTAGAAGAAATCCACGGTACATGGTTTCCTCTAACAGGGGGGCATTCATGCAATATAGAAAGAAAAGTATGAGTTGAGAAGTAGGACCTTCTGATAATATTTCCTTTATTATGGGTTCGATTGCATCCTGTATAACAAAGAAATATTCAAATGTGAGAAGATTTCAATGTGTAGTAACAGTTTAAACAAAATTTAGATACAAAATCCATCACTTTACACAGATATATTTTAACCTTGTAAGCACATACCATATGCATAAATAAAACTTCTAATGAGATCGATAAAATAGGCACAGAACATGACCACTTCATAATAAATTGGGAAATTAATAATTCTTAGTTAGAACTAACCTTAGGCCCAATTAACATGTCAGCAAGTATGGATGTGACAGAAACTAGTACCATTAAAAATCCAATTCCTATAACCGTCTTTTTCACCCAATTTTTTCTTGGTAAAAGCACTTTTCCAATCAGAAATCTGTAAAAATCGCGGTTTCTCTTGGTAGCATATTGCAACAGAAAAAATGCCCCGAAAAGTTCCAATGATTGAAATGCGGCTGTTGCTACCAGCTGTAAGTATACAAATCATTACAGTTAACATAACATTTCAAGACTTGGTGTTAACTGTGTTAGAACATTTTGTTACAATCCATTGCATGACAAAAAAAAGGTGTTAAAAAACCTTCACATGCTTCCTTTCTAAGAAGCATAAAGGGAACAAAAAAAAGATACCTATGAAAAATTTAATTACAAAGTAACTTCCATATGCTAATTCTGCAAAAGGCTAAAACGGGAATTAAAGAAACTAAAAGAGTATGAAAAATAGAATGGAAATATACCATGGTTGGTGGATCAAGAGCTGGATTATGAAGAACAGATGAAACTGCAGAGAGGCCTCCAAAACTTAAAGGAATGTGTAACATGAATAAATATCCCACAAATGTGCTCCACACATCATTTGCTTCCCATGGTACATCAATGCATATCTCATCAAACCCCTAAAATATATACTAAAATAAGTACATCAGAAAGCAAAATGTAAAATGGAGGGAAAAGAGAAGTATATCAAATGCATTGCCATGAAAAAAAAAAAAAAATTAACTTAGGCATTACCTCGAACAGTTGGTCTGCATGGGGCTTTTTTGAACATGAGCGCACGAAAGAGGGGCCAACACGAATTACAGGATTAGGAGGGGATGTCCAGAGTGAAATTTTAGAATTAAGAGAGGGGCGAAAGTGATGGTATCGGTATAAATTTGGGTTATTTCCATTTCTGGAAAGGATTAGTGTGGTTAGCAGCTGCTTCGAGTGAGCACAAGAGAACAGGGGCTCACATAGGGAAACCATCATCTCGTCTTTATGTTTTTTTTTTTTTAATTAATTCAGGAATTTCTTTGCGAATTATTATTTATTAGGTCTGGCGGGCTTGGTGGGGAAATTGGTAAATTGTTTATCTATCTTTATTTCTCCATTCTTATATTATGCAGTTGTTTTGATTTACCAATGATTGAGGTAGTTGTTTTGATTTACTAATGATTGAGATTGAAAGATGAATTTTCGGATTTAATATCAGTCCTCCAATTACATAATCTGTCTTCTTTTGATTAAATACATTTAATCTGTTTTATATGTAAAAGTCTATATTTAGTTAAAAACATACTTGACATACATATTATCATATAATTTGTCACAATTAAAATTTAATAAATCTCTAGCGATTTATTTTCTGATTTCTTCTTAAAGTTATCTCTGATTTCTATAATTAAATTATTTTTTCATTTCTTCGTTCCATTGCAATTAGAATAATAACTGAAGGTTCCTCTCCGGTTTTTCTCCGGTGCGTGCATCTACCATTCCTTTTCTTTCTTTCTAATACCTTGTATTTCCTATTAATACCTCTATGAATCAATCCTCTTTCCAGTGCAGACTAGATCTATAATTTACTTACTACAAATAGAAACAATTGCTCTACTGGTACTGATTGCGCTTCTTTTACTAGGAGCAACACTCTTTCTCTTCCCTAAATCCAACAACAACAAAGGTATTATTAACATTTTCTCACATTTCGCCACATAAACTCCTCAATTGCATCTCTGTTTTCTCACTTTTATTAGTAGGTACTCAAACTTTTCAAATTCTTTTGCAGGTAAGGGAAAACACGTTCAATCTAAAACTTTCGTGTAGAGAAATGATTTATAGAGAAATTTTCATCGTTAAAATAATTTCTATCAAGAAAATATTTGTAGAGAAAATACTTATTTGAATCATTTAATCATATTTTTTTTTTCAATTTTGTTTCTTTACATTATTTCTTCTTTAAATATTGAATCATTTAATGATCTGCCTTGCATGTGGAGAAAATTAGATATTAAATAGTATTGTGTTTTGTGTTAAATTTTCCAATCTCGTGGCCAACACAAGACGAGAAGCATTGTGCAGTGAAACTTATAGGTTCAGTTTAGTAATTTTTGAATTGAAGTGGTACCAGTTCCTTCATTGCTTACTAGTACATATTTTTATGTGAGAGGGGCTGATTTGAAAATTAATTTAAATTCTGAGTCTTGAACCGGTTTGGAAGATGGCAGTTAAGTTTTACTCTGAGTTATAATACATTTACTTTCTAGGTGATAGTTATGCTTAATAGTTTTGTGAACAAAAACTTATATGTTGTATTTATGTGAGAAATAAGGTATGAATCATATTAATTTATTATTTTATTATATGTTTTCAATTTGAAAAATTATAATATATTTTTCATATTTTGTTTGTTCGTTTTTGTAAATGTTGGATCACATCGAAAATGATCATACTGGCTATTATTCTTTTAGAACTTTTTTCATGTTATATTTGATTTTTTTTTCATTTGTTGTTGTTTCTTTTATTGTTATTTATTGTTTGAATTTTCATTTTTTTATGTGTGTCTTTTATTTTTATTTAAATATTTTTTTCCTTAATTTGTGTGAATGTCAAACAAAAATGTCTTTTCAAATTCTATTCAATCTTATAATATGTCCCCATTGTAACGGACATGCACGATACTAGTTACACAACAAACATCCTTTGATAAGTGCATCATTGCATCATGGATTTTTACAAAAACATTTGAGATATTAAGATCCTTCTATAAATGAAATGATAGAACATACGCCGAAATTTTTATAAATATACAAAATTCAATTTTTATTTAACAATCTATACAAAAGTCTGCTGAAATTTTAAATCTGTCCAAACTGGCAACAGAATTGCCGGTTTCAGAGCAACTAACCGCAACAGAGTTGCCTGCCTGCAAAGCTCAAACCGGCAACATAGTTGCCATTCTCCGAACCGAGCAACTTTGTTGCCTGGTTTAGCCTTCTAAAACCAAGCAACATGATTGCCGGTTTTTTTTTTTTTTTTTTACAGTTTTTTTTTCAGTTTTTTTTTTATAAATTCAAATTCTAAATAATTAGAAATCCAAATTCATACCAATAAATTATAAATCCAAATTCATACCAATTGCCGGTTCCGTTCCATTAAAAAAAATGAGAAATATATATATTTTTTTCTAAAATTTAAAAATGAGAAATATATATTTTTTAAACTTTAAACGGTCATAAATTTTGCTAGGAAAGTCAGATTGACGCGTATGACGTCAATTCGGAAAGGGGAGGAGGAGACGGTCGCCACCGTCATCCGGGGTAAACCGGGGTAAACCCCGGGTATCCGACAAATCAGAATCGCCAAAAAACGTCGTTTAGTGCCTCAAAAATTAAGTTTAAGATTTTTAGTGTCTCAACTGAATTTTTTTATGTTGAAAAAATATTTTTCAAGAAGAGAAATGTATCGGCGGCAAGTAGTGCAATTGATTTAAGAAATTTTTAATTTATATTTTATTATAACAAAAATTATCGAGTTACAACCATGTCAAATAAATTTAAATTGGTATGAATTTGGATTTATAATTTATTGATATGAATTTGGATTTATAATTATTTAGAATTTGAATTTATAAAAAAAAAAAAAAAAAAACGGCAATTATGTTGCCGGTTTTAGAGGCCAAAACCGGCAACTTTGTTGCCTGGTTCAGAGAATGGCAACTATGTTGCCGGTTTAAGCTTTCTGAACCGACAATTCTTTGCCGGTTAGTTGCTCTGAAACCGGCAATTCAGTTGCCGGTTTGGACAGATTTAAAATTCCGACAGACTTTTGTATAGATTGTTAAATAAAAATTGAATTTTGTATATTTATAAAAATTTCGGGAACATACGCCATACCAAATCTCATCAACTTCACACTCATGATATTTGTTCCATGCACAGAGCATTTAATTTTTTAATTTTAAATTTAAATTCAATATATCAAAATTGTCAAAATAACTAATTATCAATATATCCAATGACACATAATATGTCTTCTTTCGATTAAATACATTTGTTTTTTGTGTAAAAGTCTATATTTAGTTAAAAACATACTTGACACACATATTGTCGTATAGTTTGTCACAATTAAAATTGAATAAATCTTTAATAATCTGTTTCTTTATTTCTTTTTAAAGTTATCTCTGATTTATATAATTAAATTCTTTCTTGATTTCTTAATTCCAATGCAATTAGAATAATAACCGGAGGTTCCTCTCCGGTTTTTCTCTGGTGCGTGCATCTACCATTCATTTTCTTTCTTTCTAATACCTTGTATTTCCTATTAATACCTCTACGAATCAATCCTCTCTCCAGTGCCAGACTAGATCTAAAATTTACTTGCTACAGATGGAAACAATTGCTCTACTGGTACAGATTGCGCTTCTTTTACTAGGAGCAGCGCGCTTTCTCTTCCCTAAATCCAACAACAACAAAGGTATTATTAACATTTTCTCACATTTCACCACATGAACTCCTCAATTGCATCTCTGTTTTCTCACTTTTATAATTAGGTCCTCAAACTTTTCAAATTCTTTTGCAAGGGAAAACACTTTCAATATAAAACTTGTGTAGAGAAATGATCTATAGAAAAAAAATTATCATTAAAATAATTTCCATCAAAAATATATTTGTAGAAAAAAATACTTATTTGAATAATTTAATCATATTTTTTTTATTTTGTTTCTTTACATTATTTCTTCTCTAAATATTTAGATATGCCCCACTTTTATAAATAAAAAAAGTTTTTTTCCTAGGATTCTGTATTTTTTTGGACCGTATTAAAAAGAAGGAATTCCCTTTGGAATGAAGGCAGACAATTGAATTTCATGATAATACACCAATAATTAGAAGATAGATGTTAATATATATTTTGGATAAAGGTCTTCAAGACAAACTTACTAAATTAGCACAACTCCACCAGAAATATACCATAACGATACTAATCTAACGATAACCTACTAACATATACTATTACTTGAAGGTTCCATATTGATAAGTTAAAGACTATTTATAACTAGGGTTTATCTCCAAATTGCATCCCCAAAACACCAAATTTTCGCCATTCACTAATCTAACGATAACCTACGTACTAACATATAATATTACTTGAAGGTTCCATCTTGATAAGTTAAGACTATTTATAACTAGGGTTTATCTCCAAGTGGCATCCCCAAAAGACCAAATTTCCATCCTTCTGGCTTTTTACTAAAGTTCTTCATCTTTGTCTAAAACCAAAATGTCTTCAGTTAATGTCTTGAAAGCAAATTCAAGGCACGAATCCAATGATGGCTCTCCAAGAAGTGAGGAGGGAGAAACTTCATCAACTTGCTGAGAACTTGCTTGTTCTGGGATATCTATCCTTTGCTCTGATTCAGGACTTTCTCCATTATCTTTCTGGTTGGTTTGCACTGGATTCACATTTGATGGGTTACTTGGAAGTGCTTTTGGAGAAGTTGATTTGCTGGAGCAGAGGGACGGGCAACCTTTAGTTGCACAAACCTTAACCCTTGATCTTTTGGGTACCGGTGCTTCAGGCATCTTTTCTTTTTCCATTTCAGCTGTACCTGCTTTGTCTGCACCTTCAAAGAGAAACAGACGATAGTCCTTTTAGAGAGCGAAAGAAAACTGGTAAACTAATTTTACATTTTTCAAAACTAGTAGTTAAATTAATACTAATTCCACTATTGTACAGATATAAAGATGATACTGTAGATATTGCCATAGCATAATAAAATTTGCTCTAAAAAATGGCAACGGCCTAAATTGTGAAAAATAGAAAAAATATGTACCTATTGGTAAATCATTAGGCTCAGTTACATCCTCTGATTTCTTTTCGCTAATTTCTTCACTGAAAAGAGGTCTCTTTACTCTCATCTCTTTTGGTGTGGATCCATTTTCTTCATCTGAATCGTCAATGTCAATTATGTCCTCCTCTGACTTCTCTTCATAATTTTCTCCGGCAAAAAGAGGACTTTTTCCTTTTCTCCCTTCTGGTTTCAACTCTCTTTCCTGAGCAGTAGGTTGCGACTGCAATTAATTCAATAAATATATTAGGATAACATCCTTTTTGCCAATCATATCATATTATACTCGCAGAGCTGTCATAATAACAGCACCAAATTGCAAGTAAACCCAAAAAAAAAGATAATGCTAACCTAAACATCATTTACAACAAAAGGTGGGTGTTATTTGCAAAAAAAATAAATAAGCACAAGTGCTTTGCCACTTACATGAAACTTATTTCCCTCGATCTCATTGGAAATCTTACTCCAAATTGCTGGCTTCATGCGACAGTCTTTGATATGTCCATTATCAATGTATCTTTGTGCATCCTTTGTTGAGAAAAATGCATAACCACTAATTGGGTCTACATAAATCTGTGCTCAATCAAATAACGAAAACTTTATTTATAAATGGTGTCATTTTTGTAACTCTGCAATTCTGTTTTCTTAAACAAATATCAGAAAATGAAGAAAGAAAGAAAGAGCATGTTTGGGATGATTTTGTCATTTCAAAGTAAAATCAGGGCAAAGGAAAAATGAACTGAAAGTTCCCATAATTCATTATTCTTCCTACACTCTTTAAGTAAAAGTGAAAGCTACGGTTGATTAAGTCTATTTAAAAAATAAAATTGGAAGAGAAGGGAAACAGCATAATTACTGCAACTTTATAACGAATTCCTGCTCTACTCTCTCTGTATCTGATAGCTTTGAACCATCCTGGGGGAAATCCCTCCAGATTTGTTAATTCCATCTCTGTATGATTAACCTAAAAAAATGAACATAATAAGAATAGGAATAAATATAAGTAAAACTGAAACTGACATGGTTCAGTTGCAAACTCTAGATGTCTCTCTCTCTCTCTCTCTCTCTCTGCAATTCCCATAATTGATGATGACTCCATAAAATCTCACAAATGATGCTGTAATCAATTGTGGTAACAGTCAATTAAGTTTTTGCAAAAGCACGGCGGTCCAGTTAAGACGTCAATCCACCTAAAGAGTAAAGACTTGATGGAACCGATTTAAGTTCATTAATGTAATGTGCAGAGCTCAATTAGATCTTCAGTATCTTCAATTTGAAAATTAGTCTCGTTGACCGCTTAAACAAAAAAAGGGGGCCAAGAGCCTAACTGACGGAACACAAATAGGACGATAAATCATCAGAGTCAAGACTAATTAGAGAAATAGGCATGCACCAATGATCAGCAGATTTTGAAATATAAAATATTGGTAATAGTCATGATAATAATTCACTTCCACCTTGTATTTTCTCTCAGCTGCGCCATCATCACTTTCAGTCTCGGTCTTCCAACCCTGTGGGGACCAGTCAGGATGATCCTCTGATCCCGTACTCTACTCATCACATTTATGAAAAAGACAAAAACTTCAGTTAAATAACAATATTATGTACATTTGATTGTTTTCTGAGCTAAAATGATGATTTATTTGCACAGTATCAAGAATTTGCACATTTACTGGTATTACTAGTACAGTACTAGTATGTTGGCTAAAGAAAACCTAAGCAGATACTAATTATGCATAATAAATAACCTAAATTCAAGATCTCAGTAGACATGAGTTGTTGCTCATACCAATTAGCACCCGATATTAATATCCTTGCCCGTGACCTAGTTATAGCAATGCTACTGAAAGCAATCTCATTCTAACTCAACAGCTCAAATATTTATTTTGGTGTATCAGATCAAATGAGTACACTTACTTGAGCATCTTTTGCTTCAGGAGAGCTAGAATTAGAAGGCTTTAGATAGTCGAGAGCTTGTCTTATTGAATAGAATTTCTTTCCAGTACTTTTTTCTACATATACCTGTATAGAGTATGAAAATTAATTAATGAAAAAATATTAAGATATCTAAAAGGTCATCGTGATAAATTTTGATATTCTATATTTTTGTTAGCTCTAATTAGTCAGTATTTGTGATAAAAATATTTAGTGCTGGACTTAAATATATAGTGCTACTAAAGAAATAGGTAGGTGGAATATAGTGTAGAAAATTATAAATTGTTAGGTAATACAACAAAAGAAATTGCTATGTTTATGCCTTTATGGTACAATTATGGTACAAGGTAATCAACATGGTAATTATAGAAATCACTTGAAATATAATTGTGACAATCTTAAATGGTCACATATAAGTTTTGAATCTAAAATGCAAAATTGTAGGCTTTGTCTATATTAGACAAACTATATTAAATTAAAAAAATCCGTTCACCTTGTATTTTTGGCCAACCGTCCCACCACTCATCTTCGTCTTAAGTTCAACAACCCAATCAGGAGGCAACCAATTCGGATGCTCATTACAAAGGGTTGTCTCGGCCTGATCATCAAAATACAAAGATGATAAAATTAACTAAACTTCTCTTTTTCATTTCAAAATTACTTGTCCGAGAACCAATCTAACTGGAACTGAACTGCATATTGAAAAATGATTAAGCTAAAAAACAATAAAGTTAGACCTGGAACTGAATTGCATGTGAAAACTGATATAAAAAATAACAATTTAGGACGTACAAATTAGAAGTTACAGTTGGATGATTTTATTTGCTCTTGAAAACTTTTCAGCTAGGCATCTATTGGTGATGCAAAATTCATAGAGTATAAATCGTTGCATGATTTGGTTTTAAAATATGTATAATGTGAGGATTTAGTAGTTGGAACATGGGTACCATGTGTCATAGTACTATCATAAGACCCATTTTCAGTTTGCAAGTCAAAAGAATCTAATCTCGGAAGCTAAAATTTTCTTCAAACTAAGGACTGTGCTTACTTGCGTTCTTTTGTTAGGAGTTCTGCGTGGAGTTGGATTTTGAAGATACTCTAGCACTTTTGTTCGCGAATAAAGCTTGATACCAGTATCAAGATTTATATATACCTATTAAAGGGTAAAACTATTTGATTAGAATGTTTAACATATATAGATATCTTAAGGTAAAATTTGCTTACATTGTTTGTACATCTCAAGAATAAACTAAAACTTGATGTATTTAATGTTCCACTCAAGTAATCACAAGTCATAAGCAAAACCTACCTGATGAAGATTGTATTAGAATGGTATGCACAAATATGATAAATTAATGGATTATAAAGTTGTTCTGCAAAATTACCAAAAAAAAGTATTAAAAGGCTGCAACCTCTCTTTTACCTTGTATTGGGAACCACTGCTCTTGATCCTGTTTTCAACAATCCAACCAGGAGGCAACCAATTAGCAGAATTATTAGGAGAGGTCGTGACCTAAATGCCAAAAGTTGATACATTTGAGTAAATAATTCATGTACCACTTAAGTTTCACTTAACTATTGGAGAATATTTAGATTTCAGTTATTTGGTATTTTGAAAGATAGTACTGAGGTGTATGGCATTATGGTGGTAAGCCATCAGCAGGAACAGTAACCTTTGGACACAGTAAAAATAATTGCTATTGAAAAAAATAGACAAAGAATCTGACTTCTGAGGTTCTGCAAATGGACATGCATGCAATTCGATTTGCACACAAGTGAGAAATTACCTTGGATGAATCAAAACCAGACACATTGCCACTGTTTGAAGCAAATCCTTCTGGAGGAACCATGCGCTACAGAGTCGATTACAAGCAAACAGTTAGCAAAAAACCGAGAGAGCACGATATCTAGGTACTTTCTATGGCCCGAGCGACGCGGCATTTCATGCAGTGAGTCACTATGCAAATAGTCTACCATTATAAGTGACATGCTACACGGATTGCAGCACCTAGGGCTTTATAGTTGACCTAATAAGACTCCCTTAGTCGATAGTCGATACTTACCAGTGGCTGCACCTCGAGGATCTCCATTCTCCTCTATCTTTCTCTAGACTCTAGTGAGGCTCTCTCAAACTCTCTTTGCCAAGTGAAAGTTGAAGTGGGACGATCGTTTTAGTGAGTTATAGGCTTATAGCATGGCAAAACCTAGAAGGTAACAGGGAGAGAGAGACACGTGATCGGAGACAGCTGTCCGTGACATTGTGTCGTGATTCGTGCTGCTTGTAATCTAGCAGTGCGAGAACTGGAGTGGGTTCGCCGTTCGTGAATGGATTCTTTGTGTTTTTTTTTTTTTTTTTTTGACGTGAAACTCGAAGGATGTTCCATTGAAGTCCGGGAAAGGCTTTTTTTTTTTTTTTTTTCGAGGGAAGTTTGGGACTGTAGGAGTAGGGGGATCTGATCAAATTTAGTCCAATATCATATCGCAGACGTTCGATCAGTATCACGATTCGTGCGGATAATTTTAAAATCGCATAAATCATGTTTGCACGAACTTAATGAGAATCGTACGGCTCTGATTGTATAGGATAGAATTTAGGCAGATACCTATTGGATCAAATCCTTTTCCAGGAGCAGGTACCATCATGGACGAATTCGCATCCTCTGCGATATCTTAAACTTTGCGTGACTTTTTGTAATATCTCAACCGTTCAAATACATTTTGCATGAATCTCAAAGCTAAAATAATACCGGCCCCCTACAGTCCCCGAATAGGCACCGGACACGTCGGTCACGCAAAAATTGAGATATCTCAGAGGATACGCACCCTGGTCGTGGACGGAGTTATTGCAATAGTGAAATGACCTTTGTATCCTCCGTGATCTTTCTGACATTTTGTGGGAAGATTTAGCAGATACTATTTCGATATTTAAATATTTAATAAGATTATGTTTTACTTTTACATTCATACTCTTACTATTTTTTATTCATAATAGGATTCTTTCCTTTGTAGTTGAGGTATTAACGTAAATATTTCTACATTTTCCTTCTACGCCTTAAATTGCAATAACTCTTAATTTAATTCACCCGTTGACTAAAATATTTTGTGGGACTTTCTACAAAATCAGATTTAGTAGCTGAATTGGGAATTCGCATCCTCTGAGATATCTCAAACTTTGCATGACTTTTTGGAATATCTTAATCGTTCACATAAGTTCTGCACGAATCTCAAAGCTCAAATAATACAGCCCCCAACGTTCCCCCGAATAGGCACCGGACACGTCGGTCACGCAAAAATTGAGATATCTCAGAGGATACGCACCCGAACTTTGGCACCATGTGCTGTACAAAAAATAAAATTGGTGCCAGATCCCCATATATAACTGTTGCAGTACCATCCTGATTTTCAGGTTTGTCAGTCAAAAGAATCTAATCTCGGAGGCTAAAATTAAATAGCAAAATTTTCTTCAAACTTTAGAAATAACTGTGCTTACTGGCATTCTTTTGTTAGGAGTTGTGCGTGAAGTTTGATTTTGAAGATATTGTAGCACTTTTGTTCGCGAATAAAACTTCATACCAGTATCAGGGTCTTTATATACCTACTGAATGTAATACTATTTGATTAGATCGAATGTTTAACATATAAAGAAGAAATAGTAAGATAAAATTTGCTTACATTAATTGTTCGTACATCGATCTCAAGAATAAACTAAAACTGATGTAACAGATAAATGCTAATGTTCCGCTCTTAAGTAATTAGAAATTACAACTCATAAGCAAAACCTACCCTGATGAAGGCCATATTATAGATTTATAATGGTATGCACTGATGCACAGATATGAAAAATTAATGGATTATAAATTAAGTTGTTTTGCAAAATTACCAAGAAATTAAACTATATATTAAAAATGCTGCTGTCTCTCTTTTACCTTGTATGGAGAACCACCGCTAGTGGTCCTGTTTTCTACAGTCCAACCAGTAGGCAACCAATTAGCGGAATTACTAGGGGAGGCAACCACCTAAATGCCAAAGGTTTATACATTTCAGTAAATAATTCATGTACCACTTAAAGTTTCTGCTTTCAGTTATTTGGTATTTGAGAGATAGTACTGACATGCATGCAATTTAGTTTGCACACAAGTGAGAAATTACCTTGGATGAATCAAAATCAGACGCATTGCCACTGTTTGAAGTAAATCCTTCAGGAGGAATAATGCGCTACAGAGCACAGAGCCGATTACAAGCAAACTGTTAGCAAAAAAACCGAGAGAGCACGGTGTCTAGCTAGGTACCTTATGTGGCCCTAGCCGCGGGGCATTTCATGTAGTGAGTCACTATGCAGATATTCTACCATTAATAAGTGACATGCTACATGGAATGCCGCACCTTGGGTTTTATAGTCGACCTAATAAGACTCTCTTAGTCTATACTTACCAATGGCTGCACCTCGAGGATCTCCATTCTCCTCTCTATCTTTATCTAAACTCTAGTGTAGTGAGGCTCTCAAACTCTCTTTGCTAAGGGAAAGCTGAAGTGGGATGATCGTTTTACTGAGTTATATCATGGCAAAACTTAGAAGGTAACGGAGAGAGAGACACGTGGTGGAAGACAGCTGTCGATTGGATTGCCTCGAGATTAATGCTAACTTGCAATCTACTGGTCGTCTCGGACCAAATTTTTAATTTTAGATACGTATAAAATCAGTGTTTTTGAACCGTTAAAAAAAAAATGATGTTGTACATATCTAAAAAAATAATAAATAATTTCTAAAAAAAAATATAAATTTTTGGTCTCTGAACATATTTTAATATGGTAATCTTATTGAGCAGTTTGGATCGATTGTTCAAACTTTAATCGTACGATTTTTAGAGACTTTGGATAGTGTTAGGTCCAAATTCATTTGGACTATTTTGTGGAGCTGTAGGAGTACCCAGAGTAGAGTGGGAAAAATGGCACGGCAGAGCTGGTTCCGTCATGGAATGGTACGGTTACAGTACGGAACGGTATGACACGTGTGGCTTTTCCGTACCGTGACTCGTGGGTCGTGTACCGTGACCATCTTTTGAAATTTTGACATAGCACGACACGGCACGCTAAAAATCTGGTCATGGCACGTGGTCACGCGAGTCGCGTGTAATTAGAACCGTTAAGTCTTGATCAAATAATAAATTTTAAATAAATTAATCTAAATTATGAAAAAATAGTTAAATGTGAGAAACATAACTAGTTACGTTTGTACACGGCACGCGAACAGTCACCTGTTGTGACCACCCCTACATTTTAGTCACGGCACAATACGTGTAACTGTTCACTTGATCACGGCACAGCGCGAGACCAGCTTGTTAGTCACGGCACAGCACGTTTTTTCCACTCTAACCCGAGTAGGGGAATCGGTGGCGGTACGATAGTTTTTGAATTTAATTCGATAGAATCTCATGTCACAGACGTTCGATTGATATCAAGATTAGCGCAGCACGAGTCATAAAGTAATTAATTCGGACAGTTTTGATGAGCATCGGACAAAATTTGGACCAAATTGTAGCTAGAAGTAGGTACCATGATCGTTCGATGGACTTATTGCAATAGAAAAATGACCTTTGTGTCCTTCATCTTTCCGCCATTTTGTCATTTTGTGGGAACGCAATTTTTTTTTTATTTCGATATTTACAAAATTTAATGAGATTATGTTTTATTTTATATTCATACTCTTTTACTAGTTTAATTAGACTTATACATTCAAACAGTTAAAAAAAAACAATGATAATTTTCTTGAAGTACAAATAAAAGAACAAGCGGAGACTCCAAAGACATACATTGGAATTGAACTAAAAATGCACAACTTCATAATTCAACTTGAATGCATGTTAGTATCTTTTTAATTATATAAACGCATAAATTTAAAATAATTTGGGAAACGCATACATTCAAATTGTAAACATTTTTGCATAATAATGAAAATATTAATACAGAATATTTGGAAAATTGGGATAGGCCAAAACAATTCTTAATAGAATTCTGTACTTTGTAGTTGAGGTATTAACGCAAATATTTTGTACATTTTTCTTCGACTAATTACGAGGGACTTGTTTACATAAACTGCAAACCCGTAATAAGTATTTAATTTAAATACTTAATTCACACGTTAGCAAAATATTTTTTGGGATCATTTTTTCCCCCAAAAAACATATTGATCGACACAACGAGCATGAGCATATTTGTAGAGACTATAATTACTTGAACTAGCTACATGATTCTAGATAAATTTAAAAATTCAAATTGTTATATTCTTTCAAAGACTTAAATGCATTCAAATTAAAATACATTTGACTTAAGTCACATAAACCAAAATGTATTCTTACTAGGGCTGTAAACAGAGCGGATTCGGAGCGGATAATGCTAATACCATATCCGCATTCGTTTTTCAACAAGCAGATACGGATACGGATACGGATAGTAAACGGATATCAAAATTAAAAACCATATCCGTCTTAAACGGATACGGATACGGAACGGATAATCCACAGATACGAATTCGAATACGAATATGGAGCGGATAATTGTCAGATATTGAGTAATTCTACTAAATTTTATAATTTTAAATTACATAATTTGATTATCTAAATTGACAAAAACTTAATAGTCTTTTTAAGTTTGCACAGTGATGATTCTGCATGACTAATTGCTTATTAGTTCAGAGAACCAATCAATTATCCTAATATATTATATGATTTTTCTACCAAGATTCTTGGACTTAAACGAATATGTATGTTTTTTAGAAATTTCGCAAGGGTGAAATAAATTGAAAGTTGCTGAAAGATTAAATTTCGGATCCGGATATATACGGATATCCGCTCGGTTTATATTCTCACGGAATTATCCGTATCCGTATCCGCATTATTTTTCCATATACTAAAATTATCCGTATCCGTATCCGCAAGTATCCGTATCCGTTTAATCCGGATACGGGATACGGATAATAAATGGATTCGGAGCGGATTATCCGCAGATAATCCGTATCCATTTGCACCCCTAATTCTTACACAATCCAAAATAAAAATTAAAAGATTTATAAATTATTCATTAATTTATTTTGATGCTAGAAAACATTTAATTGCACGTTATTAATATTTATTTCCAACTTACTTTTGAAAGATGTAGCAGTTACTATTTCGATATTTAAATATTTAATAAGATTGTGTTTTATTTTTACATTCATACTCTTACTATTTTTATATTCATAATAGGATTCTTTCCTTTGTAGTTGAGGTATTAACGTAAATATTTCTACATTTTCCTTGGACGCCTTAAATTGCAATAACTCGTAATTTAATTTAATAATTTAATTCACACGTTAACTAAAATATTTTGTGGGACTTTCTACAAAATCAGATTTAGTAGCTGGAACTTTGGTACCATGTGCTGTACAAAAAATAAAATTGGTGCCAGAACCACCATATATAACTGTTGCAGTACCATCCTGATTTTCATGTTTGTAATTCAAAAGAATCTAATCTCGGAGGCTAAAATTAAATAGCAAAATTTTCTTCAAACTTTAGAAATAACTGTGCTTACTGGCATTCTTTTGTTAGGAGTTGTGCGTGAAGTTTGATTTTGAAGATATTGTAGCACTTTTGTTCGCGAATAAAACTTCATACCAGTATCAGGGTCTTTATATACCTACTGAATGGTAATACTATTGGATTAGAATGTTTAACATATAAAGAAGATATAGTAAGATAAAATTTGCTTACATTAATTGTTCGTACATCTCAAGAATAAACTAAAACTGATGCATGTAACATATAAATGTTAATGTTCCACTCTTAAGTAATTACAACACATATTATAAATTTATACTGGTATGCACGTACAGATATGAAAAATTAATGGATTATAATCAAAATTGTTTTGCAAAATTACCAAGAAAACTATTAAAAAGGCTGCTGTGTCTCTTTTACCTTGTATGGGAAACCACCGCTAGTGGTCCTGTTTTCTACAGTCCAACCAGGAGGCAACCAATTAGCAGAATTACCAGGCGAGGCAGACACCTAAATGCCAAAAGTTGATACATTAATTTCAGTAAATAATTCATGTACGTACCACTTAAGTTTCACTTGAATATTAATTGGAGAATTTTGCTTTCAAGGTGTATGGCATTGTCGTGCATGGTAAGATCTCAGCAGGAACAGTAACCTTCGCACACAGGCACAAAAATAAACTGACATGCATGCAATTTAGTTTGCACACAAGTGAAAAATTACCTTGGATGAATCAAAATCAGACACATTTCCACTGTTCGAAGCAAATCCTTCTGGAGGAATCATGCGCTACAGAGTCGATTACAAGCAAACAGTTAGCAAAAAACCGAGAGAGCATTGAATCAAATAGAGGCTAGACCTCTGTTTTTCTCAAAAAAAAAAAAAAAAAACCGAGAGAGCACGGTGTCTAGGTAACTTATGTGGCCCTAGCGGCGCGGCATTTCATGTATTGAGTCACTATGCAGATATTCTACCATTAATAAGTGACATGCTACATGGAATGCCGCACCTTGGGTTTTATAGTTGACCTAATAAGACTCCCTTAGTCGATAGTCGATACTTACCAGTGGCTGCACCTCGAGGATCTCCATTCTCCTCTATCCTTCTCTAGACTCTAGTGTAGTGAGGCTCTCTCAAACTCTCTTTGCTAAGGGAAAGCTGAAGTGGGATGATCGTTTTACTGAGTTATATCATGGCAAAACTTAGAAGGTAACGGAGAGAGACACACGTGGGGGAAGACAGCTGTCGATCAGATTGCGTCGAGATTCGTGCTACTTGTAATCTACTAGTCGTCTCGGATCTCTCGCTTGGAACTGTAGTGGGTTCGTGAATGGATTCAGTATTCCACTGAAGTCCGGTAAGGGATAAGATTTGGTCCAAATGGTTTTGGACCGGATGTCATTTAAAGTCTATAAAAATTACATGATTAAAGTCTGAATAGTCGATTCGAACTACATTTTCATATTAAATGTGCTCAGAGATCAAATTTTATATTTTTTTAAAAAATTTTACTATATTTTTTAGATACATACAAAATCATTATTTTTAAACCGTTCAGAAATAATAATGTTGTACATATTTAAAAAAATAATAAATAATTTTCAAAAAATATAAAATTTGGTTTTTGAGCATATTTTAATATGGAAATCTTGTTGAACAATTTGGATCGATTGTTCGAACTTTAATCGTATGATTTTTAGAGGCTTTGGATGGTGTCGGGTCCAAAGTCATTTGGACCATTTTGTGGAGTTGTAGGAGTACCCCGAGTAGAGTGGGAAAAATGGTACGGCAGAGCCGGTTCTGTCACGGAATGGTGCGGTTACAGTACGAAATGACATGGCACGTGTGACTTTTCCGTACTGTGACTCGTGTGTCGCGTGTTGTGACCATCTTTTGAAAATTTGACACAGCATGGCACGTCACGCTAAAAATCTGATCACGGCCTGTGGTCACGCGAGTCACATGTAATTAGAACCGTTAAGTCTTGATCAAATAGTGAATTTTGAATAAACTAATCTAAATTATGACAAAATAGTTAAATGTAAAAAACGTGACTAGTTACGTTTGGACACGGCATGCAAACGATCACGGCGTGGGAGTAACAACGTGACTACCCCTCCACATTTTAGTCATGGCACGGCAAGTGTAACTATCCAATTGGTCACACCACGAGCACATTACGATACGTTTTTTCCACTATCCCGAATAGGGAAATCGGAGGGGGTACGATAGTTATTGAATTAAATTTGATAGAATCTCATGTCACAGATGTTTGATTGATATCAAAATTAGCGCAGTATGAGTCATCAAGTAATTCAGACAGTTTTGATGAGCATCGGACAAAATTTGGACCAAATTGTAGCTAGAAGTAGGTACCATGATCGTTCGATGGACTTATTGCAATAGGGAAATGACCTTTGTGTCCTTGATCTTTCCGCCATTTTGTCATTTTGTGGGAAGACAATTTTTTTTATTTCAATTTTTGAAATATTCAACAGTTACTATTTCGATATTTACAAAATTTAATGAGATTATGTTTTATTTTTATATTCATACTCTTTTACTCGTTTAATTACACTTATACATTCACACAGTTAAAAAAAAAACAATGATAATTTTCTTGAAGTACAAATAAGAGAACAAGCGGAGACTCCAAAGACATACATTGGAATTGAACTAAAAATGCACAACTTCATAATTCAACTTGAATGCATGTTAGTATCTTTTTAATTATATAAACGCATAAATTTAAAATAATTTGGGAAACGCATACATTCAAATTGTAAACATTTTTGCATAATAATGAAAATATTAATACAGAATATTTGAAAAATTGGGATGGCCAAAACAATTCTTAATAGAATTCTGTACTTTGTAGTTGAGGTATTAACGCAAATATTTCTAAATTTTTCTTCGACACCTTCACTAATTACGAGGGACTTGTTTGCATAAATTGCAAACCCGTAATAAGCATTTAATTTAAATACTTAATTCACACGTTAACAAAATATTTTTTGGGATCATTTTTTTACCCCAAAAAATATATTGATCGACCCAACGAGCATGAGCATCTGAAATATATTCATATGTTTCAGATGCTCATATGCTCATGCTCGTTGAGTTCCGGAGAGTATTAATTTTTGTAGAGACTATAATTACTCGAACTAGCTACATGATTCTAGATAAATTTGAAAATTCAGATCGTTATATTCTTTCAATTTAATACTAAAATTTTACGTATAATAAATTTGGGATTTCAATTTAATACTAAAATTTCCAAAGTAAAGGTGCTAGTAGGCAGGTTGGACAGTTCGCAAGTATCTTTATTCATGTACACAGTACCCTCAGCCTGAGTTTAGATGAAGAATAACTAGTTATTAAATTTTGTGGAAAAGTATCTAAATCCCAAAGTTCTGATGGATGTATATAAAAAAATTCTCTACACTATAATATTTGCAGTCTCCATTACTTGCAAGTAGCCGAGTTCAAGGGAAAAATAACAAAAATCATCAAGGAAGCACAATCTCTTGACTCAAAATTAAATCTGAGATTGTCTTACCATGCCGATCGATTCGTCTAGAACAATTGACCCCTCCATCTAACACATTCCTCACCACCACATTTAGTGAACTGATACCTGGAAGCTCATAAATCTCCACAATCACACCCTCCAAATCATTTTCAAGTGCTTGATCTTCAGAAATTGTTGATGAATAAAATAGGGGTGAAACTGCATTTTTGACCCAGTCTTGTGTGATTACCTTTTTGAGTCGGTTAATGTCGCTTGAGAAATGAGGGATGACAGAGAAATTTATGTCATTTGCTTTGTCGCCGGCCCGACTATGAGCTACTTTATAAAGAGGGATTTTAACGCCACTAGGTGCCGGTTGAATTGGAGTTGTTGTTATGTGAGGATAATTTTTTCTAAGGGATTGCTTTCTAGTTGTGCAAATGGGCGAGGTTTTTGGGTGCAAATCAGAAGGATTTGTTTGATCAGAATCTGTTCTCCAGAAGACATTTTCACGTTCAACCTGAAGAGATGTAATGTAATTAGTCATAGTTAACTAGTTAAGCATACTTTCTCGTCATAAATGAAATAATAATTTTTATGTACTTGAGAAAGTCACAAAATATTTGAATTATGCAACATTTTTGTTCTAAATTAAGGACAAGAAGTTAATGTTTTTGAAGGATTATGCAGTCAGATCCATCCAAATACCATCACAGTACGTAATTGCCGTTTGCTTAACAGATTTACGTACCAGTTGCTTGTGCAGAATTATCTCCTTGCTAAGGCCAACACTGGAAATTATCACAGACAATGAGTAAGTATAAAGGTATGACAAAATAGAACTTAGCTCCTATAATTTCAAGGCAAGTTATAAAAGCATAATTTGTACTTACGTAATACCGCCGCCACCTGCTGGTCCATTCGTGTATAGCGCCATAAACTCATGATAAAAACAATTAGCATGCTGCTCTAGCTCGAATAAGCCATCCATTCGAAGTCTGATGTCTGTATTCTCTCCATTTGAGCCAATCTGCTTATCGTCTCCAGTAGGAATTTTAAGACTATCATGTCCAATGATGTATGAAAGGATTTGATCTCCAATTCCAGGATATGTTTCATTTACCCAAGACCTAACCTACGGATTGTACACGAGGTTATAGGCAAGGCTATTAGAGTTGGGGTTCATACCAGGTTCGTACAGAGGTAGGATCACCTTGGATTATATAATCAAATGTAGAGTCGTAAGACTGTAAATAATAAAATGTAGTTATCTAATTGCAACCAAATCACAATACATAATAAATGAAGGGATGTAGCTCAAAAAGGTGAAGCATTTTCTCCAACTAGAGACAAAAAAAATCCAACAATGTAAATTCTAGTACCTATGAACAACAGGTCACATTAGTAACATGTAAAATCTCATTCATTCAGAAAGATACTCAGACATCGGAAATCTAGCTAGATTATCACAAGTCTATCTGAATAGTATTTTTTATCACTAACCATATTCAAATTTGTTGGCTCTTAAAAAGCTTCTATGACTCAAGTCCTGATTCTACCTTAACTTCACGGAAGCACAATTCTTATTTTGATTTGAGTCATTATCATATCTCGAAGTTGAGAACTAGCCTTTGGTCTAGTGGCTAAGGCACATGACTTCTATGTGAGAGGTCATGAGTTCGAAACCCAGATGGGGGAAATCCTTTGTTATAATAACAAAGGTATTAAATAGTTGGGTGGCTTGACCTCCAACTTTACTCAAAAAAAAAAAAATCATATCTCGAAGTTGTGAAGTCATACAACTACATGACTAGAGTATAGGTGTCAATATGCTCAACTTCCTTGACTATAAGCAGAAAATCATATAAAATTGGGAGGGGAAACAAATTTAGGACAAACATTTTCCAACTTCACAAACACCTAAAATACACCTTCTACACCGTAGAAAGAGTTGTGCCCCGATACAGGGCATTTGTTTTAACAAGTTTTGTTGGGTATGTCATATGCATTGTTTCCTCTTTTTTCTTAAAAAAAGATTTGCAACGGAATATTGGATATCTCAGAGGTCTATTTTATAGGGATATCACTACAAAATTTGTATTAGATTGCTAACCAAAAATTCAGCAGCTTGAGCACGCCTTACGCAGCCTTGGCCACCGTAAGATATCTCTCCCCAGCCTTTATATCCACAATCCTTTGAACATAGTAAAAATTAGAATGTTTTATTATAATTCTTATCAAGCAATCCAGTATTAAAATAGGATAGTTAAAAAGAACAATTTCTTGTATCTTCCTCAAAAACCCAAAATATCCAAAAATAATTTAGATTGTAGTACATTACTGGGCAGGCAGGCATACAGACTGTATGGTAGTTAACCTCCCAGTGCTAGGAAGTAGGAACTGCTAATGGTAAAATGTACTGAAAAATTATATTTTAAATGACACTTACAGCTGGAACCAACTGGAGGAGCTTTTCTGGTAAAAGGGAATTTGACGCTTTTGCCCCTTGGCAACGAATCCTGTCCTCTGACACTTCATGAAAAGATACTTCCCGCAAGTCTATTACCTGCTCTACATACGAAAACATATTAAGCCCCTTAGTCACTGAAATACAATTAACTCTAAGAAGATGACCATCTCCATAAAATGACCATAATACCATACATACCCCGCAAACAAGAAGTATTAATAAGCTTCTCCAGAAATATACAAACATTACATCTACCACAGTAATAATTTTACTGAAGCATCCTAAACAATCCTCTTTTCTTCCTTATTTGTGTACAGATAGGCGGTGAAAAATAGCATATACTGGTAACAAATTCTCTTCTTCCAGGGGTACAAGTGATATTTTGACATGTTGCAGGTGTGTACCTGATTTATCCCCCTAATATATGATTTAATCAGTTGAGATCAGCATACCACATCAGGAGTTATATAACATGAAGGATCAGCAATCTCATAGAGGAGTTGTTGTGCACATGTACTAACTGAAAGTTCACCTCCACTTCCTTCAGCCTTTGATAAATACACATCTCCCCTGTAATCAATTTCCGCAAAGGGAAGAGATATATCTAAAAGTTTCTCAAATGGCATGTCTCTATATTCATCTCCTGTGTTTTAGAAGAAAGAACAAAACTTCCAGTCAATTACAGAGATAACAGGCGCAGTATCACAAACCTAAAAAAAATAGTTTTGACAATCACCTCCAACCCCCAGGTCACCCCCCGAATAATAAAATAAAAAATAACATTGCATGCATCATTATCAATCAGTGTCACTGTGATACATGTATCCTTCTATCGGCAATTACTACAATCCAACCTTCGTGTTTCATCTGTTTTAATAGGTTTTTTATTTGGTTTAGGTCATCTTTAGTTTGCTATCCAAAAAGTAAGAAAAGGAAGGGAAAAAGAAGAAGACGTGACTTAAAGATGCACCACTGGTACTTGAATGCTTATGTTTCAGCTAATAAGGCATTAAATTTAAAAGAAATATACTGAAAAAAAAAATCTTTAGGTGTAATGGTCACTTATACAAAAAGATTTGAGACTGTTCATGGGTACTGGTCATATATAAAATGACAAACACCTTACCAATCCCTCAGAGAAAAGTTATATATAGAACTCCTGGATGTGACAAATCTCGATGTATAATTTATTTGTACAGTTATAGTAATTCATTGGTTTAATAGTTTGAGAAGAAAAGTGCACCTGGATGCATGAAATAGCCTCCAGTTAGTTGACAACCGCACTCTAGAAGATGGCCAGCCAATGCTCCTTTTGCCAGCAATTCAAATTCATGTTGGCGCCAACCGAATTCATAAATCTAACAAAACAAAAAGGAGAAAAGAAAAACAATGAGAGAAAAGAAAAACAATGAGAAAAAAGAACCTTGAAAAAGAAGAAACCTTCTAGTACATGGTTGACTTAAATCTTACAAAAGTAGAAAGCACGGCAAGGAAACAAGTTTAAAATTTTACATAGTTTACACAGTTTACTTTGAAAAGTAATTTTCAGGAGACATAAAAAACACAATATCAACCAAGGATAGCAATCTCTACAAATACAGAATTAGCATAAGATATGGTACAGTTCAGTTGGTTCCTACAAGGACAGTAGTAGCAGTGCACGGTACTGACCCAACTGGAAATGTGTCAAGTCACGCGCCCGTACTGGCATAATTCAACAGTTCAGAATGTGACATTCTGATACCAGTGCTGTCATAACAGGTACGGTGCACGCACCATAGGTGCCAAGAAGAGGGCTGCATCTGCCACACGTGATGTTATCACAACATGCGGGTTGTATTTCTCTAAGCAGTGAACAATAGGAGCTGATCCGAGATATGTGCTGGCTCCATTCATTCCATGCTTTGAACTATCTTCTTCTGCAATATGACATAATAAGATGCGTGCTTTCATAAAAATCTAAAATTGGTAAAGATTAAGGATAGAGGAAAGGAATTGACCTGTTTTAGAAGGGGGGATTTCATAAGCAACTGAAACTGTAATTTTTAGCCCTAAATCTGTTGCAACACCCAACACTGCTTTCTGAGCACCCGATGTATCCACTGCCAGAAAAAAAATTAAAAAGTATTAGTTAAAAAAACAAATAGAAGATGCAGGTTGAGAGGGGAAGACAGAGAAAGAGAGAGAGAGAGAGTACCAGCACCCATATTGGTAATAATACAAACTCCTCTTTGCACAGCCAACGGCAAAAGCAATGACATCCATTCTTGGACTATATAAAAAAAAATATAAAATAAAAATCGACTTGAAAATCTTTCTATAACTGCGACAGAATAGCAAATGGCCTATTAGCTCAAGTGGTGAGATACTTGAATGGCCTCCAAGAGTTCATGGGTTAATGAATCACAGCCACAAAATGGATATGGAATCCTTCATGTAATTAAAAAAAATATAATCTACAATAGGAAAACTAAACCATGGCTGCTAAAATTTGTTCAGGCATTGAGTGTGCAGCAAAGGATGGTAAAATGAAGAAATATATGCTATCAGGCAACACAAATTCCCACAAAAATGTAACACAATGCACCCTTGGGACTTGGGAATAAGCAAATTCATAGCAAGAATACTCTTCTAGGAAATGCACAAATTAAAAGTAACTTGTAACAACAGAGAAACCTTTCCTTGATAGTCACTATCAAGTTCATAAATAAAAAAAAAAAAGAGAAACCTTTTAAATCATCTGTACAAAATTAGATAAAGCCCAGATGTGATCGATAGATTTTATTTTGCACAAAAAGGTGTTTGTGGAAATGCCCAAGAGGCACAAGTATGACAGGCCTCAACCTGATAATTCCTGCAATAGGCGGTATTGCTATAGTTACCCTAAAATTATATTTATAATTATAATAGAGAGAGAGAGAGACTTCTTGGATCATATCCTTCTCCACCTAACATCATCTTTTTGTACTTATCAGCTAGTGTTCTCTCTGCCAAACACTCTAATACAAGGTAGTCCAATTCTGGTACACTTTCTAGTAGCTTGAGAGCCGCTTTTGGCCGGTCCCCGCAAAATCCGGCCCCACACCCAATAAGTACTTTCTCTTTATTTCTCCAAGGATTATGCCTCTATTTACAAAAAAAAGAAAAAGATAAATACAACGTAATAATAGATCAAACAAAATATTACATTTTCATGCCAAAAAGGAAACACATGAAGATTTCAATAACCATACCTCCTCACTTCATGTACACCTAATCTCCTACTAATAGTGACTTTCCTCTTATATTTATGTTTGTTTGTTATTAAATAAGAGTATATTGGGTACCATACTAACCAGTTTTATCTCACAATTATGAACCTCGTCTCTGTCCATGGCTTTCCTCACCTAGCGCTCCACAATCTGCAATCAGATATTCAGATGTAGTGAGTAACCATTTACACATATTTTATATAACACTTCCATTTAGTTGAATCGATGAAAAGATAAAACGGCAAATATAAAACTGTTTGATGAAATCCCTCCACATAGCGTGCCTTTAATTTATGCTGGAATTTATTGATCGGACAAGAGGGTGCTGATGAAGGCAATCTTCGCTGTGATTTATTGAACGAGGAATTTCTTTGTATTTATTTTGGGAATTAATGAGCGAGGAATTCGTTTCGCACTAGCCTTGCTGCTTGGGGCTCCTCTCCCTTTCAAACAGAGTTGGAGGGGGTGCGTCCGTGCGTGTGTCGTTTGATGCTGTCTGATCTCCATAGACGGATTTTTCTAAGTTAGGATCTCGAACGGAACGCAATAGATACCCTGTTTCTTCGTCCGTATCCTCTGAGATATCTCAAACTTTTAAGTGGATCCTACCCGAGTGCGTATCTTCTGAGATATCTCAATTTTTGCTTGACCGACGTGTCCGGTGCCTATTCGGGGAACCGTAGGGGGCCAGTATTATTTTAGCTTTGAGATTCGTGTATAATGTATTTGAACGATTAAGATATTCCAAAAAGTCACGCAAAGTTTGAGATATCTCAGAGGATGCCAATTCTTCTACCCTGGTGTCAAATGGGAGCAGCTTAGGTACAATGCCCATCGGACTCAAACTGGGTCCGATGGGCCCCATAACCGTTCAATCCACTTTAATATCCGTGCGAGTTACTTTAATATCCGTGGAGTCCTTTAATATCTGTGCGCACGGATCTTAAAACAGATTGGACGGTTATGGAACCCATCGTACCCAGTTTGAGTCCGATGGGCATCGGACCCAAGCTGCTCCCGTGTCAAATTTCTATTCGGTGTGACGTGTCTATTTGAAACGGAGGGGCCAGTTTAATGTGCTTCGAGATTAGTGCAGAAAGAATTTAAATGATTCAGATTTTGCACAGATTCACTCAAAGTTGTTTAAGTACGGACCGTCCGATCATTATTAGGATCAATTCCGTTCAAGGTAAAATCTACACCTCTTCAGTATTTGTGCAGATTCTGATCGGATGGTCCAGATCTAAACAGAAATTAGAGGTGAAAATGGATAGGATGTTATCTATCTGTATTTATTTTTTTTGGATTCGGAGATCCAAATACGAATAATTTATGGATACAACAGTATTACAACTAGATATATAGTTTATGCAGATGCCGTTACGTGCACAGTTTTAATTTCAAATACGGATACATATACATATACATATAATTATCTTTATATCTAGATATCCGTATTAAAATTTAAGAAATATATTAAAATCCATCTAGTTTATAAGTTTTTCATATAGATATATTACAAAAATGAAGTTTAAGAAAATAAATTTGCATCCAAAATTCATGAATAATTCTAAAAATTCAGAAAAATATCGAAAATTCATCTATTCGTTTAGAAAGATACTAAAAACGAATGTATTATTCCCAGATGTTGTTGCTATTAGAGGTGCTACTTTTATCCGATTATCCAAGAACCGATCCGAAATCAAACTGGATCTGACCAGGATCCAGTTCATTTGGATAGGGTATGGTTTAAAAATATAACCGGTTAAATTATGGGTACGGTTACAAATTTAATAATTTAATATCCGATCCGAATCCGAACCGAAACCGATGTTGTAATGGGTAGGATATGGGTTTGATTTTAATTTTGCATATAAATACCCGAACCCGACCCGATACCCATATAAATACCCGATAAAACATATATTAATTTAATATTCGATCAATAATAGTCACACCACTCCAGTAATCATGTTTGCATATTAATTTTTTCCATAACATTTATTGCGCTGGAAATTTATTGCTCTGGAAACATATATCATATATCCTTTGCCTTATATCATCTCCATAATTATGAAAATTTATTACTTGATATGTTTTTTGTAATAAATCTCATTAAAATCAAATATCTGCATATATCTTTCTTGATCTTTTGTCTACCAATATTTTACTTTCTAAAAATTATCTCTTCTTCAATCTTTTGATTTATTATGTGAGATACTGATATGTTTAAGAAATTGTAATTATATCTAAATGTAAATAATTTTTCAAATACTTAGGAGTTGTGACATATAGCCGCTCCGGATCCGGACCAGACCCGATAATCTACAAACAAGTTATGGGTGTCTATCTATCCGGAACCGAAAGACTGGACCCGAAATATCTACGGGTAGATGGATATCCAGATCCGGACCCGACCCGATTTGAAACAAATAAGTGTATAGATTGAAATTTAGACCCGAACACTTTTAGGGTCCGAATCCAAATATAATAGTATCCGTACCCGACCCGACCCGACCCGACCCGATAGCAACTCTAGTTGCTATGCTCTATAGAATATTAAATCTTTGATGAGAATAGTTTAACCGGTGAGACGAATTTTATCATGGAATAATCTCAAACAGCCCCAAATTTTTGTCTGATTTACGATTTATATCGTTGAACCCTAAAAATTAGGATTTCAGATTATTGAGTAAAAAAATTTAGATGATAACTTTGTCTAATGGTGGAAATTGATTGAGCTCCCCAGAATGATAACTTTGTCTAATGATTGTCTAATGGTGGAAATTAAGAAGTTTGCAATCTTTTAACTTCTCTACACAATTCATATCCTAAATTATCTTATCTTAATGATCTCTAAATCTTTCTAAACAGATCCGCCGTCCATTCCTAAAAAAATTAATATCGTTAGTCGTAAAATATTAATTTCTGTTGAAATAAGCAATTGGAAATGAGAGCACGTACGTAACATACCAGAAGACGAGTATTAACCCGGCCCATTTGAATTCCTTCATAAAATGATAACTCAACGAATTGCCCCAAATTTTCGGCCCAAATGAAATTCCAAAGATTGTTCCTTTCGCGGTTACCTTCTTTTCTCCACCTGTTTCTCCTCCCAGCTTTTCGATAGACAGCGAAGAGCGAAGCAAACCAAAGAAGCAAGGAAGCAAACACACGAAGACAGACATGACAAAGCAAAGCATCCTTCATTTGCACTATTCTCTCTCCCTCCCTGTCTCCCTTCCTCTCTCTCTCTCTCTCTCTCTCTCTCTCTCTCTCTCTGGATTGCCTTTGCGGGTCTACTATTGTTGCCCTTCACCTGTTTGTTGTTTTGTCTCAGAGAGGTAATGATGCTCCACATTGAAATGTTCTTTTGTATTCCTGTTCTATACAGTTTAATTTAAAAGTTGAAGTTACCTTTTTTACTATCCTTTTAACCCATATATATATATATATAATTATTATAGAGCATGTTGATTTAGTAATACTGCACAACCAGAATATTACTGAATTGAACCAGCTGTTATACAATTCCGAATTCAGTTTTCATTTCTTCAACAATAAAATTTTGAAGATATAGTTGTAGATAACATTAAAAAAATAAGAAAATATTACGAACTTAGAGTCTAAAGGCCACAGCTTTGTCTAGTCAAAGTCAACAGACAGAACTAATGTTTGGTCCATACAAATAACAGCACTTAATAGTTCCATAACTGTAAAATGTCATACCGCAAATGATCAGGACTTATATTTCATTCTGTCTTCTATTCTTTTTTTTAGTGGAAAAATTACATAATACAGAAGCAGATGGACAAAATCACTCAAAGAGGAGCATAATCACAAAAGGAGAGCATGTCCAGTTGGTTCGGCAGTAAATCTTCTAAAAGTTCAAAGGAGATCCAACCAACCCGAAAAAGAGTTCCTTCTCTCAACTTACCCCTAGAATCCCACTGGCACCATCCAGTAATAGGGAAAAAGAAACTTTCTCTCTCTAGAATGAGTTTCAAATCCGTACAAGAGTCTTTGATAAAAATTAGTAGGAGCAATACCTTTAAAGGTATATTCCAGAGCATCCATGACCCAAACGAAGAGGAAGCGGTACAATTGATACGCAACCAGCTCATCTCTGAGGGCAGGTTGCCTGAGAAATATGACGACTATCATACGCTGTTACGGTATAAGCTTCTTACTATGTGTAAACTTTGTGGTGAATTTTTTTTCATACAAGTATGTGAAACTTGTGACTGGGTTTAATATTGACCTGATGCAGACAGGGATAAAGCTGTCTTTATAGGTTAAAGTGTGCATTCCCTTTTTATTCATGCAGGTTCCTAAGAATGAGAGCATTTAATGCACCGAAAGCAAAGGAAATGTTTCTAAGTATGGTTAAATGGCGTGAAGATTTTGGGGTAGATGCAATTGTAAAGGTAAATATACTAGTACTTACATCAAATGTTTATATTACAATACTTGTGCAATTAAACAAGAAGAAATTAGTATCTTTGGTTGGTGTCGGGTTGTTTAAATTTTTTATTCGTATTATTTGCTATGTATAGGATTTCAAATTTGAAGAGCTCGAAGCAGTCAAAAGATGTTATCCACAGGGGTTTCATGGGGTGGATCGGTATGGCAGGCCACTATACATAGAGAGGATAGGCTTAGTCGATCTAAACTCTCTCCTACAGGCCACTAGCATAGACAGGTACATAAAGTACCACATAACTGAGCAAGAGAAAACCCTTAAATTCAGGTACCCTGCTTGTTCACTTGCTGCTAAGAAGCACATAGCCTCTACTACATCAGTGTTAGATGTGAAAGGAGTGGTAAGTGGTAAATTTGCACTTCTGTTTGTAGTTATGGATATATAGTTCCTGTGTAAATAAGAACTATTATGTGCATAATATCTATAAAAAAAAATTAAAAATTTCCCTTCATTGTTACTATCTGTCCCTTTGGACAAGTGGGGAGGGGTTGTTCGTGAGTGAAACAACTGACAATAGAGGGTAATAGGGTACATTGTAGCTGCATCTTTTATTAGATTATTGCTTTATTGATTATTTTTAAATTAATGTATATAATTAGGGTCTAAGCAACTTCTCAAAACCAGCTCGAGAGCTCTTCATAGAGATTCAGAAAATCGATAGCAATTACTATCCAGAGGTAAATTATGTGACCATTTCTTTTTGCCTTTTTCTTTTAATGATTCCACAATTGGAATACCTACTTTTTAAATTATTTTGTAACAGACCCTAAACCAATTATTTATAATAAATGCTGGATCCGGATTTAGAGCACTATGGAGAGTGCTAAAAGCTTTCTTAGAGGCACGTACACTCTCAAAAATACAGGTCCTTGTGATTTCTTTTTGTTTTTCTTCTGTAAACCTTTTGTTCCTCTTTCTTCAGATAGGTCAACTTATTTCGGTTAACTAAAATATTACTGTTTCAGGTGCTAGGAACCAATTACCATACTGCCCTCTTTGAAGCTATAGATCCAAGGTAACAACAACTATCAAGTTAGGTTATAACCCAACTTCTTGTGCTCATTTCATGATATGGCAAACATGATATATTTTGTAGGAATATACCAGAGTTTTTGGGTGGAACATGTACCTGTTCAGCGAATGGGGGATGCTTGATGCAAGATAAAGGGCCCTGGACTAATCCAGAAATTAATCAACTTCTGCAGGTGCAAATGATTTTCTGTTTACTTTTATTCTATCGAAGATTCCTATCTGTAAAATGAGAAAAGGGGTTTTTATATACATAGCACTGATCAAAATGCCTCGCGTGTACTAATTTAATTTTCCAATTGCAGGAGGTCTTCCATAAAGGGGAGAAGTTTATGGAGGAGAGAATCAGTGAAGAAACAAGTGTAAGAAAAATCCTACATGCTACAATAAAAAAAATTGTACAGATATCTAGGGTCCTAGACCCAAAGGAAAAAATTATATTGAAAAACTTGCAAGTTGTAACCATATGACTCTGGTTCTGCGCTCTATTTTTATCTTTGTTAGTTGTTCTTGGTTTATTATTACCTATGTATAACTGTAAGTTACTTGTTTCTTGCTAGTTCATGTGTGTGATGTTTAATATTTGTGCTTTTATCAGGATCCTTCTGGTAGGCACTTCAATGGTGCCAGAACGCTGAGAATGACAGCCGAAGAATATGAGGTGCTATTTGTCAATTTATCTAACACTATAATGTTATTACCTTCATTCTATATGTGTTGATCAATCATCTATACTTTTTTTTTTATTGGAACCAAACCATACAGGAAAATGGTAGTAACGGAGGTATATTGTTGAAGATTAATGAGATCGAAGGCTGGCTCAAAGACACAAATGAGGTACAATTTTATTTAATTACTCGTATTTTTGTCAATGGATGGCTTTAATCGAAGTAATTGAGACAAGTCTCTGTTTTTTACCCACCTAGCTATTGCAGAAGCTTTTATTGAAGCAAGAAAAAATGTCTACTTTGGTTGAAGATCTAAAGAAACTCGCTTCAGTAAGAATTTTAACGGTTCTCTATTACAAATTCAATCTTTCTTGCTTGAACATAAGTCAATAAATTTCCTATATTATGAGTTGCTTTGGATAAATTTGCATTTTAAGTATGAAAAAGAAACAATTTGCGAAACAAAACTTCTCTTATGAGCTAAATTACCTTTTCTTTTACTTCATGTCGCAAACAGGAGGCCATGTGAATGCAAAACTAAGAGAAGATTTCAGACTGCTCAGCCAGAACTTTGAACAGCACCTACTATTTATCATAGAAGGTGTATATGAGAATAAATATATCGATAATTGTTAGCTTTGAAATATAGTTAATATTTGTCTTTCATTGTATGACCAATATATTTCTTGCCAGAATACTGCTGAAGTTGTAATTTGTTTAAGAAAAACTACGAATAAAGCATCTGCTTTCAAAATTGTTGAAGGGCCAGTGACACTAACAATGCTTTGTTCCTTAAAATACAGTGCTTCGCGTATGTAATAAAAATAGAGAGATGTGAATCTTATATATAATTTGAGAGTGAAAACTCTTGTAAAATATCCTTTACTAAAAACATCTCAATCCAACACATGTATTACATATATTCAGGAAATTAATGAAACTTTGTTTATTTTGTAAATAAAAATATACAATTTGCATTGTAAATAATATTGTTGAATTATAATCCGAATCACGAATTTAAAATATTGTTGAATTATTCTGGGAATCACAAACTAACTACTATAGTTCTATCAACTATCATGCACGTCAGTGCGTTATATTTTTCTAATGCATCATTTATAAGTTCATCTTAGTTCATTGAGGAATACTTAATTTATGCAATAATTAACTATCACGTTTCCATATATATCAGAATAATCAGATTACATCTCAATGCGTTTAAAATCACTTCTCTCCAAATTTTAGGGTTTCCTTGTCACGCTTAAACGGGCTCTTTTTTTTTTAAATAGAAGGCGGGTTCAATTGTTTTTATTTTTGTGTATCTCCATTATATCTTTATTTTTAATAATATTAAATTTAAAATTCAAATGTTAAATAAAACCTTTAGATTAATATAATTTCTTACAACATTTTAATCTTGTTTTAATTGACAGCGAGAACTTACAAAAATATAATTACGTGAATAATTTCTAAATGTTAATTTTTCGACTTATTGATTGGTATAAAAATAAAACTAAATTTTTCTCTTCTATGTGTAGTGTAAATAGTAAGGATCATTTTATTTTAAAAGAGGCAAAAGCCCATTTGTATTTAAATAGTAAGAATCATATTTAACTATTTTATTGCATCATATAAATCTTAATTTTATTATTATTATAAAATAAAAAATAAAGACATGATAAAGATACCAAAAATAATAACATTCGAGCTCCCTCTCAAAATAATTAATCAAGCAATAGTTTACAAGTTTCAACGTGGTAAGAAGGATGACTTTGTGGGCTTTGGGCCGGGCTTAGTTTAAAACTTGAAATCTGTTGTCGGTGTGGATTATATGATATTTTCGGATTCAAATCCGAGACAGCCCGTTAATATCCTGATCAAAGAACCATTTTACTGGGTAATAGAGGGTTATATTTTGTAAGTGAGAAGCCCCCGGTTAGGGTTAGGGTTATCGTAACGAAATCGCCATGGATGCGCAAAGAGCTCTACTAGACGATCTCATGGGAGCATGTAATACTTCTTCTCTTGCCTCAATTTTCCTTTTCTTTTTCTTCCGATGGAAATTGCGAAATTTCGCGCTGGACATTTGTTTTCGCGATGTTTCTAGGAATTTCAATTATGTTTTTCCTTATGATGTTCTCGGAGCTGGAGTCCAGGTATTTTCTTTTGAAATGTAATAGAAGTTGAAAATCAGGAACTTGACTCGTGTTATCATAAACGAAGTAAAATTTGTCTGTTCCATTGTTAGAAGTACTGGCCCTCCAGTGCTTATTCAAGCATTGAAGCTCATTCTTGGCCAATCACCAACTGAATAATTTAATTAAGCAAGCCATTAAGAGGTATCTTTTGGTTTAATTCAGTGTAGAGATTTCGACTTTATTTGTAATATGTTAGCTACCTGTAACTAATATGAGTTGTTTGATCTTTACTGTATCTAACTGTACCTCGGTGATAATGGAGGGTAAATGTAAATGGTTATTTAGCAAAGTAGTCATTTTTCCATGCTGGAAGTACCAATGTGAATAATTTTTACTCCTTTTTTTTGTTGCATATAACAGCGAGAAATATGACAGAGGATGAAAGGAAAGGATACAGAGAAATTAAATGGGATGATAGAGAAGTGTGTGGTCCCTTTATGGTTCGATTTTGTCCCCATGACCTTTTTGTCAATACCAAAAGCAATCTAGGTACATTATTTCTCTTTTCTGGTGATATGATCTGTCATTACTTAATACTAATTTTAATTTACCGTTACTGATTTATTACTGGTCTTGATGGGATTTTTCTGGAATTTTTCTCAGGACCTTGTGAAAAGATTCATGACCATAAACTTAAAGAAAGGTGATTGGTGTGCCAATATTTTTCTATTGTATATTAATGTTATTTTTCTTGGTTTCACCTATTACTTTGACAGCTTTTACCCTCACTCACTCTAGTGCAAAATGACAGTTCCATTTGTTGGTATTGTCAAAGGTTTTGTCAGAAAGACTGTAAAAAATTTCAACACGTAAGAAATATTAGTAATAGTTTATTTAATGTAGGAGTCATATTTGATGTGAGGGCAACCAATGATATTTTGGAGGTCTCTCTCTGTACATAGCTAATATTTTCTCTTTTAAGGTAACCAACTTATACTAGGCTAACATGATTGTTTGTGCTTATGTAAACTGGTTTTATTTCGGTTCAAGTGATGGTAATATTCTTCTTTCCAAAAGAGGGAGGGGGGGGCAACGGAGATTAACATATGAAAAATGAGTACTTTGTATATTGGTAAAGGAGTTTATGATGCTAAGCATAATCCTGGAATAATCAACTCTTGGGTTATTAAATTAATATAAACAGTTTTGAGGAGTCACCTCGGCATGATGCATTTGTTCCGAGATTTGAAGCTGATCTTGCACAGTTCTGTGAGAAGCTGGTGAGTCACATCTTTGGAGTAAATACTTTGAAAAAAATGATATATTGTTCACTCTAAGAAGTACCATTGCTAGTAGTATCCTTCAATTAGAATAAATACCATATATGTTATACTGCCCAGGGTACTAATGGTTCGTTGTAATTGAACCTCATATAATTTGAGACTGAAAAAGTAATGACTTAAGTTACTTTTGAGAGGGCTTGAACATTTTGTTTTTGTTTTTTGAGGTAGAAACGGTTCTTTCCTGCATCCCGAACATTAAGCCTTCTGTAACAGTGAATGCATCTTCTAGGGCTTTCATGATAATTTCTGAAAGTATTGAGACATATTTTTTGTCCCTCTTTAGGTTCAGTCTTTTTAAATGCTCTTTTTCTGATGTAGGTATCTGATTTGGATAAGAAAGTACGTAGGGGACGGGACAGGTTGGCGCAAGAATTAGACATACCAACACCTCCTCTCTCTAGTGAGCAGTCTGAGCAACTTTCATTGATTGAAGAGAAGATAAAGAAATTGTTGGAACAAATTGAAGAACTTGGTGAGGCTGGAAAGGTTGATGAAGCGGAAGCCCTCATGAGGAAGGTCTAATTGCTTTCTTTTTTCATGTCAATTCTTTTCCAAGTTAGGGTAAATTGAAGGGGATATAAATTCACTAAAATAATCTGAGTGTAACCTCCAAAATAATCATTGTTGAAACACTTGAAATATAACTCAAGAAAAATGGAAAAAGATAAATCTGATTGTAGTGGTTTAGAGAGAGAAAAGAAGTCAAAAGTATAAAGTACCTTTTAAATTGCAGAGAGCAGATTTGTTATATTTTAAAATTGTTATGAAGTTTCTCATGACTTTATTTATGTTTGTATTCTGTTCAATTTTTGTGAAGGTGGATGTGTTAAATGCTGAGAAGACGGCCATAATACAACCAAATAGTAAGATAACTGCTCTTATACAAGAGAAGAAAATGGAGCTCTGTGAAACATGTGGATCCTTTCTAGTGGCCAATGATGCGGCAGATCGGGCACAGTCACATGTAGCTGGGAAACAACACATTGGTTATAGCATGATACGGGATTTCCTTGCCAACTATAAGGTAATCCTGTAATTATTTGTCTGGAGGCTCAGTAATATTTCCTTATTTGTGTGTATTGGCCATAGGATACCCATCTTTTCAGATAGATTAGTTTAGTTAAGCTCAACTTGGAATGCTCTATGTATGAGTGCTGGCAATAACTGATACCAAAGTTTTCAGATACATAATACAGGTGGAAATTATGATTTCTTGATTTTATGTTCTATAAAGGTAAATTGTACATAATTTGGAATTGTTTTTAATAGTTTTCTTTGAAATTAGGAGGTTACATGTTCTTTTTTTTTAAATTAATACCCATTTAAGGCATCATATGGTTTTTAAATGCGGAGTAAACAAACCCCAACTGATATATTCTGAATCAGTATGATGCCTAGTTAGTCCTTTTCTTTCAACTTTTAGGCTGCAAAAGAGAAGGCTAGAGAAGAAGCAAAGTTAGCTAAAGAAAAGGAGGATGAGGAAAGGAAGAAAAGGAGAGATGAGAGAGAAAAATCGAGAGAAAAAAGAGAGCAATCTAGGGAGAGAGACCGTGACCGGGAGAAAGAAAAATCGCGAGATAGAGAAAGAGATCGTGACCGAGAAGGTGACAGGTCTCGTGATTGGAGAGGCAACAGACATGGTTATTATAGAAACGGGAGAGGTAATCATGAGAGGGAGAGGAACAGAGATCATAGGGGTAGAGATAGAAGCCGATCTTACTCTCCAGTCCGACGTGACCGCCGGTGAAGTCCAGTTTGTTATAGTGGCAAGAGAAATTGATGTTATATTTTCAGATCATCAGATTGCAGATTGAAGAGGTATTCCATGGCTCTTCATTTAATTTTTTGTTCTCTCTCGTGACCTTCATATATGAGCGTGTTTGAATTTGTGACTGTGTGCTTTGTTAAGAGTTCTATTAATGTTCTGGCAGCTGGGGTTGAAAACTTGAAATGATGTATGGACTTCGTATTATTTAAGAGGAATGAATGCTTTTGAAGGTAGGTGTCACCTATCATTTATTATTGTTGCATAATACTGAGTTTTAGTTTGGCTATATTTCTCTGATTTTCTTGGTTATTCCCAATTAATTAGGAGCTGAGCTGTTTGTGGTCACACATTCTTTTTAAGTTCTTTTTTTTTTTTTGAGGAAATTGCATTGTTTTATTACACTACCATCATCATACTTTTCTTCAGTTTGGGACTGGCCAATTTTCTGAGCAATTCTATATCTTGAGGTTGGTACGGTCTAATCTCTATACAAGATAAACCAAAATAATAGTAGATCGGTTATTATTTGGTTATTCATTATCAATTGAGTTGACAGTTATAATGGTATTATTAGTCGCAAGGCATCAAAATGGACAAGGACTATCATATCGACATATTGAAGGTAACCATCCTCTCTTGTTTAGATGCTAACATACTCATGGTTTAGTCATGGACCTCATGGTTATTTGAAAGGCTGTGGTTCTTCTGGGTTTGTAGGCGACTATTTGTTATGTGCTAAGAACATGAAGAGAAACCACCTTTTACTACAGTAATTTTTTTAAATGCAAGTTTTTCATCGAAGTTGTTTGCATTGTTGGTGCAATGAGACTGAAAAGCACTTTCATATTGGTTGTGTTCTTTAGTTTTGCTACAGTTGTGTGATGTATTGCCTTTTCTTTTTCTAGAATTTTTAACTTTTTTCTTGCGAAAGCTGCTTAATGTTTTCAATGTAACTCCTTCAATTTGGCAAGAAATTTTTGTTATATAAAGAAAGTACTGAATTGAAAAAATTCCTGAAAAGGCTTGAGATGTTGTTAAATTGACCTGCCAGGCTTGTGCGCACATTTACATGATCTCTTGTACAATTGGCTTCCTAACTCGCGTATGATTTCTTGTACAATTTGTAGAGGAGAAGTAATAAGTAAGGGATGACCAATAGTTCAAATAAGGAAATTACTAGGGGCTGGGAGGGACTAAGTGATGTGTTATCTACTAAGAAAATTTAATCATAAAACGTAGGTTGACATCAGCAAGTTCAAGATGTGGCACAGGAACGGGGGAAATAGATGTTCAGATCCAGTTCGTTACCGTACCGTGTAGAACGAGATTTTCATCGTCTGTTTTAACCTGGCACGAATCTCACAGCAGACACCTTATAGTCCAAATATTTGAAATGATTTTGGTTAATATGGAAGTTATTTGAAAAGTTTCTTATGGTACTGCAGAGGATACCCAGAGATAGAGAGCACAGATGGTGTATGGCTGTACATTGTTCCCTTTCCACATTTTCTCTCTCGGTACAAAACCGGAGGCTAGGAAACTTTGCTTTTTTTGTCGGGATAAGGTTTGGTCCAAATGGTTTTGGAGCTGACGACAGTCTAAAAAGCTTCTAAAAGTTATACGATTAAAGTCCAAACAATTGATCCGAATTGCTCAACATTATTTTTATATTAAAATGTATTTAGAGATCAAATTTTATATTTTTTGAAAAAAAATTACAATTTTTTTAGATACGTACAAAATCACTGTTTTTGGATCGCTCAAAAATAGTGTTGTACGTATTTAAAAAAATAGTAAATAATTTCCCAAAAAATATTAAAAATATTAAATTTGATCTCTAAGCACATTATAATATGAAAATCATATTGAGCAGTTCGGATCAACTGTTTGGACTTTAATCGTACGATTTTTAGAGGTTTTGGACGGTGTCTGGTTCAAAGTCATTTGGACCAAATCTTATTCCTTTTGTCCATGAATAAGAGGAATACTAGGTAGGTAGGACCGTCTGATTTCGATCCTATATAATAAATGGGGTTTAATTCCTTCACATGCCAATTTACATTTCATAGCCAAAATTAACACCTGATGTGAAGCTCAGTATTGCCTCCGAGAGTTTGATCTAAAGATGCAACACTTTGTGAATTATTACATTTGTCTAACTTTTGAGCCCCAAATCATTCCATTTTATTTATAGATTTCAGTTTGCATAAATGCGCAAAACTAATGTACCATACTCATTAGCCAATGGATATTAGCCACATGATGCCCCTATATACATAATTACATTCCATCACCTTCTCTCGTGGCTAAGTTCTTAGATGTAGCTATAATCTTTTGTGCTGAAGCTAGCTGGTCTAGCAGTTGCTCAATGTACGACTCGTAGGCACGTGCTTGCTCGAGTGCGTCAGCCTCAAGCTCTCCAATTTGGACACTTAACCGTTCCTCGGCCTCTTCCGCGATTCGTAGTCGTGCCTTGGCGTGCGTCAACTGTTGTTGTAGCAAATCCTCCCTCTCTCTTGCTTCCTTGGCTTCCTTCTCTAGCTCTTTGTTTCTTTTTCTCAAGCTCTTTAATTCTTGCTCCATTAATTTGGTTATGGGGACGGGGCTTGGCACGTGCTCTTATCTTGTGACTCGTGGTCTCGTGGAGTATGTATGTTTTGGATGGTGGTGTTGAATTGTGCTTCGCATGGACGAAACATAAAGAAAATAATGATTGAAGTTTGTAGTGCGTTATTAATTATATTCTCAACGACTGGCTAAGAATTATTGTATTCGCTGCCCCCCCTTGCATCATCTGTTTTGTTGTAGCCTTGGAGGGCTGTAGAATGGAAAATTATTCCATTTATTTTACAAAATTTAATAAGAGTCGACATTAATGAAGATTACTCATTTTTCTTCTTTAAATCATATTATTAAATATTATTGAAACTAGAAAGGAAAGAATTTGAAAAAAAAAAAGTAAGAAGAAGGGAACAAATTTGAAAAAAAATTAAAGTGAAAGGATCAAATCCATTTTTTTTCAAAGTTCTCGAATGAAATACCATCCGTCAATGTCATATTGCACAATTTCATGAAGAAAAGAGTTTTGCAAATATTATATGTAACATTTCTAGTTCTAAAGAACAGTGGAGATTTGAATTTCATTCATGTCGTCACATTTTTCTGTCTTCATATTATCTTTTTTTGAAAGATGTCTTCATATTACCAAAAGAAATGATTTGGTTCACTGAATTATACTAAAAGGAGGATTCAAATGCACTTCAATTTCTATACTTTTATTTACTTCTAATTTTTTTATCTCTTTTATCTTCATTTTCAAAGTCCGAATAGTCGATCCGAACTGCTCAACATCATCTTCATAATAAAATATATCTGGTGACCAAATTTTATATATTTTATATATTTTTTTATATTTTTTTTACTATTTTTAAGATAAGTATAAAATTATTATTTTAAAGAGATTCTGGAACATCCAATAAAGTGATTTTATATCTACCTTAGTAAGGAGGGTTCAAATACACCCAAATTTCTATACTTCTATTTACTCCTAATCTTTTATCTTCATTTTCAAAGTCCGAATAGTCGATCCGAACCGATTAACATGACCTTCATAATAAAATATGCTTGGAGACCAAATTTTATATTTTTTTTAAAAAAAAATATTTTTTTTAAGATAGGTACAAAATCACTTTATCGGATGATCCAGAATCTTTTTAAAACAATAATTTTGTACTTATCTTAAAAAAAGATAAAAAAAAATATAAAATATAAAATTTTATCTTCAGACATATTTTATTATGAAGATCATGTTGAACGGTTTGAATTGACTATTCGGACTTTGAAAGATTTTGAAAATGAAAATAAAGGAGATAAAAGATTAGAAGTAAATATGAGCATAGAAATTTGGGTGCATTTTGGATACATTTGAACCCTCCTCTACAAATTATTAAGACAATAACTTTCATACAAAAAGATTATAGGCTTGAAATTTAGTATCTTCATCAAAGTGAAAAATATTTAAGGCTTCACATTTCTTAAAATCATTAAAAAAAGTATATGCAAGTACATAATTATAATGTTGACATAACAGTTGCAACAATTTTTTTTTAAGAAAAACTTTCATTAAAGACGAGATTTTTCTTTTTTATTTCTAGATTTTTTTTTTTAATAAAAATTGAATCAGCATCATTCCATGATAAAATCCAAAAGAAAATTAATTCGTATCTGTGTAAGACCTTCAATTCAACTAATACAATATATATTTAAATAAATAATTTTAACATGTAAAATGATTTAGATAAAGACCATTTATTGAAAATCAAAAGGAGAAAAGAGAGAGATTAAAAAGTATGAACATCCTTCTTTTCATTTACAACCATATAATTATTTACAATAAAAACCAATTACTATTCTCAGAATTAAAAGAGGTAACTAGTATAACAACTACGCACATCTTACATAACAAGTTAATGGATAACAACTTTTTTTAAAATAGAAAAGGACAAAAGGACGGTTTACTTGCTTACAGATAAATATGATATAGAAATTTATTACTTCGACGGTATCTACTTTTATTTGAGAAACTAATGTAACATGCTATAAAAACAGGAAAAATAATATTTTTCTAATTTAAGCTAACTTTTAGAGCTATTTTTCTTGTTATTAACTTTCTTTTCCACCTCCTTTCTCTTATTTTGTTTTTCCTTCTTGCCCTGTTCTATCTCCTCCTCTGCCTTTTTTCTCTGCATCACAAAATAAATAAAATAAAATAAACAGGAAATTAGGAAGAATATAGAAAAGAAATTAGGCTGACAACATACGTCAATAGTATCAGTCACTGGAGAGCGGGACCCATGCACAGCTGCTCGATTAGCTCCTTTAGCAACAGTACCCATGAGCCTTCTTCTGACCAAAGAAACAAGTGCAGATGATCCTTGACCTACCATTGAAACTCGATTCTTTCTTCTTTTGGGACAATAACAAGGACTCCCCTTGCTAGTTGCAATCAAGGGGCTATTAAATAAGAAGCTGGAAAAGATAATGCTTATTTTCTTTTTTCTTTTTGGTGCTGTTAGTGTCTAAGTGAAGTGACGTGGCGGTCCGTTGGGCTATCCAGCAAGAGGTTCAACATGCAACAAACACGTGTGTATTTCAGTGAACCTATATAACCTTTAGTGCAATAAAACTGAAAAGGGTGTTTGGTCTAGTGGTATGATTCTCGCTTCGGGTGCGAGAGGTCCCGAGTTCGATTCTCGGAACACCCCACCAATTTTTTTTATTTTATTTTTTCATTACTTACCCGTCTTTCTTAATACGATTCGACCTTATTAACTATGTATTTGGAGTTTTGGACAACATACACAAGATTGTTCAAGAAAGTATATGAAAGAAGAATGACAATTAAACAGGTATGTTTCCCAAGTATGTCACAAACATTGGTGATATGAACCATAGTTGTCAGTTGTCACAAGTATGTTTTTTTCTTTTCTAAATTTAATTAAAAATAATAATTTGTTGACATAAATTCTACTTCAAGCTTTTAAAACGATAAAGTCAACATAAATCTCACAGTTTCTTACGGCCACATAATTGGTGATATGAATCAATAGTTTTTCTGTCATTGTCTGATTTAATTGTTTTGGTGGAATTTTTTCTTTTCAAAATGGAATGCGCGGCAGAATGAACATTGACCGTATTAAGAGCATTCTCATAACTCAAAAGCCATAATCAATACAAAATCTGATTGATACAAAGCATACAACTTAATGATTTTTTTTTTCCCAACTCTGAGGTCTCGTGGAGAATTAGATACTGTATCCTCAGGTAGAAGCAGCATCAAGCCTTTGAATTTTTTCCAGCCTTTGAATTTCATCAAGAGAACTGCTGAGTGCTTTGAATTCCGCAGTTTCTGTGAAATTCCCTGCCTGAAAAAAAAATACTTGCTTTTGAATAATATGTAAAAAGCTGATGAAGTAATAGTTGTAATACAGTTCAGTTCACTCTAAACTGTCAGTCTCTCCAACACATTCTTGTTTTGGACCAATTAATAGGGGATAATTTCACAAAGGGACCCACAAAATCTCACATATTCACTGAACATCTATACAAAACAAAATAATTCACTGGACATAATGCATGTGCCTAAAAAAAGAACATCAGTTTCCCCACAAAAAACACCGAAGGGACTTACCTGGTTTTTTTTACATGAAGGGTAGTCTAGCTATTTGTTTAGAGAAATTGAGATCGGGGCATAGAAGTGCATGTGATATTTGAATGTTTCAGGCAAACATTGAAGTTTCATAATAGAAGCAAGCGATAAACCTGTTTTAATGTGTTTAATGTGCTTTTTAGGTGCTGGTGCATCCGAGCTGTTGAAAGCTCAATATTACATAATTGTAGGGACACATGAGCAAATATTTTGAACTTCTTTTCATCATGCCAAAGCTCTGACCCCTGTTGACACAAAATTTTAGAAAGGAAAAGAAGTGAGACAATTTGTCCATGTCTTTGCATTAGATTATAATGTACTGCGAGTATGATTTACCTGGAGTGATCGAAGCTGATTCCACAGTGCATCTGAGCAGTTTGTAAGGTTGCCCTTTATTTTGTGCCACCTTGCATAAATACCCCATATGCCTCCATTTGGGCTGTTTTTAACTATCTAAAAGACAGAAAAAGGAACTCCCATTTATATGAAATTTAACTTCCACATACATTGTTTAAGGGTGAAGGGCACAAAAGAATTTATCCTTGAAAAATAAGCCATCATCTTAAAGATTGTAATATACCTGCTGTAGTATATTTCCAAGCAAATCCATCAAGAAATCAAACTCCCTTTGTTCTACAAGGTTATTTGAATGGAACTCTGATTTATTTGAAGATTCATCTGTAGAATTATTTACTTCACATTTGTTGCCAAATGGAGATAGAGCATTGTCCTGTGACCTTTGTTCAAGCTTCAACATTATCTTATCCAAAATTAGTACATCAATCCGTTTGTTAGATGACAAATCTAATACCTTCTTTACGGCTTCCAGTGCCTGTATTGAAATGAAGTCATAAGCACAAGTCTCCACGTTAGCGTCTACTTCGAAGAAAACAAGTTGCGACACAAAGGAAACCATCCATTGGGCATGAGAAGTACCATTTCGGATATATTTTTTTATACCACTTCAGCTACTAGGCCATTGGCTACAAATATCACGTACCAGTTCCCTATGTCACAACTCTTTTTTTTTTTTTTTTCCCTTTTTTCTTACAAATGCCTTTCTTTTGCTGTTTGGAAGCTTAAGATTAAGAAATAGTTAATGCATAGAAATTATATCCCTACTGAAGTACATTCAATAATGAGAAAAATATTTTTTTAGTTTCGAAAGCAAACATTTCGTATCAAGCAACACCAGATTCCTTGTTTCTATTTTGATGGAACCGTTAGGACAAAAAAGGCCCACCGAATGATTTCAGATAATACCTGGCGAATATTTCCAGAGTCAAAAGCAACTTTGCTGAAATTCTCCCAAACCTCCCAACTATTCCTCTTGTATTTGATGGCCTCCTTGAAGGCAATGCATGCCGCTTCGCTCTTATTCCTCTTCATATGCAAACAACCAATGTTATTCCATGCCTCCCCATTTTCAGGGTCTAATTGAACCGCTCGAGTAAATGCATCCACTGCTTTATCTAAATCTTGGTCCTACAAAAGGGTGGACAAAACGCCTTCAATTTCTAACTACTAGACTTAAGTATAGCACTATAATTTCTCAAAAAAAAATAAAAAAAATAATAATAAGAGCAAAACCTTCCAAGCAGCAGCGCCAAGAGAAAACCAGCCATCAGGATATAGTGAATTCAAGGCCAATGCTGATTCCCTGAAAGTGTATATCCAAATGTATATTTACCAATTTAACAATAGATAACATGCACAAAGAGTAAGTTAGAAGTGCATCAACTAGTGAATTAACATACCAAAGACTTTTGGCAGTTTTGTAGTCATCTCTATTATATGCACTTCTCGCCAATGAACGCTGACATATTTAAATAAACAAAGAGGTTTGTTAGCGTCAACTCGTATGTTCTTCTTTTGGATAAAAAACAAAGAGAATAAAATTACCATTGCTCGAGCAGATTTATTTATTATTTGAAACTTCCAATGCTTTTTCATAGTAAGCATCTGTGGTTGTGACGTCACCTAGTGAACACCTGCAAAAGGCAAATTCCATGCAATTTTGAGATTACGAGGCTTTTAAGTTTCTTCGACGGCTTCCCAGATACAATGAGTTAAATGAAAACAAATAAAAGCAACTAAATTATAACAACAATAACAAGTCAACAACAATAGTAATTAACATCTAGAGTTAGTATTCCTCACAATATTTTATTTAGTCAATTGTTAGAAACCACAAAATATAGGTTTTGTAATTGAAACTCAACATATCATATGTGAGATGCACCATAATTTATTATATAGAAAACAATGAGAATTGCTGCCTGTGTTACAGACACCAAGTAACTCAGGTTCTTAATAGTCTGTATTTCATAGAATAAATTATCTATTATCCGATCATAGTTCGCACGAATATTAAAGGGAACATGCTTTCTACTTGGGGCCGGATTGACAAGGACTCTGATCAAACGGTCCATTTAAAAAGGAATATTTTGTTACCTCAGAGGACACTTACACCTTGTTTGGATGGAGAGTAGAGGAACAAACGGAATGAAAAGAAAATTTTCTCTCGAATCGTGTTTGGTTGATAAAATTATGTCGAATGTGAAGGGTATAAGAGGTTAAAGGTTTAACCTTGAATAATTAAAATTAATAGAATTGATTTCTCTTCCGATTTGAGATGTAATGAATGAAAAAAAAAATTGTTGCAAATATTTAAAAAAAAAAATGACACAAATATCCAACCCTATATCTTACATATATAATTTTCATTCAAGTTTCTTTGTTACAAATTTGAATTTTTCATTAACCTTCTAAATTTTAATTAACCAAACAAAAAATAAGACGAAAAGAAAAATTAAATTTATTTTCTCTCATTAAACATCCAAAAATAAAGATATTTAATATATTAATCTTCCTTTCTATTTCATTCCATTTTCTTCTATTCTTCATTCCATTTTCTTTTTCATCAGAGGCTGCAACAGCTTCGTTAAATTAATTTAATTGTATGTTTCATTATATGAAAAAAAAAATTACTGACGGTTTATATTAATTTTATCAAAACGGTTATAATGCACTGAAAAATATTAGTAAGGACTAAAGGAGTATTAGAATTATTTTAATTTCATAATCAATGGAGAGAATATAGACCCACATTAGTGCAAATGTATTCAGATTTTAATAATTAGAATATAATTTACTAAATTTGTCACTAAAAATTTAAAACGTAAATATTAATTACAGGGGTGAGCTAAGGTGTTTTATTAAGCAAGAATCCTTTTGTACTTTATGTTTTTATCTTCATCAAAGAGTTGTTCCTAACCACTCAACATAATCTCCATATTAATATTAAAATGTGATTAGAGAATGGAGACCAAATTGCATTTTTTGGAGTTTATTTACTATTTTACTATTTTTTTTAATTTTTTTTAAATCACTATATTTTTTTTTTGGGTATTCAAACAGCCTTAGGCCAATTACATCAGATGCCAATTACACCAATTGCTGAATATTAAATGTAGGATTCGTATAATCCATTCTATCCCAGCAATATACCCTACCTGGTTTGCCAAATTATGCACTATTTTTCAAGCCCTCTTCATTTCTACCACAGTGCAGAATTTTAAGATCACTGTTAGCATCTATTTGCAGCCTCCAAGCACTCCAGATTTCGTCATAAGAGCTCCAGGCCTCCAGTCATATAAAATAGGAAGACCGTCTTTTAGTGATGCCACTGTTTCTACATAATCAGATAATACAGTGCCAAATATTCATCCGCATTTTACACTAAAAACTTGTATCTCTATTACTGCTCTAGGCCTCTAGGCCTCTAGGCCTCTAGCCCTGCTTGGCTTACGCTTATGACTTGAATTACCTTAGAAGGCCACTGCACGGTCCGTAATTCAATCTTTTTGCAAAAGAGTGCTGACTCCAGCCTTTCCAGATTCATCCCACAACCCATCCACAAAGAATAAATAATTGTTACTTGATGACCTGAAGCGGATGCGGCCACTGTGGTTAGCGTTGACTGGGCCACATCTTGCGTTGAGCAGACAGTTTGCATTGAAGCTCTTCTCATTTGACATGTGTATTTCTCCTTATTATATTAAAATATGTGTGCACATTTGAAAGCTTTGCTTGCGCTGCTTATTGCTGTAAACAGTATACTGCATCATTTCGCAATCTCTACACCGCCCATGCAAAACAAACTTGCAAAGTTCTTGGCTCGATAACGCTTGCACTGCTTCCCAAAATCACTATATTTTAGAACCATTCAAAAACCCGATTTTGAATATCATATTTAAGCATCTAATTGTTTTGAATCTTCACAACAACATGAAAGAGCGTAAAGCACCAAATAACTTGTGCTTTATAAAGCACTTTAGTCCATCCCTAATTATATTATTATTGGTTAACCAAACAAGTACCGACTAAATGAAATAATATTATTTTTATAAAAAATATGATGTAGTAGAGTAAAATTCAAATAAATATTTCTATATTGCATCAATTGTCCGTTCTCTTAGGTTTATATTTCTCTAACAAAATGTTTAATTTGTCAAAATAAATAAAAAAAAGATTAAAATGCCTTTATTTTTGTGTTTCCATCATGCCTTGATCACACTCATTTTGTGAGTGAATCATGCAGGATTTTGGCTTAGGTTTTCTCTTGTTTCTTGTTTTCTCACATTTATGTTTAATTATTACGAGAAACAAGTTACTATTGCCCTACTTTGTGTTTTTATGCATGAACCATGATTTGAGCCTATTTTATATCATTTGGAGTAAGAATCGGATCAATCGGAATTACGAAGCATCGGTATTAAGTCTCTGGTACGACCTGTATTCACTAATACGGACCAGAGACCCAGTACGGCCTAGAGATAGCCAAATACGCATTAGCTCCAGGAGCAACACAGTGAGAGTACGGTTCGTATTAGCCAATACGGACCATACCCAAAGTGCTCTTTGGTGAAAAGTTTTGACAGCTGTATCCAGATCAAATTACTTGGACTACAATCATCTCCAGACGCCTCTTCACTCCTATATAAGGCCCCCTTACTTGAAAAGAACTTATCTTTGTATCTTTTGGCATTTTATTTTATTAAGTGAGAAAAAAGGAGTGAGTAGAGAATAAGAAGAGGATACTCCGTGTATGGTTGTATCTTTTCCTTATCTCTTTGTAAACATGCCGTTCCACAACTAAATTTAGATAGTTTTTGCGCTTTATGTTCAATTTTACTTGATCTTGTTTTATTAGTCTAGACCGTCATGTGATGGCAACACATGAAAGTTAGTCACCATTAGGCTAATCAGGTTGAGATAAGAAAGAATAAAAATACTAAATTATTGGTGGAGCCCGTAACAGGAAAAGCCTTTAATTGGATTAACAAAAATATACGTGGAAATCTCGACATTTGCAGACAAATGTCGTATTATCGTGCCTTACCATGGGGACACCCTATAGAATCAGTCGAGAGACCTGATCAAGTGAAGGTTGTGACTTTAGACTAATTCATAACTCCTTGCATCAATTGAGTCAAGTCCTACATGAGAAGTCTCGATTGATAGCGTGATTATACAACGATCGCAGCAGCCACTAAAATAGAATTTGAAACCCTCATACAACAACTGAAACCAACATCAAACGAGATATAAGAATCAAAACGGAATGAAGTAATAACAGTATGCCAAATCTCAGAAATTCACACTACTATCTTACTTCACTTTTAATTTTCGTCAAATACATGACCAAAAACCAACTAGCCTTTGAATTTTGAATTTATCTAGCCTTTTTAAAAGATTGTGATTTAAATATTCAAGACCGTAAATCTTACTCCCTGCAGATCGACACTCGATATACTACTTGATAGAATTGTACACTTGTAATTTGACGTAGTAAGAAACAGATTATAAATTTTATTAACCTAGTCACAAATACACGCATCATGCCTCCACACTTTAATTTTATAATAATAAAAAATTTAAATATCAAAACTGTTATATACGATATATTATTTTCTCTACACATTAAAAAATACTACTTATAGTTTTATTTTCATATAAGTCGATAACTTAGAAAAAAAATCAACACCAGGAAATTATTTACATTTAGTGTTTTTCCAAACCCTTGATGCTAATCATGACAAATATCCATTCATGCAATCAGCATAATTGAACCAGAAAACATGAATCACTAGTACAGACATGTACCAGTCAAGTTTACTCCTAGCAACACCTTAGAAATAAAGTTCTGAAATCGGTACAAGTGCTTGAAGCAAGAAATTGAAGCATACAACAGCTCAACTCACTCAAAACAACAAAATAAAGCCAAATGAATACTGTATCCTCAGGTAGAAGAAGCATCAAGCCGCCTTTCAATTTCATAAAGAGAACTGCTGAGTGCTTTGAATTCCGTAGTTTCTGTGAAATCCCCTGCCTGAAAAAACTCACTTTTGATAAATATGTAAAAGGCTGATGAAGTAATAGTTGTAAACAGTTGCTTCCAGTCCACTCCGAACTGTCAGTCTCTCAAACACATTCTTGTTTTTGATCAATTATTATTTCATTAGGGGACCGACAAAACCTTACATATTCACTGGACATCTATATAACCCAAAATAATTCATTGGACGTAATGCATGTGCCCAAAAAAAGAAAATCAGTTTTCCCCTGGAAAAAACACAGAAACATGAAGGGTAGTTTGGCTATTTGTTAGAGAAACTGAGAACAGGGCAAAGAAGACATTTCTTATTTTACAAGTGCAGATGTTTTAAGGCAAACATTGAAGTTTCATAAAAGAAACAAGCGAGAAACCTGTTTTAAAGTGCTTTTAAGGTGCATCCGGGCTGCTGATAGCTCTCTCCTGCTCCCACTAGAAGAAGAAATTTCCACATATATATTACACAATTGTAGGGACACATGAGCAAATATTTTGAACTTATTTTCATCATGCCAAAGCTCTGACCCCTGTCGACACAAAATTTTAGCAAGGAAAAGAAGTTAGACAATTTGTCCACACCTTTGTATTAGATTATAAATTGGGTGTATGATTTACCTGGAGTGATCGAAGCTGCTTTAACAGTGCTTCTGAGCACATTGCAAGGTTGCCCTTTATTTTGTGCCACCTCGCATAAATACCCCATATGCCTTCATTTGGGTTGTTTTTAACTATCTAAAAGACGGAAAAACAGAACTCCCAATTATATGAAATTTAACTTCCACGTGTATTGTTAAAGGGTGAAGGGCACAAAAGAAAAAAATAAACCATCATTTTAAAGATCATAATATACCTGTTGTAGTATATTTCCAAGCAAATCCATCAAGAAATCAAACTCCCTTTGTTCAATAAGGTTATTTGAATGCAACTCTGACTTGTTAGAAGAATCGTCAGTAGAATTATTTGCTTCACATTTATTGTCAAATGGAGATAGAGCAGTGTCCTGTGACCTTTGTTCAAGCTTACACATTATCTTATCCAATATTAGTACATCAATCCGTTTGTTAGATGACAAATCTAATACCTTCTTTACGGCTTCCAGTGCCTGTATTGAAATGAAGTCATAACACAACAAGTCTCCAAGTTAGTGTCTTAATCAAGTTGTGACTTGTTGCTATTTGGGCCCAATGGGCCACATATTTTGCTTTTGCTTGTGCGTATTATGTAATTTTCTAAATGAGAGAGAAAAATAGAAAATTCAATTACTAGGCCATTGGCTAAAAATTTTATGTATCAGTTCCATATGTCACAACTCAATTTCCTTCTTATTTTTCTTACATATGCCTTTCTTCTGCTGTTTGGAAGCTAAGTATTAAAAAATAGCTGATGCATAAAAATTATATCTTTGCTGAAGTACATTCAATAACAAGAAAAATATTTTTGCAGTTTAGCAAGCAGGTATTTCATAACAAGGTGAAGCAACACCAGATTCCTTGTTTCTTTTTTGATGGAACCATTAGGGCAAAAAGGGCCAACAAATGTTTTCAAATATTACCTGGCGAAGATTTCCAGAGTCAAAAGCAACCTTGCTGAAATTCTCCCAAACCTCCCAACTATTCCTCTTGTATTTGATAGCCTCCTTGAAGGCAATGCATGCCGCTTCACTCTTACCCCTCTTCATATGCAAACAACCAATGTTATTCCATGCCTCCCCATTTTCAGGGTCTAATTGAACCGCTCGAGTAAATGCATCCACTGCTTTATCTAAATCTTGGTCCTACAAAAGAGAGGACAAAACACCTTCAGTTTCTAAATACTAGACTTATATAGAACTATAATTTCTCAGAAAAAAATAATAAAAATAAGAGCGAAACCTTCCAAGCAGCAGCGCCAAGAGAAAACCAGCCATCAGGATATAGTGAATTCAAGGCCAATGCTGATTCCCTGAAAGTGTATATCCAAATGTATAATTACCGTTTTAACAATAGGTAACCTGCGCAAAGAGTAAGTTAGAAGTGCATCAACTAGTGAATTAACATACCAAAGACTTTTGGCAGTTTTGTAGTCATCTCTATTATATGCACTTCTTGCCAATGAACGCTGACATATTTAAATAAACAAAGAGGTCTGTTAGCGTCAACTCGTAAGTATGTTCTGCTGGTGGGTAAAAAAAAAACAGAGAGAATAAAATTACCATTGCTCGAGCCGATTTATTATTTGAAACTTCCAATGCTTTTTCATAGAAAGCATCTGTGGTTGTGACATCACCTAGTGAACACCTGCGAAAGGCAAATTCCATTCAATTTTGAGATTTTAAGGCTTTTAAGTTTCTTCGACGGCCTCCCAGATACAATGAGTTAAATGAAAGCAAATAAAAGCAACTAAATTATAACAACAATAGTAATTAATATCTAGAGTTAGGATTCCTCACAATATTTTATTTAGTCAATTGTTAGAAACCACAAAAAATAGGTCTCATAATTGAAATTCAACACATCATATGTGACATCCACCATCCATAATTTAATATATAGAAAACAATGAGAATTACTGCCTGTGTTACAGACACCAAATTACTTCAGGTTCTTAATAGTCTGTATTTCATAGAATAAATTATCATCAAAATTATAAAATGAAGATATTTGCAGCATATCCTATACCAATAATTCATAAAAATAATAAAAAAAGTGAACAAAATACTCACCATAATCTCGGGTCATTGGGTTTATCAAGTAACCGCGCCTTGATAAGATCAACTGCAGCTGCCTTTTTACCTAAAAATCTGCTCATTGAAAAAAAAAACCAAGTCATAACCCCCTTTAATTGCATGAGGGGAAGAATTATTGATGATTTCAAAATAAGAAATTGTGATAATTAATATACCTATAACAATCGATTAAATTATCCCATAGCTCAAGATCTTCTAGAATTGTCAATGCCTCACTTATTAATCCACAACTTATTAATAGTTCGCTGTATTCCCTGAAAACCAAAATAGAGCAGAAGAAATAAGGAAATGATATTTGCAGGAACAATGAATTAAAGAACTACAAAAGAATAGAAGAAAAAATAAATATTATACTTCCTCAGTGCAGGTATAGTTGGCAAATAGACACCAAAAGCCAAGCGAATCCTTTCTGATGCTTCCGGAAGGGGTTTCTCAATGAGTTCAACCTAGAAAAGAAAATTTCTAGCATAAATGATTTGAGAAGAAAAGAAAAAATAAGATTGAAAATGCCGAAAATATTATGCTGCAATATAGCAGAACTTATTTTTGAGATAACGATAATAACTGAGTGGAGCCTAATCTGTCTTGTACAGGAACAACCATGTAAGGAAGAGAAACCCTTACTAAATTCTCCATCATTAGTAGTGCCCGCTGCTTTGTGCGGCCACGATCTGACTCCCATCTAACGCGTAAAAGATCACACAAGCATCTCACCTAAAAGAGTATTTAATTCGATTAAGCCTTGTAATGAAATCAATTAAAGATAAATGCATCAAGAAGAATTCTGTAAGTTAAAGATTGTAGTACCGCGTAGAAAGAAATCTTTTGAGAATCAATCAACTCTATATATGGAGCTTTATCCCATCCTACAATTAGAGAAACACTAATTACACCAGTAATATTGTATTTACTTTAGGATGCTGAGCTGAATCAAACAGAGGACAAACTTCATTACAGAACTCATGTACCTGACATCTCATCATCCCTACTGGTACGTCTCTGTTGTAGGCATTCTGCCATCACAACTGCTTGCTGCAAACCCTTCAGTGATACGTTTTTGCCGTTCTCAAGAAAAACATTGTTTCCATTGGATTCTTCAGTATCTTCACTCGGCACCAATCTTGGAGTCCTCAATATTTCACACGATTCATCCTCTTCACGAGGGACAGAACCGTCATTACCATCTTTCAAAGTTGTAGGAGCTTCACTTGAATCCTCTGTGTTTGCTAAAAGTACTAATTGGGCTTTTGGATTCACCTACAAAACACAGGATAGTCTGGTTAAGTTTATTTTCTACACCAAAATTTCAATATGCCGGATACTCACAAAATCTGATTTATTAACCGGCTCCTGAAAAACATGATAAATAAAACTGTGTCATCCCCTGCCTCCCCACATTTGAAGGTTCCAAAATACTAATCTTTTGTAACTCTTTAATTTTATAAAAATGGGCATGTGATCATGAAGGGTATATAATATGCCTCAAATTTTGCAAGGTACAGATTTATGATTTTTCCTAATCATGTTTCGGGGTTTTGGAGGGATACACAGACGCGAGAACACAATTCATAGAGCAATCCATGCGTTTGATATGCAATAGATACAATCAAGATAGATGTCAAATTTCATATGTAGTTGAGCAATATATAAGAAAACTTTGACACCACATTTAGATAACCTGGTGAATTGTACGAAAGCCAAGAACCCCTGTCATAGCAAGGTCCACTTTGCATTCTTCTTTTGCACAGTCCAAATGCTTCCTAATGCATATAAAAAGATAGAAACATAACAATTGGAAAGTTATAATGTTCAAGGTAAAAGGAAAATGCAATAACCAGCCAAATTAACACAAGTATTGAACTTAATAATTTACAATAGGAACCTTGAAGCATCAACACGGCCATATTTATAATCTACCATAGCTGCTTCCAAACAGGCCATACATGCAATATTTGAACCTTCTCCTTCCGCAAGCAAATTACGCCAATATTTGGAAACTTCTTCTAATCTACCAAATTGGGCCAACATATCCTTTTTGTACAACTCCAATTGATCAAATAAAGAAGAGGAGAGCTCGTCCAAGATTCTTTGTTGGAGGAAAACAGCTCTATATAGCCACCAAGATATGCTGAGCAAAGAGTTGCTTGATTTTGTGAATAAATCCTTGATATTTGTGAATAATATTTTGGCACAAATTAGGTACTGCACAAGAAAATAGAACAACTTAGGCTATATAATAACTAAGAACAAATATTTGAAAGGGCCAAAGTAGCACATAACTGATACTCTGGTACTGTACATTGGCCAAAAATTGTACACTGAAGTAAGAAATGACTGTCCAATTTATGATACAAACACAAACTGGTACTACCAAGAGAAGACAGACAAGATTAGAAAGATCAAGCGAGTACCAGTAACAATTTTTTTTTAATATTTTGCATGGAAGTTGGAATGAGTACCTGTAAGAGAGAGAGCTTTCCGTGGATATGTGACCCAACCGAAGACAGCTCGTTTGCAGCCCACAAATCCCACTTTGCTCCATTTGTATCATCTCGATTTGATTTAACACCTCCAACCTTTACAGGAAAGGGAGACAATTTTCCAATAGGCCTTCATGAAAAGCAATTAAACAAAAGAAAAGAACTTGCATTAATAAGTCAATTGGTATGTATGTTAAGAGAATGAAAATTACATGACCACCTCCCATGCAAATCAGTTCATAACTAAATATATAACCAAATAGAGGGTGATTTTGGAGGCTAGAAAACTAATACAGTTCTCACATGTATATTTTAAACAACCTCTTAATTAGTACTTACCCAGACAGGTTTTGTTGCGTAAAAGCTAGAAGAGCTGCCACACCCAAACACAACAAAATCGCACACTTGATATTTCTCTCTTCCTCATCCAGTCCTTCGATAAACTCCCTGATTTTTCGTTCCAACTCACGATAGAATCCCTCGGCACACTCAATCGAGTCCTCAAACTGCCACATTGAAGCAAAGCAGAAGGGCTCTTCCGACATGGCGGCGGTGCAGCATAGCACCCCAGCATAGTCTCCTTTCTCGATTGAAGAGAGGAGGGATTCGATGAGAGAAGGGAGGCGTGGCGATGGTGGCGTGGTGGTGATGTCAGGGAGAGTCGCGCGAAGGAGACGGAGCTCGACTTCGCGCAGGTCGAGTTGCTGGGATTTGGACTTCGCCATGAGAGCTTCTTACTGCCTTACTGGTAAAGGGTTTTGTTGGGTTTTATAAGGACGAATTCATATCACCTAGAATATTTCTATATCCGGCCGTCCGATCAGAATTCGCACGAATATTAAAGGGCACATGCATTCCCTATCGGATCGGATTTCATATCATACCATAAAAAGGGAAAGTTTTTTTTCTTGCCGCAATTTGCACTTGTGTTGAATCGGTTCAATGCAGCTTCGTTAAATTAATTTAAGGGTATGTTTCAGTACATGAAATTTTTTATTGACGGTTTATAATTAACTGAAAAATATATGGACTAATTGAGGAGTAATTTTAATTTTTGTAATTATTGAAGAGAATATGGACCGACATTAATGTAAATGTATTTTGATTTTAATAATTAGAATATAATTTACAAAATTTGTTACTAAAAATGTAAAAAAAATAAAAAGTAAATATTAATTGCGTTATTATTGGCTAACCTAACTAGTAACGAACTAAATGAAATGTAATATTATTTTTATAAACAATGATGTACTATAGTTAATTCAAATAAATATATTCTATATGAATAAGGCTTGCGTGCTACCTGTAGCATAGTGACATATCGTACTACTTCAAAAACTTATTGAGTAAACTTCAAACGACAAATCCAAACCGTTGAAACCAATCTACTACATAAGTGATGTATTTACATGTCAAAATTAGAATATTTTGAATTCATTTGGTCTAAAGTCAAGCGTGTCAAAAAAATAAGAATTATAAGTTAATTTTAATACATTCATTTTTCATTATTTTTATGACCGCTTGACTTTATACTAAATGAATGTAAAAAAATTATAAATTTTATATGTAAATACATCACTCGTGAAGTAGATTGATTGTCATGTCACTATGCTACAAGTAGTATGCCAACTTTATTGCATATATTCTCTCCGTTCTCTTAGCTTTATATTTCTCTCTAACTAAGTGTTTAATTTATCAAAATAAATTAGAAGAAGATTCAGAGGTCTTTATTTTTGTCTCCATTATTCTTCCACATTTTAATTTTATAAAAATAAAATTTTAAAATTTAAATGTCAAAATAAAACCATTAAATGCAATTTATATTATTTTCTCTACACATAAAAAATCAATACTTTTAGTTTTATTTTCATATAAATTAGTAAGTTGGGAAAAATTTACGTCAATAAATTATTCGTATCGATGTTTTTTTTTAAACCCTTGATGTTAATTAAAACAAAATCGAGATTCTCTCATATTTAATATGTGTACAGAGAAAACGATATAAAATTTTGAAAATAAAAATATAATAAAGACATCAACAATGAACATATTTCAAACCCTCCTTGATGTTAATTGCATGAGTTTGCTTGGTCATTTTGAACAGCGTGCGTTAAACTTAATTAAATGATTTATGCAATAAAATCTGTGGTTTTCAACAATTACAATGCAATTTATTATATTTGTAACTTAATGATTAAAATTTAATTTTATAATTATAAAAACTTGAGTTCAAATCTCAACGGTCACACATTATACATTTTATGATTTAACCTTGTAATAAAAAAAATTCTAGTTATGCTCGATTCTGTTTAGACTAGTGACTTTCTCAAACTAGAAACGGTCTTAAAATTCATTAAAACAAAACACTTTTTGGTTGTAAGATTGTTATGTGTAAAGCCATTTAACAAAATAAACTAATTATATCTAAATTCAAACAAGAATAATGTATATTTTGGTTAAAAAAGTTGGTAATCAGATTTTTAATTTTTATTTTTGTGCACAATAGGCATTCCGGTTTCTTTAATATATTAAATATATATTACGAATATAAAGTTGTAAAAAGTAGTAAAAATAAATAAATAAAAATGAGACATGTGTTTTGTAACTTTGTGTGAGGGCGATGACTAGCTGCTTAGTTCGAGTTAGGTCCTAACTCAGCTTGCTAATTCTAAATTAAGTTACTGTCGAACGAGTTATACTTAGGGCTAAGCAAGCTTGAAATCGTGACAAGCTAGTCTGAGTTGGACCGAGCTAGCTCACGAGCTAAGCAAGCACATCTAATATTTTCTCAACCAAAACAGAATTCTTGTTACCAGTGAGTTCTTAGTCAAAAGGGTACAGTTTGAGTTCCTCTGTCGTTATGTTACTAGTGAATTGGTATAGTTGGAAATTTATTGATACAATTATACTCTATGTATTCATACTTGCAATTAACATACTTTGGTAAGTGAGCAAATAAAATGGAGAGACGAGCGTGGAATACAAAAATTAGGAGTCAGGAGAACTTTAGAGCAACAAAAACTAGAACACCAGAGCGAGATTGGAGAGAAGAGACGAAGCACGTGGTTTTTGGCTAAAATTCTAAAACCTACACGTTGAGAAATTAATTCTTAGAGAAGGGTCCTCTAGTTCATTAATGGGCCGAGCTAGCTTAGTTTGAGCTAAATCCTTACTCAGTTTGGACCGAGCTACAGACAAGTTAGCTTACTAACAGTTCGGTTCACTATTAAGCAGACTATTAGCGATCAAGTCACGAGCGATCCCTGAGTTGCAAAAAAAACAGTTACAAGCTTTTTTTGCCAGCCTACTCCGTGTCAGCAGAGAAAGATTGACAAAATTATTAAACACATGTGAGCAATGTTATCAGAACCGGACCGGACATCAACTCGGTAAAGCTCTGGGTCACTGGGTCACTGGTCGGACCGGTGGTTCGACCAGTTCAATTGCGGTTTATTTAAAGGCTTATTTAAATACCTATATATATATATATATATGAGATATGAGAATTATTATCAAATAATCATATCTTTTTGTATAATATTTGTAAAAATTCATACATACATATTAAATAATAAGAAAGTATTTATAAATATATTTCAAAATTTAATATTTAAATAAAATAATAACACTGATTTTATAAAAAAAAGATTGAATGTTTTTAAGGTGGATAAAGCTCTATTTTGTTTGATAATTTGTAAAAATAATAAATTATATCTTAATAAAAATATAAAGATTCAACAAAAAAAATGAAAATTATAATAAAAGTAAAATAGTGATTATTGTTACTTTGAAGATAATTAAATATACAAAAATAAATATAGTTTGATTTAAGCACAGCCTACGAAGGTAGAGACGTTTTATCATATATACATATTTATTCTCTTAGAATATCTAATATTTCGAGAGCTTATGTGTAAATTTTGTAGAATAAAATAAATTCTAGCATAGCATGTATTTTACTAACTTTACATGTGATAGTGTACGGATGTAAGAAGCTAGCCCAATAACAATCTCTTACTTCTCTCTCATAATTAATGCAAGGAAAAAGTTGTACAAAAGTGAATCAGTATAAAACCGGATTTCTTAAACCGAGTTATTCGTTTTTTATATCAAAAACCGGCTCATTAAACCGGTTTCTAGTGGTTCAAAGCAGTCTCCTAATCAAACCAAACCGGAAAGGACTCCGGTTCTGGCTTAATCCAATCCAACCGGCCGGTCCGGTCCAGTTTTGATAACACTGCATGTGAGACTAAAAATAATGTTCCATTTGTCAGGAAGCGAAACTCATTGTGCGACCACAACAATTAGAAGTGGCAATCAGATATGTCAGATCGGGTTCGAATTTGATCCATTTGACTTCTAAAATTTATTAACGGATCAGGTCGGATCGGATCAAGAATTTCGATTTTTCAAGAATTTCGAGCCAGTTCGAGTCAGTTTGACTTAAAAAAGAGAGCAGATCAGATCAAATTCAAGTCAAATTGAATTGAATGAATGATTCAGATCGAATCAAATTTTATTTGTAGTGCTCTACAAAATGAGTAGAACTATAAGGTACTCTTGAGCTCAACAATTTTTGTGAAGAGGTAACCTTTAAAATCTATGAGAATAACGTCAACCAATAAATCCATATCATTGAAACAAACCAAGTTACCAACCCTCTCCAATTTTCTTTTTATTTTCAAGAAAACCAAAGGCCCACTTACAGCTTTCCAAATTTTCCAATTGAGCCCAGAGCCCAGTCACCATTGATATTTTGCGCATGAATCCCTCTGACAAGGAGTATGTACTACAATTTGTAAATTTACAAAGATCAGCCTTCCAACTTCTGAAAATAATAATGGAGTCCCTAGAATTGTATTAGAATACACAGGAACCCAAAATACACTTGTATCGACTTACCAGTGTTAGAATTGATTTAGAATATTAAACTGAGGTGATATAATGCTGGTACAAGACTTTACAAATTGGTACAGCAGCAAAGAGGGGTGTTAGAAAGGTTTAGAGCAAGTATCCATTCATACAATCAGTATAATTGACCAGAAAACATAAATCACTAGTACAGACATGTACCAGTCAAGATTAATTGTAATAACACCTTAGAAATAAATTCTGAAATCGGTACAGGCGCTTGAAGTAAGAAATTGAAGTGTACAACAGCTCACCTCCATCAAAACAGCAAAGTCAAATGAATTATTGTGATACTGGTATCAGCATGTATTAACAAGTATTGCAAACTTTAACTTACAGAATAAGATAATTGGGTCAAAAATCACAACATTATTTATGTTAATTCAATCCACTAATAACAATCATCAGAGAAAGAACTAATTTACAATTCAGAGAAGAAAATAAGAAAACCAGCACTACACAGGATAGGGTAATTAATCAAGCAACAACACTATAAGCTTAAGAGAACCACGGTAGTGTCAAAAAGAGGAAAAATCAATTGCACAATTACAAGATGTAAGAGACAATGATGAATTAAGTTATACATATGCTGTCATAGGAAATAGATAAAATCAAACTTTTGGGCAAAAACTGAATTCCATTTTCCCTTCCATGAATTGGGTTGCATAAATTATGAATAGAAACTTGAGTCCCCAGAACTTTTTTTATTTTTTTATCAAAGGGGTAGTCAGCAACTCCCTTTTCAATTATTCACAATTTTGTCCAAAAACTCAATAAAATCTGAAATGCACCAGTTTTCCAATTCATTTTCTCAAACAAAAAATAGGAGTGTTGTCACATTAATTTTCAAGAATGCACTCACTAAAACATAGTCTCAAAAATGAATCCTGATTTGCAGTAATACCTATCAAGGCTCACACAACAACAAGATAGAAATCAGATAATCAGTAACAATGGACATGGAAGCGAATTTACCAAAATCAGTAAGCAAGGCAAATCGAGAACAATCTCAACAAGAACAACCAGCAAGCAAGCAAAACACAGGAAAAAGGGTAGAAGGGGAGACCCTAAAGTTTGGCTTAGAGAGAGAACACAACCTCACATAGCCAATCAATTGAACAAGGCAAAATAAACAATCAACTAACAAATAAACATTTCTCAGCCATCATCAACAGCTTCAATTCAAAAGAACTCAAGAAGGGGAAATTTAGGGTTACCAGCATTTAGCAATTTCCAGTGAATGAGAGTGTCAGCCACAAACTGATAATTCACATAATAATTAAATTTTAGAGCGTCAAATTTAAATATAAACTGATAATTCAGTTTAGAAACTTCCAGTTAGGTGTATGCGAATTACATGATGAAACAACTAATAATTAAATTAAAGTAGCTCATTAGTTTCCAGCTGCCCTATTGATCGATTGCACAAACTGTAGCAAATTCTCCATGGAAGAGCCTCCTTCCTCATCCCATGCCTTGTTCATCACGTCTCTATACCCCTTGGCTCGTCTCCTGATTTCCATCCCCTTCGCATCAGGCCCCATCACCAAATCCACCACCTCCTCCACCTTCGCCTTTGTCGGCCCCGAGCTTTCTGTCATGCCTCTTGCGAGTTCAACACCCAAACCCGACTCTAACAACATCATTGAATTAAAAATTTGATCTGCATTGAGTGGCCAAGCGATGATCGGTACTCCGTTGCTCATGCTCTCAAGTATTGAGTTCCATCCACAGTGGCTGAGAAATGCTCCGGTCGATCTGTGGCCGAGAATTTTTAACTGTGGGGCCCACCCGTGAACAAGTAGCCCTACGTGTTTTTGCTTGATCCTGTCCTTGAAGCCATGGGGTAACCATTCATCTCTGAACCCACCCCTCTGATCAGATCCAATTGGAGGCCTAATGACCCAAATAAAAGAGCAACCGCTGCCCTCGAGACCTTGTGCTAGATGCATCATCTGTTTGTGTTGTATTGTGTTCTGAGACCCGAAAGCGATGTAAAGCACTGATTCTGGTGGTTGTGAGTCTAGAAACGTCATGATTGCAGTTTCATCTTCAGATTTTGAAGAAGATGGTTGATTGGCCGGAGCTAGTGGTGGACCGATAGGCCAGATTGGTAATTTGAGGGTTTTTCTAAGCATACCTAGACCAAGTGGTTCAAACTCTTCAACAGTATTTATCAGCACTGCATCGGTCTTGTGCAAAAATATGATCTGCCTCTTAAAAAATCGAGAGAATTCATCCATGCCGTCTGCTTCTAGTAAATACTTTGTCAGTTGCGATCGGTCCATTACAACCTCTGGATATTCTGGCAGCGAGAATGAATTGCTGTCAGTCAGTGTATGAGGAAGGTTCCACCATAGAGAGAAGAACACTGCCCCTCCAAATGCACCCATGGTGAGAAAGGTAGTATGAAAGACTTTGTATTTGCGTGCTACTTCAACCGTCCAACTGAGGAAAAAGTCGGCCACGATGCACAAGGGAGCATGGTTTGATGCATTTGAAACAAGACTAGAAATGAAATCATCAAAAGCAGGGTAGAGTGTTTCGGTAGCTTTAAAGAAGGTGATGAATTGGGGTACGGAAAGGTCAGCGAGGGATTCGGCACTGGTGGGAAGGCCATGATCAGCAGGGTGAAAAGGGAGGGAATGGAGCCGGAGACGCGAATCGGGAGGAAGGGAAGATCGGATTTGATTTGTGTTATGAGGAGTTGAGACGAGAGTTATGGTCAAGCTGGGCCAATAATGGTGGAGTCGAGTTGCGAGGGAGAGAAAAGGGTAGTTGTGACCTTGGGCTGGAAAAATGAAGATAATTACATGAGCTTGTGGTTTTTCCATGGAGGAGACAAGGCATACACTCTTAACTCCGTGATTGAAATGAGGATCGCCCATTTAACAGTTGAAAACATTTGTTATTTTTTCTTTAAAGTTGAAAACATATTAGCAATTTCTTTTTCGGAGTTGGCTAAGGTGCTAGGTCCTCCGTATAACGGCTCAAAATTCTAACGGTCGATCCGAATCATTTAATATGATTTTTATATAAATATGTACTTACAAACCAAATTTTATATTTTTTAGAATTTTTTTACTATTTTTTAGATAGATGAAAAATTCACTTGATTTGAATGGTACAGAATTTTCAGATCAAGTGATTTTCTATCTATATAAAAAAATAGTAAATTTAAAAAAAATATAAATTTGGTTTGCAAGTACATATTCATAAGAAGATCATGTTAAACGATTCAGATCGACCGTTAGAATTTTGAAAACTCAAATATTGAACCGTTACACGGAAGCCTCTATGCTACGTGTAGCATATTAGCAAAAAAAATTTCTAAATGGGTAGGTAAGTAGGTATACTTCTTGAAAGGGATTAGGGAAGTGCAAATAATGTTTGATTAAGAATATGAGGCAATGCTATGTGCGCAGCAGGTTGAAAGCAAATCTGAATCCCTGCAACATTTTTGAAAAACGGTTTTGGTTTTCTCTCTAAGAATCGGTATCCAGCTAACATAATATTTCTGTTTGAATCATGGCCGTCCAATAGAAATCTGGGCCAATCGAGGTGGAACGTACGGCGTCGCTTTAATTGTGATGCAGATTATGATTGGACGGTCCAGATCCAAACATAAAGATTCTGTTACGAAATCATAATTTAAGGTGTCCTCCTTTTGGCTGAAATTTTAAGGTTGTTTTTGGCAAAACGCTTAAATTGATACATGAGAGTGATAAAATAGTGGCCAAACATAAGAGACGTGTATTCAGTGAACATAAATTGCTTGCGTATGCACATATGTAAGCAAGCATTACTCAAAAATAAAAATAAATATGAGAAAACATCAATTACATGTACATGACATAACTAAAAAAGTTAAAAAGCTTTACATCCTTTATGGAATATCGATTTCCACGCTTTATTGCTCGATCAAATGAAGATTCCAAGGGTGACTGGGCCAAACTGGCTGAGGCGCTTTATGTGCTTAACCAGCCCTTGCTAATGACTTTTATCTGCTTATCAGAGACTGATCTAAGGGTGACTGGCTGAGGCGCCAGGCCTTTTATTTATTTAGTATTAATAGGAGTTTCATTTGTGCTGTTATTAATTTGAACTTGCTACTTTCATGTTTCTCATTTCCACCCAAGTTGGAAACTTTGATTTTAGATTAAACCCTTATCTATTTTGAAAAAAAAAATGGTCAGTAGACACTGATTTCATTGTAGAACTAATTTAGTAAAGAGTCCGGCTAGTATGACATCGGTGTCATATGACACCAACTCCAAAATTAATTGAATATGGTTCAAACGGCTGATTCAAACCGTTCAAACCAATTTACTTTATGAGTCATGCATTTACATACAATTTATTTATATTTTCGAATTATTTTAGTATCAAATCAAGCGGTCAAAAATGTTGAAAAATGAATGCATTCAAATTAACTTAAAAACTCACACATTTGACCGCTTGACTTAATACTAAATAAATTCGAAAAATTATAAAATTTGCATGTAACGCATAACTAATGAAGTAGATCGGTTTGAATGGTTTGGATTCACCGTTAGAAGTCAATTCGGTAGACTTTGAAGTTGATGTTATATAGGATAGCCGAACTCTTTAGTAGATCACACTATTCAAAATGACCAAACAAACATATGCAATTATAAAGCTTATAATTGTTATGGCGCCGTGTTTGAAATGCATTCATTCAAATGAAATTCATTAATTTTATTTTTATCTCTAGCATTGAAAAAGAAAATCAATAACGTGGCATCGAATTTCAAAAATGCCCTTTTTTTAATGCCCTTTGTTAGCATAAACACTTTTTTTTTAATGCTACAGATAAAAGAATGGACGACATACCTAGTTGAGCCGATGCCTACTTAATCAAAGAATGGAAGCTACATTGTTATATTTGGATTAACATTTCTCAGCTTCCCAATTTAAAAGCATCTACAAAAAGTCCCAAACAGACCCCGGCTTTCCAAAAATTTACCATAACAACCAACTTCTGTAACCTTCCTCCTACCATTTTCGCGTCTACTGGTTTTCCATACATCAGCATGCCAATACCTTCTATGGCCGCAACAACCATACCAGCCACCAGTACATCCCAGTCTCCAGTTTGACCTAAAATGGTTGCTAAAGCATTGGCTGTGTAAAACCCTAGGAGGAGGAGAAATATTTTCATTGGAAAATTTTTTCGTGCAGAGTTGAGTTTGTTAAGGAGTTGGGTTGCAGCTTCTCTGACAAGTGTACCCAGTCGGGTTGTGCCAAGAGGTGAGCTGTCGTCACCTCCATTGGGGCTTAGATTAGGGTTTGTGTTGGGAGATGAATCTGCATTTAATGCAAATGCTGGTCTCCATTTGTAGCCTCTTGTCTGATATCTATACAGATTGGAAAAACAAAATCACTCTCGTCAATAGGCAATTGTAATTTTCTCAGAAAATTGAGTTAGAGCCTACAATAAGTATTATTTTTCACCAAACTACTACCGGCTGGTTGAGGGTTCAAAAATAAATTATCAGTGAACAAAACAATCTTATGGTGTATAACAAAGAGTACAGTATTCATCTTCTAATGTTTTAATTTGGGATAATGCGTGTTTTGTAGGCCTCTTAAGTTGAATTAAGCTAACAAAAAATCTATAATTTGATTGGTAATGGCATATTGGAATCTAATCATAGAGGCAGTACCAATTTTCACCGTACCAGCTGTACCAGCTACAGAAGTATAGCAGCAGTGAAATCCGATAATAAAATGTACCAGATGGTAGTCCCATCCTCAGGTAGAGAACATAAATTGAAGATCAGATAAAAGGTGTAATTTAAAAGACACGCAATTATGTTAACTCCCGACAGATAACTTTCGCTCAAATCAATTTATTGAAAGGCACATGCTAAGGTAAAACCAGAAGTAGTACACTTCCCTTTGCCATAATTCGAGGAACTAACACGAAGTACAAAACCAGAAATTAACTCCCTCTTGAAGATGTACTCGTAACAAATCCCATCTCTCTCGCTCAGGTTAGAATCTGACCTTAATCGGGTGAAAGGTCTGAAGCCCGCGCGAACCTCAGCGCGAGGTCTGGTGCGGAGCCTGCAGCGCCGACCTCCGCAATCGCCGTCTATCCATGGCGCTATCTGCTTTTTCGTGCTTGTGCTCATGCTCCCGATCATTGGACCCTTTTTTTTTTCCACTTTCAATTTCTCTCTTTTTTCTTTTTCACTGGAGAACGAGAGAGTTGGGTTTTCCACTTTCAATTTCGTTTTTTTTTTTCTTCCCTTTTTCACTTCAGAACAAGAGAGTTTGGTTTCAGTGAATCAGTGGTAAAGGTTTTAACAGAAAAGGGTAACAGAAATTTCATTTAATGCAGCGCTGTTTTAATTCTGTAGTCCGTGCGCTGCATGAAGTAAGACAAAAGGCCCATTAGGCACTTTCGGGCAATTATTTTGGGCCCTTCCATTCTGACATCCAACAACAAATGAAAAGAGCAACCTCGTATTTTAATAGAAAACGCTTAATCGTTTGTATCATCAAATCTGATGATAGACGAAAAAGTTTGCCACTCCAGTTCTATTGAATGGCGATCCTTTTTTTCCTGTCATGTTATATATAGCATTTAAATACTTATTTTGTTCGTTTTAATTCGCTGGTTGAGGCGGAATATTTCAGAGCAAAAGACTGAATTTTAATTTCATATAATATATAAACAAAGTGCACTCGAATTGTCATACATACATGCATACACAGGTAAAGATGAAGAGACTAGATTCGGAAAGGGAAGCGATGCTCAATGACATGAATATGTAAGCAACGAGCATATTTATCGGATCCGAATCTACTGCAATTCTTTACTCATGAGAAGTACCCTACAATTCCTGTTTTTTCAAATTCAACTGTTGAATTGTTTCGAGATTCGTACAAAGAAAAATCAGCTGTTTTGAACGGCTAAATTTGAAAAAGCAGAGATTTTAGGATTACTGTTTATCCTTTTAGGATCGCAGCAGTGAATCCATATTTATCAAGCACAAGAAAGAGAAGGGCAAAAATTTATCTAATTGTAAATGATCGGGAGAAAAATATGTAATAGCTTGTTGATAGATTCCCCTTTTTTCTCAATCTTTGAGCTTGCAAATTGACACAAACTTATCAACGGCATGACGATATTGAGTACCCTGTTAAAAATAAGTAATAATAAAAATCAATATGAGCAAAATGAATATTATATACTTTCTCTTGCTAATGAACATTATAAAGTTACACTCAAGCCATTTACAAAGAATATAGTTGGTTAGGATGATTCCAGCACCACAAATTGCCAATCTTTCTTTTGCTTTAGCACTTGAAAATACCAAATTAGACAAAATTTTATAAATTTTTCATCCGTTTTATATATAGACAAAGAGGCCAAAGATAAAATATATATATATTACAGTTGACTTGTTCAATTTATTTTATACAAATACACCTCTTGTGAAGAAAAATAAGAGCGATAATTCCACATCATGAACTGAATTTTCTGGCAATTTATGGCACCGGAACATCATCCAACTGATAATTAATTCAACAAATTTACATAAAAAATTTGTGAGGAAACAATATGCAACTAAAAAATCTTAAATAATTACCTCCCAATAAAGCTGGTGGCAACTGGTGCATTTCCAAAACTCCAGATTCTTGTCAAAGAGGCAAGATGGAATAATCTGGAACCCTTTAGAAGCTTGTACAGCCTCTTCTATAGTTAGTGGTTTCTGTATGAAACTACCATTGCATTTTGTACATCTTGACATGAGCTTATCCTCTGATATACTCAATTTGAATGTCTCTATGACCTGTTAAAACATCTCGCAAGTTAAAAAAAGACTCCTCAATTGATGGAAGTGCTATTTACCCCAACAAAAACATCTTCTTCTTCTTTTTTTTAACAAGGGGAGGGTTTGAGTACATAATAAAAGTTCAGGGAGCTAAATGCATTAATTGTTTCACATTTCAGAATGTGAATTTACCTCGAGTAATTGATCATTTTTCAACAAACTCTTCACTTTATAAACTTGGTTTTCAGCCAAATATTGATATCTTAATAGCTTAATGTCTCTAGTCAAAAGTACTCTTTTCTCCTTGTATGCTTGGTTCAATAATTCCCTATAAATAGGAGAAAGAAAATAATGTAATGATATTATATAATAAAGGAAACAGAAATGAATAACAAATTTATTTTATAAAAGAGAAAACCTTGGATCAGGTTTCTTTGACGATGGCAAGGCCGCATCAATCCCCACACATCTCAAATGTTTTGCCAGCCCTTCTATCTGGAGAAAAGTGAGTATTCGGATATGTCATTTTTCTCAGTTTGATTTATATTTTCTTGTGCCTTTTCATCTGGGTAAGCTTGCCAAATATGATAGAATACGGTAAGAGAGTTTCTCTTTTTGACCTTGCAACCTAAATCAACCTAAATAAACAATATAAATCAACCTTGGGACCTATAAATGAAAACGAGCTTTTTTGCTCAAAAGATGTCCAAATAATATTATATATGCAATAAACACCCATCAGTTGGGAAAGTTATATAACCCAAATTTAAATTTATTATATTAACTATAGTAATATCTGTAAAAAAAACTTTTCTCCCAAGCACAAATTGGACTGCATTAGAGGAAAAATGAGCTAAATGTACATTCATGTACAGTCTAATGATGAATAGCTAGGACCAATTTAGCAATTTCCATGTTTATAAAAACTAGTTATCAATTTATATGGCTGAGGTTATATAAAAGTTGGGGACAATTTGTTTGATCTTATCTTATCTTGCACAGCTTATCCCTGCTCCCTATTGTAAAATGTTATTTGCAAAGACACAAAATTCATTGGCCCTAAAACCACACATGAGAATTATGGGTTACAGGCAAATAGCCAAATATTTAATGTTGCTGTCTCCAAATAAATAACAAAGGAATATTACTCACCATTACATCACATAAGAATTTAGGATATCTATCCCCACCGATAGATGGGTCCCAAGGTGCAGGACCCTGCCATTCAGTAATTATGTCCACTCTCTCATTTCTGTTGACATTTATACATTGTTTTTGCTTCAACTTTTTATTTGTATTTTTTGGTACTTTGTCTGATTCTTTTAGGACAATTTTATCACCAAAAAAACTAAGGATGTTTCGCATCATATTACTATGATCATCATCTACTTCTGACACATTTGGCCCACATTTCCCTGCAAAGTCAACAGAAGAAAAATAAACTCTTATCAGTCAAAGCCGAGTAATTTCAACTGAGAGAATATTATTGGAGAGATCAACTCATAAAATCAAAAGTTCTTTTCAACTGAGTAATTGACTCTAATGAGTGAGGTATCAAAAGTAGAAAATAGAACAATACAAATACCTTCATTTAAAATACATTGCTGATATATTGAAAATATTTCAAGCAAGTAAAATGCATCGGCTGCAGCATACTGTATCTGTTCTTCACTCAACGGTCGGCTTGACCAATCACTACATTGCAATTCCTGAAAGATAAAAATGCTAACAGAATATAATAAACAATTTAATTTGCATGCTATATAAAATATAGTTCTTTATTATTATTTTTTTTTAAAAAGGGATAACTAATGCCTTAGCAATGGAGAAAGTCTGTGCAACCACCTTGATTGATTCTCATTTGAAAACTTAAGCATGTGCATGCAGACATAGTAGACATGCTTACACAAGATTACAATAAAAAAAAAAACACGGGTTATACAAGAAAAACCTTAGACAGTGAGATACCCAATAATTCCTTGCAAATTGTTGATAAGCTTTTTGTATCTTTGGAAGAGCTTTTTGCTGAATTTCGGTTCTTCAAACAATAATAAATGTTTGCAATGTCAAGGAATGGTGCCACCTAAACAAAATAAACCAACAGATAGTCATAACGATGAAAAAGGTAATAGAAAGTTAGGTCTCAAAGTTTCAGATCACGTTACATGGAGCAATGCATTAGAATAGCCTAATTTGTTTATCACTAGAAAAGAGATTAATTGGCATATACTAAATTGTTAGTGTAGACTGATCTAGCATTGTAATTTAGTTATATTACGTGTCAATAAGGTAATAAAATCTGCTAAGTTATTCATTAATTAGGCATTATGAATTAGCTATTGGATATTAGCAAAAAAGCAAATGCTGCATTGATGAGTTGAATTCCAGACTAAAACAAAAATATGAGAGAGAAAGAGAGAGAGGTATGGTAGCTGAAGATATGAATCAGTATCTGCTGGTACGGTCACTGGTATGAGTCCTAGAAGGATGGTACTGATCCAGCTTTGCTGTTTTAGTTGTTTCTTTTTGTAATTGTGTTTAACAATCTATTTTTTTATCAATTCAATACTCTTGGCAGTATCTGCCTTGTAATTTTTCAATTGATCGATCAGTAGAGAGAGAGAGAGAGAAGCAGTACCATACCAAAACCAAGCTCGCATCCCTGCGTAGAGAAAGTATGAGATAAGTAAACCAAATCCTGCTTGAACCGAAACCCCAATTTCACTATGCTCTCTGATTCAAACATCTCCTTTATCGGCTGATAGACTTCTCCGAGTGGCACTCTCAAAAGGTCTACCAGAAAAACCTCAGATTTGGGACCTCCATCGGAGGACTGAGCTTCAAATCGACATGCAATTTGGAGTAGAGTAACTGAAGGAAAAGAAGACGAATTAGGCTGACTTGACCGCCGAGGTTTCCACTCGGCGTCTAGACCAACCACGGTGGATTGACGGAGGGACTGTAGGAGGTGGGTGAACTCGGCGCACGTGGACGAGGTCACGATGTGGATTTGAGAAGGCAGGCTGTGGTTCTGCGCCGAGTCCATGGGAACTGGAATATCTTAATGGCGGTCGAGAATCGAAACAGGGAAGAAAGAGATACTTCTGGAGGGGGTTCGTTTTCCTTGTGACAACATCACATGAAAGACTCCTGCTTAGAATGAATCGACCGTTCGATCTTCAGATCACGGACCGGATTCACATCAGAATCCCTTTGAAATATCTCTCTGTGGTCAAATCAGATGATATCCAGTCCGTACGTTTTATAACGGACGGACTGGACATGTAGAGGAGTCGGTGCTGGAGCGGTCGATCGCGATCGTGTTTTTCTACGGAAATAATTATGCGTTCTCCGTTCATCGCAAATGGATATACTAAGCCTTCAGTTTACTATAAAGTACAAAGTATAAACACTGTAAACCGATTGCACTCCTGTTAAGTGTGAAGTAAGAGAATTAAAATGGTTGAATTTTATATTTTTTTCATTTAATTTTTTTAGTTTGCATTATTTTTTGTTCAATTTATGTTTAATTTTTCATTTGCACAATTTTATTATTCATTGAAAATACAATTTTTATATTATATAATTGATTCATATTGATCTGCCCTATCTCAGGGAGAGTAGGCCGTATGATGAGGTTTGCAGATTGGACTCGTCTTGTCTGAGGGAGATAGACTGAGGTGTAATTGTCTTAGGAAACAAGGTGAAGACTGAAGATATTCAAACTCTAATCTATGCGACATCTCTTTTAGTATGGGGTGGGTAGAAATTTGATCTTTGCTCTATGGATCTTTCTGTCTTATATAGGCTATTCCTTAATCCTTAATCGTTATTCCGTGTCGGTTTGAAAACCGTATCTTTTGTAGCTGGGGAGCCTGTTTTTATTGAGCTTAGCTTTTAACAAGCTCGGACTTTTATATTGATTCCGGACTAGCTCCTTAGAAGTCCGAGTCTCGGTAGTCTCGTAGCCCTTAAAGGTCTTTAAGTTAGGGGAGGGGCTTGGGAACATGGTCCTACTCCTATCACATATGCTCAAAATAAAAAGTTGAGAAAATAAATTAAAATTTTGTCAAAAAAAAACCATATATAATTTGAACAAAAATTACTAGGTAATTTTTAGAATATAATAAATTAAATGAATTTTATTGCATATAGTAAAAAAAAAATGAAAGAAGTTTTCACAAAATAAAATCTTTTGGTTAATGTCAAAAAATACATTATAATATACCATATTTTACTTTGTTTTTCAACAATGGGCTGATGCACAAGGCTTATCTAAATATGAAGATATTAATAAAGAATAATATTGATATAAATACATAAAAATTCTCTGCATTAACTCATTGAGAATTCAACTATCAAAATAGCAGTGTAAAAAAAAACACTATAATCCAAGTCAAATTTTTTTTCTTTCAAATAGTAGTTAATAATTTTCCTTTACATATATATAGAAGCTTACTTAAGTTTCTATCACAAATTATATATGAAGAGAGAATTATTTTTCTCTATGCTTAATAATTTAATTATTGTAATAATACCTCTCTGATCTATAAAGCCCCAGTGACTCAGGCCAATTGAAGAAGGGAGAGTCGAGACTCATAGTTATAGCCTGTTCGTTTGTCATGAGATTTGATGGGCATGTGAATCCATTTTTGAAAAAAATAAGAACCCATAGGTACGCAGGATTATATATAGGAATATGCAGGATGAGATTTGATGGACATGTGAATCCATTTTTGAAAAAAATAAGAACCCATAGGTATGGATACGCGGGATTATATATGGGAATATGCTAAAATAAGTGTTCGGTTGTATCGTAGGATTAGTTGTGGAAAATCTTGATTTATTTTACAGATATGTATTTTTATTTAAATTTTACATCTATTTAAAAGAAAGAAATATGCCAAAATATTTAGAAATATTGTAAAAATAAACACCTATTTCACACAAAAAATAATGACAACTTTTTTTAAAATTGGGAAGTTAAAAACGGATTTTGAGTACAGTTCATTATTTCAAACTTTTGTACTGAAAATACTATTAATTAACTCATGGGCTGATCTAGAAAAAATACTGGACTGCCGAACGAGTGTATAGAATTGTAAGTGGATTTTGTCCAAATCTATCAATTCCCACTGGAATTTTGCAACAGGTTTCACTGAGGACCTGTTCGGCCAAAGTACTATTTATGTGGAACTGAATTTTTTTTCTCTCACATGAACAGTACTTTTCAATTCAATTTCTATGCTCATGCCTATTTCCAATTGAAGGCCGAACAGGACCTGTGAGATGAGGCAACTGTGCTGAAAAGTGTGCCAGAGACAATTAACAATGTTGATAAACTTGGGGTTCAAATAGTTAGAGCAAAATATTTCCTGGTGAATGGGGTCAGGTTCGGATTTTAATGTAACCCAATTTTAGGATTTTGGATCTAGACTGTCTGATTAGAATCCGACGTTCCATCTCAGAATGTGGGCTCCATCTCGCGCGCTCATCTCGAATCGGACGGTCTCGATTTAAAACCCAAAAATTGAGTTACATTACTGGATCTCAATTAAATGGGGTCTGGGTGGAGAAATAGCACAACAATATAGTTCTTCAAGGATGATATCAGATGGGAAATAGGCACCGAGGTCAGAATATAGAGGTGAGGGAACAACCATGAGTACAAAACTGGGATGCAAGTAGCAGAGCTGTGGAACCTGATAGCACAAAATTGTGACAATGATACTTAAAATCAGCTGTTCAAGCAATCAGAAATTAGAAACATTGCTCAGTTACAACCGCTGCCACCTCCACAATTAATCTAAGTACCACACAGACTACTCACATGACAACTGAATTGTACCTGTTCCCTGAATTTGGGAACTCTCTCTCCTTATGATTTCTTCGTTGATCAGTATTTAATGAAACAAACTACAAATTTGGCCAGATTTGATACGTTATTTATTATTATTTTTGTGATATCTAATACATATGCAAATTGAAATTTCACCACCAAATCTTGTCCCTCTCAACAAAACCTGTAGTGCTAAACTAGTACCAAACTTAATATATATGACAGATGGTTTTCAAAGCATAGAATAGAATGCATGGGAAACTCAGTAATACCAGTACAGTAAGTAAAACTACCTCTTCTCAAATTGAGAGTTTTTCCTAAGCAATCATTTGTAAATATAAATCCCTACCAGTTTAGCTTTGGCCAAAAAACCGTACTCGTTCTTGCAATTTGTACCATGTCGTGTTGATCGTCAGGTCAGCATTCTCCCATGCAAGACATCATGCTCAAGTGAGCATTTCATCTATCAACCGAGCATATATTACAAAAGAGAGAAAGCAAGCTAGAATTGCATGCATAAGGTATAAATAATGGAATACTCATTTGAGCAAGAGGCCTTCCCATGGGTAATATAGATATACAAATAGGACCGTATCAAGTTATATGTCCCCCTTCCTTCTTCTATAGGCTTATATAACCAATATATTTTTTCTATTCATAATTGACCTAAAAATTACCATATTTGTAGGACCCATCTTCTACACGTTTTATTCATCTCAATATTGGTGTAGATTTTATTAATGTAGAAGGGTGTCTATGTAAGAATATAAAAATTGCTTGGGACTTTGATGTAAATAGTCAGGGGTGGAAGAAGATGGATCCGAATTTGCTGAAATCCGAGACTAATAAACAGTGTTCATGAAATTCCTGCAATTTGGATCCAGCCATCGAATTGTTTTGAGATGCGTGCGCAGAAAAATCAGCTGTTCCGAGATGCGTGCACAGAAAAAGTTGAACGGCTAGGATTTCACATTTCAGGAATTTTAAGAAATCTCGAATTTTAGTCGATTCAAATTCGAAGAAGATATAGGATAAAGGTTGCTAAGCAACCTCTGTAAATTAAAATTTTGCATTTCATTCTATAAAATTTTTAATTTTTGCAAAAGTTATTACTAGTAGTCCCTCATAAAATGATGAAATTACATGATATTTATTCATCCAACCTTCCCAATCTCAATTTTCTCGTTTTGGCCCTGAATATAGTTGGTTGGAAGTTGGGACCAGCATGAAACAAGCTAAATATTTATTAAACATGCATAAAAGGAACTTGAGCTTAAACCGAACTACAAATAGACAACTCATGAATGTGAGTCGATGCAAAAATATAGTAATTGGAGGGGTGGACGTGTAAAAGGTCCTTGAACTTTTAACTGGAAGTCTGAAACTGACAGTTGAGCGCTTTGATTAAGTTTCTTAGACTGTTGTGAGTTTGATAGTTTGTTGGAGCAGAATGGTTATAACCAGGGCTGTAAGGTAAGCGAGAAAGAAAGGTCAGATAATTATTTACTTACAAGTCTTGGTCTTTTTTGTTTGTGTTCTGGTCTTCTGGATAAACTTTTATTCGCTATGGTCATGTTTGATTGTGGAGTAAGTGGTGGAGTAAATCCTCCACTCTAAATTAAAGGAGCCAAATGAGAAGTAAATTTGAAGGAATAAGATGGAGTAAAATTTTAGTTAATCCGGATTAAGTTACACTACCTAGAGAGATAGAGTAGATTCTACGGTTAAGAGTAACATCATACTATAATCTCTCTCTTTTCATTAACTTATTTCACCAAATTTCAACCAAACATGATTATTTTAATCTGTCTTAACTCGAAGTAAGAAATTTAATCCGGAGTAACTATACTCCACAACCGACCATAATGCTAACCTTAGAAATTTCCTAAAGTGTGCTTTGGCCTGATATTCACAGCATTTTATCTTGATGGTGGATTCTTTTATTATTATTTTTTGAGAGAACTCAACAGTCCACACGATTATAAGAGAAATTATTGAATAGGACTATTATTTTAGAATAAGAACAGAGAGTGAGGCTACAATATATATGAATCGGTCCCTACTATGAATTCATATTTTTATTTTAAAGTTCTAATTGTCGATTCAGAATTGTTAAACTTGATTTTCATATGAAATATATATGGAAACATAATTCTATAATATTTAGAACATTTTTACTATATTATCTTTTTATGGTTCATTTTTACTATATTATTAGATAGTTAGAAAATCACTGCTTTTAGATGGTCCAAAATTTTTAGATCAAATAATTTTCTACTTGTATAAAAAAACAAAAATAGATGGTCCAAAATTTTTAGATCAAATAATTTTCTACTTGTATAAAAAAAACAAAAACAAAAAAGATGTGCGATGACAATTCATAGAATTATTCTAGCAGACTGCACAATAATATATATTCAGCAAAACTAGGATGTGATGTTCTCACCAAGAGGGGTTGGTGAGCACCTATCGAATTGACTTCGAACTACAAATCAAAACAGTTGAAATCCATGTATTTCGTGAGTGATGCATGTACAAGCAAAAATTTTAAAATTTCAAATTCATTTAGTATATGGTCAAGCAGTAAAAAAATGATGAAAAATGAATACATAAAACAATTTAAAAAATAACTTATAAAATGTTTATTTTTTTTACCCCTTGACCATGTGCTAAATGAATTCGAAATTTTAAATTTTTTGTATGTACATGCATTATTCACGAAGTACATAGATTTCAATGATTTGGATTCAATCTGATAGTCTTTTAAAGGTGTGCTCACTAATCACTTTTGGTGAGCACATCACACTCTAGTTTTGCTCATGTTTATTTGAGTCATATTTTTTTTTTTATCTCAACTTCAATTTCGATGATCTTCAACTCTATAGAACCTTCACAAAAATTCAAGATCCAAACATATTTTCTATGGTTGATTAAAATTTACTCATTTTTCAGCACAGTAAATTTTTTCTTCTAAAAGTAGCTGTGAAGAGCAATTATTTTGTTCTCATTCTATAAATACCCAATTAACAATAATTTAGATAGTAATTTACCATTAATTAGATATAAAAACAAATTTATTATTTTAGTAATTGTCTAATTACTCTGCTATGTTTTCTGCAATATAATTACACTACAGAAAGTCAATTAAGATAAAAAGTACAAACTTATTTTCTAATAAAAAATTTATAAGAAGACATATTTAGTCTAGATACTCATGAAATATTTTTTTTTTTCAAAATCCATCATTTGATGAGAGAGGAACACAAATAACAAAATATCTACCCATCATAGTCTACTATTACAAAGCAATTATAAATGCATAAAAATCAGTCATTTTTGAAAAGACAAAATTTTCTATAGATTTCTCGTTAATAAACATATTGCATTATCTAAAAGATGGTGAAGTTCAGATAAATGTAGAATAAATAACTTCCAAAATACATTTTGTATTATCTACTTTAATGAAGTAGTTACAATGCTATAAAATCAGTTAAGTTCCTTTAAATAATTATTGAAAGCTTGAGAAATCTATCTTTTTATAGAGCTTAAGATAATAAAAATCGCATTACATGCTAAATAACTTAAGATTTGCCTAGATTTTTATATTTTTTTAAAGCTGTACAAGGAATTTTTTACATGTTAATAATTATGATTTATCAACTTTGTTTATATATGAATCAACAACTTCAGAATTCAGCATTCAATAAGTCAAATGTCGGAATTTTTATATATGCATGAAAAATAATATAAATCATATTAAATGATTTAATTTTGACAAATGAGTTTTTAACTTGAGTTATGAAAATTTTACACATAAAAATATTACAAAAGCATTAAAAATAAAAAAATGATGATATTCGAACCATCTTTATTATTTATTCTTTACATTCATTCTGCACATATTTTCTTGTTTTTACATTGCTGTAATTGTGTTGAGGGAAGAAGAGGATGTTTGATGAATATCGGATCAAATTCAGTTAGATGTTTTTTATGGAACTGTCTGATTCGTATTAAGCCTTCGTTTAAAGCAGATTATCCGACATATTTATATGAACTCTCCTACTTCTCTCTCTCAAATCTCAATCCCAATTCCCACCCACTCTCAAAAAGAAACGATCTCCCTCTCTCGCCGAAGCGTGACTTTGCAACACCTACTCGTTCTTGCGGATCTTGTCAGATCCCGGAGCTAATTTGGGAATTATCGGGTTCAAATTTGACTCGGTCAAAGGTGCTGAAGAAGAGGGAAGGAAGCAGATCAGAGCAGTCAGCGAACTGGGAAGCTTTCGTTTAAATGAACTGAGGACTGAGGCTGACGATTGGGCTCCACGCAACTTAAACGAGTCGACCGTTGAGCAGATGCTGACAGGATGGACCTTAGGCATCAGGAAATAGCCAAATAAGCAAATCTGTTGCGTAGAAAATTGTAATTTTTATTATGTTGCAACTTGCATCCCCTATACAAGGCCAACAGTTGTAACCGTTTCAATTTTTCTTTCGCCATTTGTACTATTCGAGAGCTCAATTACTGAAATTCGTTCAAGCAGATGGATTTCCCGCTCAATTGCAATTTCTTGAGCATCTTCAGATCGAGTATTTGACAGATCTCTCTTCTCCCGTCTCCTATATCTCTCTCATTCTCTCTCGCTTCCTCTTCCTCACAGTGTGATTTTGAAACTCAAAACCTCTTACTCGCTCTGTTGCTCTTTACTCTTGCTTTTTCTTGGTCGGAAAATAACGAGGAAGAACCGAAGAACTTGGAGTCGATCAGGTACGGAGGCGAGGAGGCAGGCCTTCAGCGCTCTTGTCGCCCTTCGCTGTCACAGATTGGAGCAATTTCGGGTATTCCTCTTTTGTGGCTTCTAATTCTTTGTGACTGAATTTTGGACTGAGTTCCCTTCTTTCCTTTGTGCTTTAATTGAATTATTAGACCAAATTGTTTGCTGTTCGTAAAAAGGCTCTAAGCCAGTAATGCAAGGTTTATTGACCGATATATTGAACATTAAAGTCTATATTCACTATGAGCCTCTCTTAGATTTTGATTCGATCCTTTCAAGCAATGGTTGGACGGTCCATCTCCTGACTCCCCTCTCTCCATAGATTTAATAATAGTTCTTAAAAGATGTTTTCGTTCTCTGAACGGTAAAAGCTCTTCCTGGAGTAAATGATGTGAACATATAGCTATAGACCTTGTACTTAGGTGGTTAGATCTCCCAGTGTAGTCCATAAAAAGTGTCGCAGTTACTCCTGCAATTCTCTTATTACCAGATAATCTCAAGTATTAACTGTTTTGAATTTGTACTTTAATGGAACTTCCTTGTAAGCTTCATCTAACTCAATTTCTAACTTAATTTCAGATCTCTCCCTTCGAACAGCTATAAGATGAGTGTGGTAGGTTTTGATCTGGGTAATGAAAGCGGCATTGTGGCTGTGGCTCACCAGAGTGGCCTTTATGTGGTACTAAATGATGAATCCAAATGTGAAACCCCAGCTCTGGTTTTCTTTGGTGACAAGCAAAGGTCGATTGGCACGGCAGCAACTTCATTCATCACCACCAACCCTAAAAACATGGTGTCCCAAATAAAGCGCCTCATTGGGCGTAAGTTTGCTGAGCCAGATGTCCAATCGGACCTCCAGTATCTGCCATTTAAGGTAACAGAGGGACCTGATTGTTTCCCATTGATTCATGTGCAGTACCTCGGTGAAGAGAAAGTCTTTACACCAACCCAAATCCTTGCCATGGTTCTCTCCAATCTGAAAACTATTGCTGAGAAGAACCTAAATGCTGCAGTGGCAGATTGCTGCATTGGTATCCCCATTTACTTCACATATTTGCAGAGAAGTGCAGTTCTCAATGCCGCTGTCATTGCAGGTCTGCGCCCGTTAAAGCTGTTCCATGATACCACTGCAACGGCCTTGGCTTATGGTATTTACAAAACTGACTTGCCAGAGAATGACCAGTTGAATGTGGCCTTTGTGGATGTGGGCCATGCCAGCATGCAAGTTGGTATTGTAGGTTTCAGAAAGGCGGAGCTTAAAATCTTATCCCACTCGTATGACAGTTCTCTTGGTGGGAGAGATTTTGATGAGGTTTTGTTCAAGTATTTTGCTGACAAGTTCAAGGAGGAGTACAAAATTAATGTGTACCAGAATGAATGTGCATGCATCAGGCTTCGCACTGCATGTGAAAAGCTCAAGAAGGTGCTCAGCACAGACCTTGAGGCTCTATTGAAGATTGATTGCTTGATGGATGAGAAGGATGTCAGGGGTTTCATTAAGAGGAAAAGTTTGAGAAATTATCTGGCCCGATTTTGGAGCGGGTGAAGGAACCTCTGGATAAGGCTCTTGCAGAGGCAGGATTGACAGTTGATAATGTGCACTTTGTGGAGGTAGTTGGTTCAGGTTCACAAGTGCCCGCAATTATCAAGATTTTGAGGGAGTTCTTTGGAAAAGAACCAAGGAGAAAAATGAACGCCAGTGAGTGTGTAGTGCGTGGCTGTGCATGGCAGTGTGCTATTCTTAGCCCTACATTCAAAGTTCGTGAATATCAGGTATGAAATTGCTTACTGCGTTAAGTAGGTTTATTTACTTTGTGGTGTGACCATGTGGGTGTGTAACTGATACTGGTGATTGGCTTATATTCTATAATCAAGACCTTTTTGAATGTGACATGTAACTAAGCCTATCTTCTGCTGCAGACTTGGTTGCTAGCAGTTTTTAGTTTCAATACTTGAAATTTGATGATTCTTAATTTATGAAATATCTTTTTTTTAAGGTTATTTATGAAATATCTTATGCAATGCAGGTCAATGATAGCTTTCCTTTCTCAATTGCCTTGTCATGGAAGGGAATGGAGTGGAGGCTACCACTGTTGTTTTCCCTAAAGGGAACCCATTACCTAGTTTGAAGGTGTTGACTTTCTACAAGGCTAGCACCTTCTCAGTTGATGTTGTCGATATTGACCATCCAAAGGAGATAATAAGCACATACACGGTCAGTACTCATCACAATAAATTCTGTTTTTCGGGGATTTTGCTGAAAGTTCTTTTAAAAAATCTCAAATTGGAGTCAAAATGCCTATCCTGCCACTATCTGTTTTCTATGGGCTTTGTCCCATATAAATTGAGAACTTTATGAAGTTAACTGTTTGGCCCAACTAAACATCCAATTAATCTGCAAGGGACCTGATGCGTCACTTTTAAGATAGGCATAGTTGTTACCTTTCCGTAATGGTTAAAATTTCCATTTAGTTTCCAAGTGGGGACTTTTTTGCACCACATGGTAGTTTTTGGGTTGCACTTATCTGCTGGCAACTGGCTACAATTGTGATGTTAAATTTGTGTAACTTGTATCTAAAATTCTATTTTGGTACCATTGTTTGTAGATTGGTCCATTCGAAACCACCACGGGGGCAAAAGCCAAAGTGCACTTGAAGGTTCGGTTGAATATCCACGGGATGGTCTCTGTTGATTCAGCAACTGTAAGTATACGAGACTTCGCCAGAGGTCACTGAACTCTGTTCTTTGTCACGAATTGATCACTCAAGTTTGATTTGTCCCTATGTAGCCATTGAACTTTTCGTTTGTCCCAATCAAGTCAATCTATAACTTCTTCATCAAAAATATTAATAAATATGAATTGATATGGAATTGGATGAGCATATTCAGTTAGTATTTTGGATGGAATGAATATATTCCGTTAGTATTTTAGACGGAATGAATATATTCCGTTAGTATTTTAGACGGAAAAGTTATAGAGTGACTTGATCGGGACAAATAAAAAGTCCGGTGGCTACAGGGAGACAAATCAAACAAATCAAACTTGAGTGACCAATTCGTGATAAAGTATAAAATTTAGTGACCTCCGGCGAAAATTACCCTAATTAAATTTTATAAAATGTTTTCAGATGCCGAAGTACTTTTTGGGCAATCTTTAGGGACTCTTAGCTGTCTAGGCTATTAGTTCCAGCTTGTTGTTGAACATGTTTGGTCCTTTTTATTTTGGGGACTTTCTCATCCAAAACTTTCGGATATAATTAAACTATGTTATGTTCTATATAGGGTAAATTATAAAGGCCTATTTGGGTATTTGTAGACCACCAAACACCTCTGCTGGTGGTTGATTTTCTTTGGTTCGTAAAATAATGCCACATGTAACTGTAATATATTATTGTCATTCAATTGTTGCAAACTTAAATGTACATTTTTTGTTATATTGTGCATTTGTTTAAGCAGCAAAGGCTACATTTTTCATAGTCATATTGAGCTAATTTATATAATGGAATTGAACTTGAGACCTACTGCTTACTCAAGGAAGCAATTTTTTTTTTTTTTGCTGATCCTCTACTTTATGCCGCTCTATGCTGTGCAAATATATATGTTCTTGGTAACTTGAGATATCCTTTTGCAATGGAAGAGTATTTGACTGCTTGATGTGTGACAATGCTTTTCTAATTAGGTGGAGTCTCAGAAGAAAGCAAAGAAGACCAATTTGCCAGTGCAAGAAATGGTATATGGTTTATTGCCAGCAAAGAAGCTGCACAAGATGTGCGACGAAGAGTGTGAGATGACTCTTCAAGACAGAATTATGGAAGAAACTAAGGAGAAGAACAATACCCTTGAGGCCCATAATAAGGTAACTTTCATCATAATATTTACATAAAGAATCTGTAGTGATAATACAGATGGAGGTTCTTAAGCGATTGTTTGAATTTTGCAATTAAACATATGCTTTTCTTGAAGTTACAAAGTTAAATATTTGAAACTCGAAACACCATCAGAAGATCATTCCTGAATTATTATTTCATTAACATTTATTGTAGATGTTATGTGATAAACTTAACAATACATTCAGAGTTATTCCTAGGACCAAAAGTTTAAATATTGTATCATGTATTCATCATGGCAGGCATGTGCCCTAATGGATATCAGATAGTGGGCTCTTAGGGGGCATTATTGGTTCATAACAGGAATGATTTTGTGGCTATTTTTGACATTATGGGCAATGAAATTCAAGAAAAAGAATCTCAAAATGTAAATTCGTATTCTAATATCAAGTTGAATAACTCAGAAGCAAATTAACATTGTGTAATAGTAATTACATCAAATTAAGCATTGCATTACATAATAATAAGAACTAATTAAAATGATTAAAATACAACTATTTTAATTTTTTAACTATGCATGTTTTAAAAATAGTCACTGTCACAATAAAAACACTAAATGAAAAAAAAAATAAGGATTCAATAATATAAAATAAAACTGGGAGAGATTTTAGAAAATTCTGCTAAGTTAGTGTAAAGTTTGCTAATTACCAAGGTTATGGATTATTTAGAGTAATCAAAATATTACTGATTTTTACAATTGAAGTCCTCAACTCGAATGATACCTAAAATGATAAAAACTAAAGGAACAAATTGATATAAATAATCCAATACATGGAACAAATTTAGAATACAACCACCCAATAATTGACTTCTAGGTGACAACACTACACCATATTCGAAGCCTTTGTTCTGATCAGGCGACAAGTGAGAATTTCAAGTCCATTTCTCGTTTGAGCAAGAAAACTCACGTTCTGATCTGTGTAAGGCTGCCATATGTGCTTTGAAATTTGGAATACAAAATCAAGTGAGCGACTCTAGTAGGCGTCTTACGATTCTATTATACAACAAAAATAACGAGCATCGCATGTAGTGCTAGTTAAAATTAATTAAAATGATGTTTGTTAAACAAAGTCCTCTCAATGGGAGTGGGGGGCTGTTAATTGGGCATCGAAACAAATTCAGCATGATGCCCAATCAAAGTCGTGCAATCCGCATCAAGATTCACACATGCTGGATCCATAAATCTTGAAGCTGTTGGCGCGAATCTTGATGCAGATCAGACAGCTCCGACTGGGCATCAGGACAAATTTGTGGCTCAAGTGTGCATGAATCTTGATGCAGATAAGACAATTTAGACCGAGCATCAGACCAAATTTGCAGATCAAGTACACACAAATCTTGATGGGATCAAACAGTTTTGACTGGGCATTGAGGTTCTCAATGTGTTCCTCTGGGTTTGTTGGTGGTTTTGCCTTGGCCAAATCAATTCTTGTCAAATTTCTATAATTTTACCCATTTTAAAATGTGAGTTTAACTTCGCCAAGCCACAATGACTGATCTATTTTTCTTATGTTTTTTTCCTTTACATTTTACTCTGATTAGTTTTGAAGGATAAAAATCTGATTTTGTGTTTGAGCCAGTTATGTTCTATAATATACATGTTAAGTCTCAATATTACAATCTTGTAACAATATTGAGTTTAATACTGCATACGCGTTACTAAAAGGCTTTTCTTATGCTAAATCATCCCTGCTCCACGAATTATGGACTGGTATTATTAAAGTAACTGATTTTTCAATTAGATGAACAGTCAAAAAGTCCCAGTTGAACAAAAGCTAAGACCTACAGATTTCATTTCTGATTTCAATCAATGTCAGCCAACTTAATGTAGGAGACAAAGGGACAGCGGAAGGAAGCAGAGGAGAAGTTTGTAGTAGAAAAGGAGAAGCGGGTAGGTCAGATAGAGGCATCGAAGGGGAATCTTATAGCTTTGAAGGAGGAACTCATCAAGACCAAGCAGCACAACGCATCCCTCCAGTCTGAGATTGGCAGCAACCACCAATCTGCTGCTATCTCTGTTGCCTGGGCCCACCAAGGTGCCATGTCTTTATGTAATTTTTGTGATCTGTAATTCAAGAAATGACTCGTGTGCTTATGTGCACAAGTGTATGTTGCTTGAACAGATGTGATTGAGGTGTTGGAGAGGAATGCCCGTCTCAAAGGAGAGAAGATTGTGCTGGAGAAGGAGCTGGAGGAGCTAGTAACTAAAGCAAGCAGGCTCGAGGGGGAGGTGGTGAGACTCCAGTCCAATCTTGTTACATTGAAGGCTGCAACTGAGGCAACCGAGGAGGAGGCTAATAAGCTGAAATCGGAGGCTTATTCATTGAACAAGGCTCTTGAGGTATTTTAGATCAAGATCTGTATTTATGATAGGTTTTAATCTGTTAAGTATTGTAGTTTTTTTATTTCACCATTTGATTTATTGATAGATATTGTTTAATTTTCATATTTCGTTATTAATTTATGTTGTGTTTATTCTGAAGCTGTTTGGGCTCCCAGTCCGTTTTCAGATATTGTGAAACTGTTAATTGGATCAGCATCAGTGTGAAGTCTAGATTGAGAGCATAGACAATATTAATCTTTGTTAGGGAAAAGGCTTTTACTAATTAGTCTGATATTTGAGAAGCTCTTATCCGAAGCATAGAAATTAATTGAGATTGTAAAAATAATCAAAGCTTCAATAATTGTTGCTAGGTTTTAACCAGTTGATCTAAGAGGTTTCGAATAAAAGAGATTGCTACTGCGTAGCTAATGTTTGTTCTAAACCTTTGTAAGTTGGAGTGTAACGGACTCAAGGAGAAGCTAGTAGGTCAGATAGAGGCATTGAAGGGGAAGCTGATAGCTTTGAAGGAGGAATTCATTGAGACCAAGCAGCACAACGCATCCCTCCAGGCTGAGATTGGTAACAACCGCCAATCTGCCGCTCTCTCTGCTGCCCAAGCCCACCAAGGTGACATATCTTTATGTAATTTTTGTGATTTGTAATTCAAGAAGGGACTTGGATGTGCTTAGGTGCGCAAGTGTATGTTGCTTGAACAGATGTGATTGAGGTGTTGGAGAGGAATGCCCATCTCAAGGGAGAGAAGATTGTGCTGGAGAAGGAGCTGGAGGAGCTGGTTACTAAAGCGAGCAGGCTTGAGGGGGAGGTGATGAGACTCCAGTCCAATCTTGCTACATCGGAGGCTGCAACTGAAGCAGCCAAGGAGGAGGCTAATAAGCTGCAATTGGAGGTTGATTCATTGAACAAGGCTCTTGAGGTATTTTAGATCAAGATATGTATTTAATTATTTATGATAGTTTTTAATCTGTTAAGTACCGTATTTTTTTTTTCACCATTTGATTTGTTGATAGATATTGTTTAATTTTCATATTTCGTTATTAATTATGTTGTGTTTATTCTGTAGCTGTTTTGGCTCCCAGCCCATTTTCAGATCTTGTAAAACTGTTAATTGGATCAGCATCAGTGTGAAGTCTATATTGAGAGCATAGACAATTTTAATCTTTGTTAGGGAAAAGGCTTTTACTAATTAGTCTAATATTTGAGAAGCTCTTATCTGAAACACCGAAATTAATTGAGATTCTAAAGGTAATCAAAGCTTCAATTAGTGTTGCTAGGTTTTAACAAGTTGATCTAAGAGATTTCGAATAAAATAGATTTCTACTGCGTAGCTAATGTTTGTTTAAAACCTTTGTAAGTTGGAGTGTACCAGACTCAAGGAGCTGTTTCCTATTTGAGAATCTTTTTCCAGCACTTAGCTATTGACAAGTAAGAGGGACTCTAAATTGGATATTATTTGAATGTAATACTTGAGTATTGTAGCTGTGAATTTACATACCAAATGCCTCTTAAATCTCAAATTGATGTATCAAGGAGAACTTTTTGAATTGGGTCCCTCTAATCTTATGTTTTGTACATTGTGGTTCTAACCATTTTGGTTTGTTTAGTTGTGTTCTATAACATTCATGTTAAGTCTTAATAGTACAATCATGTAACCAATATTTAGTTTAATAGTGCCTACGCCTTGCTAAAGGCTTTTCTTGTACTAAATCATTCCTGTGACAAAATTTATGGACTGGTACTATTACAGTAACTTATTTGTCCATTAGATGAACGGTCAGAAAGGCCCAGTTGAACACTGAGACATACAAATTTTTCATTTCTGATCTTAATCAATGTTGACGAACTAAATGTAGGACTCAAAGAGACAGCGGAAAGAGTTTGTAGGAGAAAAGGAGAAGCTGGTAGGTCAGATAGAGGCATTGAAGCAGCCCAACGCCTCCTTGCAGGTCGATATCGGCAACAACCACCAATCTGTCGCTTTCTCTGCTGCCCATACCCACCAAGGTGCCATATCTTTATGTAATTTGTAACTCAAGAAAGTGATGAAGAGATGCTTATGTGCATATAACCATGTTGTTTGAACAGATATGTTGGAGTTGATGGAGAGGATCGGCCATCTGGAGGCAGAAATTTTGAAGAAGACAGGGAGAGAGGAAGAAGGCATGGTGCCGAATTGGGTTGGCAATGCAGTGGCCGCATCGACTGGCATTGTGGCAGCTGCGGTCTTCATATCCCTCTATCGATCTCGGTCTCAGGAAACACGAGTCTTAATAAGACATTGTCTGGTTCTCTATCATATTACTTGTTAATTTCCATAGTACGTTTTGTTGGTAGAGAAATTTTGTGAGCATTGTGTATAAAAGAGGATGCTTCTTTTTTTCTGAAACAGTTATGGCATCGGTCTGCTTCTTTGTCATATTGCTTGTTTCCATAGTACGTTTTGTTGGTAGAGAAACTTTGTGAGCATTGTGTATAACAGAGGATGCTTATTTTTTGCTGAAACAGTTTTGGCGCCGGTTATGGCAATTGCTTGTTTATATTGCTTGTCTGATTTGCAAATTATGTAGATAAAACCTTTCTTCTTTCAAAGAAGACTTGTACTGAAATGACACAATTAGCTAAACATGTCTAATGTATGAGACGTCAAAATCAATTGGGGGATACTTTCCTATTTACTGGAGTTGGACCTAGCTCCGCGCCAAATTTGATGTCATTTGAGTTAGATTTTGTATAACTCAAAATTTTTGAATTAAGTTTTGTATAAAGGGCTTGGGCTTTGGACAAAGCCTCATCTTCCAAAGTTGGAACATAAATCGTCTCATCTGTGTTAAAATTTGTGCAAACATATTTAAAACTTAATACATTTTAACGGCCTTATAAATCTAAACTATCCGTACAATTTAGGATCAAGTTTGAATGGAATCCGCATTCCTGAGATAACTTTTGAGTTGATACATGTAAAAATCCAAACCATTCAGCACGAAACTTAAAGCAATCCATTTCCTATTAATACACCCTCGTAAACCTAAATAGGCATCGTTTAAAAATTGCCCCGTAAATCTATGAACTCAAAAGTTGAGTTATCTCATCTAAATAGGCATCGTTTAAAAATCGCTTCCCTTTGAATAAAAACTCCACCCAAAATTTTATTACCAACTCGTGAGTTCGAAGACTAAACTGATTTTTTTCATATTTAATTAATATTTTTATGGTAATGTTTAGAAACAAAATAAATTTAAAAAAAATAACCGGGCTCAAGTTTCGGATCTCATTCCTTCATAATATGCGCCTATTGTACTTCTCAAGATAAAACAAGCATCTGATAAGAAATAATAACAATGAACAACATCCATCCATAATTCAAGATGGCAATGCTTTTCAATGCACCTAATGACCGTTTGTCTTTATAGACATAAGCCTTGGAACCCTTCACGTATCAAATAATTCCTATGTACTATCTAAAATTTTGGTGGCAATTCCTATGTACTATCTAAAATTTTGGTTGGCTGGCATTTGCCACCAACCATAAAAAAAATATCTAAAATTTTGGTGAACCTGAGCTAGCTTTCGATTTAGTGACAAAAATAATATTAAATAATTCCCATGTTCGAAATCTAAATAGAAAAATCTTTATATATATTAAATAGTTGGATGACTTGACTGACAACTTTTGCTCTGGAAAAAAAATTTGTCTACTTTTTTTCTTTAAAATATCGTGGCGGAATGAAGAGACAAAACTCAATATAGAAAGTTTCAATTTCTAGGATTACAATTTGTTAGATGAGTGAGAGTGTGGTAACATGCATATCACATATTAATCTGTGTTATGAATCTATATTTTTATTTTCAATATTTTAACAGTCAATTCAAACTATTAATATGATCTTTGTATGGAAATGTACCTAAAGATTAAATTTTATATTTTATTTATTATTTTTTTCACTATATGATCTTCGTATGGAAATGTATCTAAAGATTAAATTTTATATTTTATTTATTATTTTTTTTCACTATTTGTTTAGATAGGTAAAAAAATCATTAATTTTAAATGGTCCAGAATTTTATAATCAAATAATTTTCAAAGTAACAAACAAATTATAAAAAATAATAAATTTGGTATTTAGGTAATTCATATGAAAATTATTTTTAACGATTCCAATCAGCTGTTTAAATTTTACAAAAAAAAAATATGCATATTACTATACTACTATAGCCTCACTCTTTGTCAGATTCTATATAATAACAAATAAGTTTGTTTTAATTTCTATGGTCATAAAATTTACAAATTTGCTTAAATAACATTTCCACCAAATCTTCTCATCTACTGTAAGCATTTGTTTGTTACGAAAATGATTTCATGTGGAATTGCTGGTCACGATAAATAAAAATATTTAGGGGAATTGGCAATGGCCATTTATATTTTGGGTCCGTCCATATCATACAAGTAACACAAATATCGAAATGAGTCTAATTATTTCCCAAAAATTTAATTATGAATTAAATTTACCTCACAATAAATTTATCTTTCTCTATCAAATCTTTTTTCTCTTACTTTCTTTTGAAGAACTGAAACCCAATCCAAATAAGAATTCAAATGAAAAAAATATTCGAGTAACTAGGGCTGTAGCACAAACAATCTGCAAGAATGAGCTGCGATCCAGACCGTTAATTTGCGTCTAATTCTCTTCTTATATGTAAAACGCTGCAAAATATATAAAAAAAAAATAAAAAAAAATTATAAGTACTACACAGATTGACTCCCAAATTACAATCCTAATGTAAAACTTTATTTCTGTTAGAAACAATACAAAAAAAAAAGGAAGTAAAAATGGAAAAAGAAAAAAAAAACAGAGAGAGATAACATGCATGTACCTTCCAAACATCTCTTAATACAACAGCAGTTTTTGGAGAAATTCCAATATCATTCCATCCAAAGGTAATTAGTCCATATCTTGCACTTCCTCTGTTTAATAGAAGAACCACCTTTTTTCCTTGCGAGAGCGGCCCCGCCCAGACCTACAAATTTAGATTTGTTATTACCAAATTGTCAAATTTTCAATCTTTTTTTTTTTTGGGTTTAATAATTCACAAGAGTGTACCTCTAGATCTCCGTTTTTCTTCACTTTCTTTGCTTGAACACCGAGAGAATCTGGGTTCAAAAATTTATGGTTTTGTAATGTCATATACGGAAAGAACAAAGCAGAAGATATTTTGTAAAATTTGATAATAGTTTTTATAATCCCTAACCTTGATTTATTGCTATGACCTCTCTGTTTGTAAGAATATCAAATGCCACCTTATTAAGGTTAATCACATCACAGCCGATAATAAGGGGTGCCTAACATATATAAAGAGATCAATTAAGTACCCATTTTAGATCAACATGCAATTGATTAAAATAGATCATTTGTTTCTCATATATGTGCATTCTAGTTGATCTTAAAGGAAATTAAATCTAAATTTTACCTTAGAAATAGCCCATAAGCTGAAGTGCACGACATATTCATTGTAAGTCATACCGCCATTTCCTACTTCTAACATATCAGGATCTGATCCACGGAACAAATCAAGTTAAAGCAAGGAGAAAAATGAAATAAAATCATTTGAAATAGTAGAGAGAAAATATATATATTTGACTAATTGAATTTATTGTAGAAGGAAAAGACAAACCATTCCAACCACCATGCCCTGCGTAGTTTGCGTATGCATCATTGATGTCAATATTGTGAAGCATACTGGTCACCGCACAAAAACATAAATGAATGATTTAATTTGTTTGTCTTCAAGGTAATCTTAAACGAGATAGTAATGTATTACACTTAAAAGAATTATAGTGTTAGCACGTCATCACGGGTAGTTAATTCCAAATTATAAGCACATCGGATTTACATATTCTATGCATAAGTTCACTTTGGCTTTTTGTCGAACACCTAGGATACAAGAGAGTTAAATAAATGAAAGAAGGCATTCAAATTCATTTTAATTTTCTTCTACTTAACATTACTGGTAAATTAATGAGGGAAACACAAAAGCTATGGTATCAGTACCTGGACCATTGATCATTTATGTCTCCAGTTGTTCTCCAACTGTTACCTACACCTGATCCCCATTTTGCTGGTTCTTGGTTTCCCCTTTTCATAAAATAAAAAAAATAGAAATAAGAAGAGATTACAAATAAGAAAGTATGCTTCGGAGTAATGAAATGAAAAATTAATATTGCTGTAAATTATTCAAGCAACATAAGAACATTGCTGGAAATTTGACCTAAATCATAAGTTAGGCCAATTAATTAAATATAAAGGTGATTTTATTATTTAAGATATTTAGACACCATACCATTCACACATCGAATAAAATATATTTCGACCGGAAGCTCTCAGTGCTTGAGTCATTATTGGAAACCTGCGATTTCATGTTATTTATGAAACACGGAAAGCTACATACTTTCCTTATAGAGAGAGAGAGAAAGAGAGAGAGAACCTTGTTTTCTCTGGGGAACCATCAGTATAACAATTATCATATTTCAAATAATCAACACCCTGTACTTATTAAATCAAAGCATTAAAATATCTAATACAGCAAAATGTTTTCTAAAACTTCTGGTTGAAGCCATTTTGATGTTTATGCATACCCATGAGGCAAAGGTTTTGGCATCCTTTCTCTCATAACCAAGAGATCCCGGCATCCTGTTAGAACATGTTCTTGTCCTGTAATTTACATAATAAATACTGTTTTATAAGTTTCTCTCGGTTCTAATAGAATATATATATAGCTTGTATTGGTTCCTTCGAATAATGATACATATCACCAGAATCTAACTAAGTGTTAACTAAATTTGCACATGAGATAATTATTCAATAAACATTGAAATTAATTTGTCTTTCATACTTTTCAATGAATTTAGTGGGACATCTGCTTCAGAAAAAAAAAAAAAAAAAAAAAAAAAGGAAAATTAATGGGCCATGCCATTTGGAGTTTCCCTTTAGTGGAAATGTGAATGATTGCTCCAATTTCATCTTTTTCTTTTTCCCAAAGTCAAAATAGCAAATATAGCTAGGGGTGTCAATGGGTACGGTACAGGTCGGGTGGAGGCATTTCATACCCATACCCATTAAAATTTACCTTACTCATACCCTACCTTTACCCATTAAAAATTGACCGTACCCTACCCTACCCATACCCGTTAATATTATTGGGTAACGAAACGGTAGTGGGTGAATAACGGATAATACTAATATAATAATTAATTTTATTATATTTTACAAAAAACAACATCAAAAACTAATCCATTTCACACATATATAATTGAATTACTAATAAAAATAAATATGTATGCAATCAATTCCAACTAAATTATTTTGTATAAAGCAAGAAAATTCAAAAGCATGAATATCTATTCGAAAAATTCAATTATTTAACAAAATAATAAACCATGCAAATAAAATAATATGTTTAATATTTTCTAATAACAAAAGACATACACTACTAAATAACAAAAACACATCACTAATTATTACTCAACTTTATTATAGAGGAACCAAAATGGAATTATGGAAGAGTAATAAATATTGAATTTGAATATATAAAATTTTAGATTTTATAATTACCCTATAGGGTAACGGGTACGAAATAGTCATTACCCATACCCATACCCATTTGGTTAACGAAACAAAATTCTTACCCATACCCATACCCAATAAACTAACGGAAAAAAAAAAAAAAATCTTACCCATACCCCCCTTCTCGAATACGATACGGGTCGGGTAAACGGCTAAAAAGGTACCATTGACACCCCTAAATATAGCATACATACCCAGCAGAAGAATATATACCAAACTTGAGCCCCTTGCTATGTACATAATCAGCCAATGCCTTCATTCCTGATGGAAATGTTGACTCGTTTCCGCGTAGATAACCCTGATAAATTTATTATAATGAAAATTTACCCAAATATGAATCTTAATTAATTAAGAGAGCTATACTCAGTAATATTATATATTGTAGTAGAAAAAGCCTAACCCATTTGTCTCGATAATAATTTCCCCAGCAGTCATCTATGAAATTTCAAGAAAAAAATTTATTAATAATGAAATACTTCTTCTATTATCTTAATTCTTAAGTTAGGGATGCGAATTGCATGATGTTCTTCGTTATGTATAATTGTCATGTTCATCATAACAAGTATCAAATTTGTCTTGTCAGTAATTTCAATTGAAATAATATAATTTAAAAGTTCTACCTATGTTTAGATACTTGTATCCAGCACTGGCAAGGCCAGTAGATACTAACGCATCAGCTGTTGCAATGGAAATACTATATATTAAGTCAACAAATAATAATTTATTAATTCTAATAATGAAATGAAAATTTGCATAGAAGAGTTTATCCTTGTACCTGTTTGCTTGATAAGTTTCTCGTTGATGTTGCATCCAAAGTGATTCCAACTATTCCACCTTTTTAATTAAGAGAGAAGAGTGTAAATTAATAAATTTTTACATCAGTTAGAAATTACGATACCATTCAAAGTTTATTATACTTTCTCCTTTATCAGACAAATCTCTAATCTCTGGTAAAATATGTTTTAAATCAAAATTAAGATACATTATCTAGATAACATGCAGAACACTCTTTTCTCCTCTCAGAATATACAACTGTTTGAATTTCTTATCGAATAAATAAAGAAATAAGAAAAAATTATAAAATTAACCTCTTGAAGAACAAATATATATATAAAAAGAAGAGCAAAATTACCCCATTTGAGGCGTCAATCCAAGCCCATTTTTCAGTGATTCAACTCTAATCCATGAAGCTGTAATATACGCAAACAAAATCACAAACTGGAGTCCTTGTTTCTTCTTCACCATCTCTCCTCTTGACCTCTTCTCTCCTCCCTCAGAGAAAGAAAGGCAGAGAATTAGCAAAGTGCTCTGTTCTGAAAAAGTAATAGTGTGAATGGGTGATTTTATACGTAATGATGCATCTCAGTGGGGCTTTATTAGGTTACTCTTTACACTTTCTCATTTTTGTCTGGTAATTCTCACGAAGGGAAGGGTAAATTAGGAATAACACTTAATGGCGCGGATTCTTATCTGGCAATCTCTACGTGGCACTGTTGTCTGATTACAAGCAATTTGGTGCTTCGCCTTGAGCAATCCACACGTGGCAATAGTTATTGGATTGCTAATATGCGTGACTTATAACGTAAGTGAGAAGGTATAATAACCATCACTGGAGTATGGACCCCACAAATTTGTAAAATCCTTGAATGGCCTACTATTGGTTGCAAATATTAACAGAGTAGTTTTGCTTTCTTACAGCACACGGGCAATAGAATTAAAACAGTACTTATATGCTGCATGAAACCAAAACTGCTCTGTTTCAATCATTACCCCTACTATTGTGCCGGAGTGAACGAATTCACATCCTCCCAGTCCCAGGTTCCTGAAAAGGGCATCTTTTAAGGACGGTGCACGAATCTCAAAGCCCAATAATACTGCCGCTGCGCTGACCCTCCCAAACGGACAGAGAGTAAATAAGGGAAATCTTGTGCAGTAGGATATTGATCCGGAGTGAACTCCTGTATTGGGCTTGTAGATTTTCTTGCTAAAAAGTAAAAAACAAAAGTGCCTTGCTTTGCAATTCGGAGATTATTTTTACGCCACCAAAAGAAAAAGAAGAGATCGCATTATATTTTTTAGATTTTGTTTTCTTTTCTTCACCAAAAAAAAGCAGAAGAATCGCCAAATTGTTGGGCGATTATCTGACCAAGCGTATATGGTATATCTCCATTTCTCCATTCTTATATAATGCACGTAGTTGTCCTGATTCTCCAATGGCTGAGATTGAAAGATGAATTTTTGGATTTAATATAAGCCCTCCAATAACATAATCTGTCTTCTTTTGATTAAATACATATGTTTTATGTGTAGAAATCTAAATTTAGTTAAAAACATACTCGCCACACATACTACTATATAATTAACTTGTCACAATTAAAATTGAATAAATCCCTAGCGATATATTTCCTTATTTATTCTTAAATCTATCTCTCATTCCTACAATTAAATTATTTTCTTATTTTTTTTTTTCATTTGTTTCATTTCTCTTCCGGGTGCGGATCTTAACAGCAAATTAAATAGAAGGGGCAAGATGATTTCAGTAGATATATAGTTATGAAATAGCTATTATTGCTGAAATGGTTCTTGCACATTTTTGTTGCTTCATTTTTTGCATGAGTATCTAAGAACATTGCTATTCATTCTTCCATCATCATAAAAAAAACACAGATCTCTTAATAAAAAATTACGTCTACAACGACACTAAAGATCATCTAAATTTTCAGTGCTGCATATCAATCCAGTTAATATGAAAGTAAGGTGCTAATAATTAGCTCCATCAAATTCTATTCTATACAGTGCATCATGGCATTTATACTTTTGTTGGGGTCATTACTATTTTTTTCACAATATATAGAAGTGGATCCATTTGTACGATTAAAGAAATTATTTTTTATTTTGAATAAATCTATTTCCTAATAATTATTATTTCTTCTCTATGTTTAGTTTCCTAATACATCTTACTATTATTTAAAACTAAATCGGTGACTGTGAGGTGTTAAAGAAGGTATATTACGACAAATCAAACAATCACAATATTCTAGCATACAAAATAAATGCTATATTTTTTTTTTGTTACTAAGTCTTAATTAACTTTTATCCTAATTATTAGCTTCTCACTTTATATAGGTGCTTAATCCATCATATTATCAATTTTGAATTTCATTCGTTCTACGTGCATATATATAATTTCACTTTTTTAGTAAGCATATAATTTCATTTTTATTATCATTTTTCAAATTACCTTCTGTAATTTTATAGTCCTTTTTTTTTCGAAAACTCGGCAGAGACAACCTATAGTCTTTGAAGAATAAAATAATTAGAAGGATTTGATACATTAATTTGTTTACCATAAATTGTCAGATACCGATATAGCAAATTTTAACTTCGACATTGCAAATTTTTATTGACATTTTAACTTCTTCAATTTTGATAATATTAAATATTATTTTTTATTAGTATGTTCAGATTCTTTCTTAGTTTTAGTTATTAATTAAAAATATTTATCTATATATATACAATTTTTTTTCATTGTGATTCCGATCAACAAAGTTCAATTGAAACTCATCTCTATGAATTCTTTTGAATTGAAATCATATGAACTTCGTTGAGTGGTATGATCCGATTAAACTCTAAATAATTTTCAACCATTATAGGAAATTTCTATTTGTTTCTAAAAAAAAAACACTTGCACTGTTATACTTGTCTCTCTCTTCTATTTTTTTTTTGTGTGCATACTAATACAGTATAGTGCAGTATTGCGAAGTGAGATTATTCTAATAGTTTAATTTCAAATGTTGAATAATTATTCTTTCTATTATTTTTTTTGTTGGTATAAGTGTGTCATTTTGTAGAAGATTTTTTTGTTCTATGATAATATGTTTCTGTTGCAACGCACGGCCAACACTAGTAACTATAACTATATATATTAAATTCATGGATTAATAAAAGTTTGGTTTGAGAGAAACTTTAATTTGAGCCGAGAGTGTTGAAAATTTTGAGACGCTAAACAAGATTAGAGATAATTTTCGGTGTATTAATTCTAATCATGTTAATTTACTTGTTGGATGAAGTTTGAAATATAGTACGTGGAGGAGACATAAAATAGATTTAGTCCAAGAGTAGACAAATTTGTTCATCAGAGATATACAATAGCTCAAAAATACACGGACTAATTTTTTTTACTCAAAATTAAGAGTTAGGTAGTTATCCACTCTAGTCCTTAATGGATTTGCTCCTGCTCTTACATTTGTTATATATGTTCTTCTTAATTTGTTAGTTACATCTCAAACTACACACCACATATACCACATATGTTTAACATTTTAGACTTATGACACTTTTTACAATATATCTAGTATTTCTAATTCATATTCTTATCAAATATCTCTCAAGAACATTCTAGACTTAGATAGTTATTAGCTTTGTAGAATACTCCTCGTCTAGTTGTTTTCATACATATTTCTAGATTTCAAAATACTTTTTGTACAAAATTCTAGAATTGAAATATTTAAAAATAATAAATTAAGTTATTTATTCAACAGAGAATATCGATATTTTAACAGGTTTTTCGCAATATATTTTGACAAGTTCAAAATTATTTTAGCTATGATTTCAAATTCCCGAAATTTTTATTTATACCATATTAAAAAAAATAAACCAAATAACCACGATTTATAGAAAATTCAATTTCTACCACGTCTACCAATTGAATTTGCGGACCAAAAAGGGAGGGTCCGCCAATTGAATTGGCGAACCCACTTTTTTTAACAGAAAAAGTGGGTCCGTCAAATGAATTGGCAGACTGGTTTTTTTTCTTCCTCCACATGATGAATTATGTTTAAAAAAAAAGTGGATCCGCCAATTTAATTAGTGGACGTGGTAGATTTCTAATTTTTCAAAAAATGTGGTGATTTGATTTTTTTTTTTTAATATGGTACATATAAAATTTTCGGTTCAAATTCTGCTCAATGGATAAACAAATTACTTATATATAGACGATGATATACAATTTGGATATCATTTTTAATTTAATTTAACTTTGTCTGCTATTATTCAAAAAATTTAACCCAACAATAAGAGGTTTGGATATAGCTCCTCTCTTCTTATTTTTATTAAGTCCGACCTTTTAGAAAATGCGTACAATCAAATGTTCATGTATGGTCAAATAATTTTTGATACAGGACATAATAATATTCTAAAAGACAAGTTAAATTATACCTTTTAACTGTCAAATGAAAACTGCATATTTGCGCACTCATGTGATTGTTTAAGAATATTTGTTCATAATATTTCATTTCGTATTATAATGGAATAAAGTACAAGAATGAGAAAACAACTCTTATGTTATATGCATCTGAAAACGAGATAAAATGAAGGAATTGATAGAGATAAATTAGAATCTTATTTCAAAATAATTGCTATAATCATTCTTTAAAATTGTATTCGGTAGGTGAGAATGTATTATTTCTATGTACCCGCTTCCTATATATCTTTTATTTGCTAGAATAAAATCAAGAGTGACAGGATAATTTTATTTCCCTTTTTATTCTTATTATTTTATTATTGTTGTTGTTGTTGTTATTTTTAATTTATGAAGTAATGAAAAATTGTTTAAGTAGTATACTTATCTCCGTATTTTAGTCCTCTCTTTCTATCTTTGTCAACCAATCATTTATTTGACATGAATAAAGAATATAATTGATCTTACATCTAAGTATCTAAGTATCAAACATAACCTAAAAAAAAGTTATTTAATTATTTTACCTTCACTTTTAAGTAGGCTATAAACCAGCCTGGGCCTTAGCTCAGTTCGTTAATTCTGCACTGAGTCTGGACCAAGCGAGCTGGACCTAGAACTTTCGAACTAAAATCTCAGCTCAAACTCGTGACAAGCCAGTCCGAGCTAGCTCGTGAGCTGACGAGCTGGTTCACTGGGTGTGACTGGATCTTGTTTCTGAACCGAGCTGGACCGAGTTTGACAGTATAAAATGCACACAAATTAATACAAATTCACAAATTGATGCCTAGCCAAGCTAGGCTCCAGCTCAAACTCGTTAATTCTAGACCGAGCTAGTAGCGAGATGGCTCGTTAACAGCTCGATCCAACGAACGGACTGTTAGTTAGCGAGCCAGATGCGAGTCACGATCCAAGTACTATATTTTTTTGCCACCCCTACTTTTTAAGTATAGATCTCCCGTGATAACTTTGCCACCAATTGCGTATGCCAGTATGGTAAAGGAAGCACTATAAAACCAATTATTAGATGTAATTAAATGGTACGAGAGAGAGGGGTTTGATGTGCTATGTCTATGTGTTAGGATCATTATTGTAACTTTTGCAAGCAATGGGGTACTACGCCCGTGGACGGTGGATCCAATCATTATTTGGTTTTTATTAACGAATGAATCCAATTATTAGAGCAGAGGACAAATAAAAATTATACATAAATTTTTATGTGAGCCCATTGAGATAGGTTTGTTGGGTTGGCCGTTTCTACTTGCTAGCTTATTCATTTTAAACGTCTAAACTCTAAACCGATAGAACAAATAATTAATATGGCTCGGATTTGGACCAATCTAAAGCTTAACTATCTGCATTTCTGAAACTCTTGGAGTTTCAGAGCTGATTTGATAGTCTCTAAACTAGTTTCAGAGATATAAATGGATTTTATATTTAGCAATTTTATTCAATAGTTTCTAAATATGAAACCGTTTCAAAACTCTTATGTGGCGAAATAATCGACCCGTATTCGCTCAATTTTATTCTGTTTTAATTAAACCTAATGTGACAATTAAGAAACTCTAATTTTAATTTCATAAATTTAGAGATTTAGAAATTCAGAGAGTCTAAAATTTCTAAAATTTTGTTAACAATTATTTAAAAACTCGAAGAGTTTCAGGGATGCAGATACTCTAATTACTTTCGTGAATGTAAATTTTTTAATTATGTATATTAAAATGAAATATTTTTTTAAAAGTTTGTATATATTTTAGTAGTCACATATTGATATTGTACATCTTTGCATTCCAGCACTTCTAATTTAAATATTTTAGTTTTGTATACTTATGAGCTAAAAATTACAACTTTTAACTTGCTTATCCGTGCCTGCTTAGTGTTTACTAACCTTAATGCCTTTCTAAATTATTAAATTCATTTAAAAAAATTTAAAGCTTTAATTTGAAATTTATATTTCTTAAATAAGACAAATTTAGATAATAGTGGAACTTATTGTCTATCCAGATTTTAATTTTTTTTAGCAATAAAATTAACAATTCTATGTCTATTTTATGAAGACATACATTAACATATTAGATTGAAATTATGCGACAACTTTAAAAAAAATACCGACAAAAGATTCTATAAACATTACTGAACACAAGACATTGAACACATGCCTTTAGAATATATTCATTTGATTCCTAGAAAAAAAAACAAGACTTCCAGCATATTTTTAAAAATACATGAATGGGTTAATTTAAACAACTTATGAATATATTCTTTAAAAAAAATGTAGATATAGTATTATTAATTTTTATAATATATGGTTGTTGAAGTTATTTATTAATCAGGATAAACAAAAAATTCACATTAATGTCTCTGGTCAAAAAAGGTGAAAAAGAAAGAAGGAAATGCTATGCTAGGTGAGGTGCCGTGTGCGTGAGGTCATGTGGATAATTCATACGAACATGGGGACAAAAAGAGAAAAAGAATGTGAGTGTGTGTAATTCAGACATTTAATATCTTTATATGTTTCATTGCCTCAGTAAACAGGTCAGGATATTATATATCGACTACCCTGCATTTATTCGTGTAACAAGTCAAGTGGGCTGATATTACGATATATAGAACTAGCAATATATATGGAGCATGTAATCTTATGAAGTTTTAAATTCTTCACATGAATCTCAATATAGATCGGACGTTTAAATCCGACTTCAATGTTCAAAACTCAAATGAAAAAAATTGTATTCCCATTGTTAAAATACTCTGAACTAAACTCAAATAACGGTCCGGATTGCCTTTTTCCACTTATTTTACTCTTTTTTTTATATTTTGTGAATTTCTTAAAATGAGTACTTTCTCCAATCCGTCTATTACAAGAGTGCAAAATAGTAGTAAAACTATATCCGTATTTGTTTTTATTTTTTAGATACGGATCAGATATCCGTTTTTCAATTCTATTCTTTATGAAAAAATATATAAATATTATGAAAAAATACCAAAGTTCATAATATTTATCTAATTATAATGGCGAATAACATAATTTTTTTATAATATATATTAAAATAATAATATATATATATCTACTATTCAGATACAGATAATTAAAATTCAAGACCATATTTGTGTCCATATCTACACTGATATTCAGATATCATACATATGTATTTAATTTCTTGATATGAATCCGAATTCAGATTAATAATATCTGATCCGTTTGCACCTATAGTCTATTAGCTCTAAACGATTCGTTATACAAAAGAACCCAAATTTTGAGTGACAGAATATTAGCCGTTCTAGTAGTCATAAAAAGTTTTTATTTTTATTTTTAATATTCCGTATCTTTTTGAGAAATTAGGATTAATTAAAAAGATTAACATTCCAATATGTACCTTACATAATGAGATTTGATTCATTCACCTAAATAGGAGGTTTGAGTTAAATAAATGTGTCAGAGATTGGCATTTGATTAAATTGTTACCAGTATATTAATTTGCCGACTATTGTTGGTTGCAAACATGTACTGGACTACTGGTAAAGAGTTGCTTTTGTTAAATTGTAGGGCCATATTTCATGTGCAAATCACATGACAAGTGAATCGTATTAATCTTTGGCTCCACTTAAAGAAAAGTGAAGAAAGTGCGGCGTGCTAGATTTGCTGAAAAAATTCCACCTCCAACTCATTAACTAATAGATTCAGAAGTATAAATTTTGTGTACATTTAATTGTGTAATGATTACGTAATAGAATATTGTGGAATATAGACGAAATTTGACTGGCCGTTAATCTTTCATTTATACCATCTTTATTTTCAATTGATGGAATTAGATAATTAATAAGAGGTGTGGAATATGAATATCCATTCCATAGAAATGATGATTGGAAAAGGAAAAAAAAATTATTCCAATCAGATGGGATTAATTCTATTCCACTTTTTATTGAACGTGACTGACTGACTGGAATAAAGTAGAAAAGCACTTTATTTCTTATTCTCAATTATCCCCCGGGATTTTTATTAATCGAAATAAAATAAAATAAATATCGAAAAGGGGGAACGAATCTGATTTTTTTCGAAAAGTAATAAGGCCGGAGTAATTATCAACGTCCCTCAGGGACGGGATAAACAACGACGTCCGTGTTAATTGAAATCTCCCCTGTATTAGTCTTTAATCCAAACAAACAAAATTTCAAGGACGTGATAAACAACAACGTCCGTGAACTGACCAAAAAAAAAAAAAAATTTCAGGGACGGATTTGTCATTAACGTCCATGAACAGTGTTTAAAAAAAAAAAAAAAAACTTATATTTGATTTTGGTTAAATAAAAAAAATTAGAAAAATTATATTTACTAAATTATGTTTCAAATGACTAGATTAGTGTCATTTTTTTTAATGGAGTTCTCAAAAAAAAAAAATTCAGTTTTTCGAAAAAACATAATTTAGTCATTTGATGTAATGGAGTTCTCAATAAATTAAATTAAAAAAATATGTCTATTGGATACATAGATAGTCTACCAATTAAATTCAAATTTAATGCAATTAACTATTGATTAATAATATATCAAGATCAGCGATATAGAATTTCAAGTTATTTGATGTAGCCAAAACATAAATCAAATCCCATCATATTTATAGACATAATATCAAATATAATTTTTTTTATTTAACCAAAATCAAACCTAAGTTTTTTTTTTTTTGAGAACTCCATTACATCAAATGACTAAATTATGTTTTTTCGAAAAACTTAAATTTTTTTTTTTGAGAACTCCATTAAAAAAATGACACTAATCTAGTCATTTGAAAAATAAATTATTGTTTTTTAGTTAAAAATAAATCATTATTTTTATAGTTGAAACATAATTTAGTAAATATAATTTTTCTAATTTTTTTTTAGATAACCAAAAAAAACTTAGGTTTGATTTTGGTTAAATAAAAAAAATTATATTTGATATTATGTCTATAAATATGATGGGATTTGATTTATATTTTAGCTACATCAAATAACTTGAAATTCTATATCGCTGATCTTGATACATTATTAATCAATAGTTAATTGCATTAAATTTTAATTTAATTGGTAGTCTATCTATGTGTCCGATAACATAGACATATTTTTTTAATTTAATTTATTGAGAACTCCATTACATCAAATGACTAAATTATGTTTTTTCGAAAAACTTAATTTTTTTTTTTTTAGAACTCCATTAAAAAAATGACACTAATCTAACCACTAATCTAGTCATTTGAAACATAATTTAGTAAATATAATTTTTCTAATTTTTTTATTTAACCAAAATCAAATATAAGTTTTTTTTTTTTTTTAAACACTGTTCATGGACGTTAATGACAAATCCGTCCCTGAATTTTTTTTTTTTTTTTGTCACTGTTCACGGACGTTGTTGTTTATCACGTCCCTGAAATTTTGGATTAAGGACTAATACGGGGAGATTTCAATTAACACGGACGTCGTTGTTTGTCCCGTCCCTGAGGGACGTTGATAATTACTCTGGCCTTATTACTTTTCGAAAAAAATCAGATTCGTTCCCCTTTTCAATATTTATTTTATTTTATTTCGATTAATAAAAATCCCGGCAATTATCCCCCTTAGCAGTTGACGAGGTTGTAGCCTCCAATAAATGGCAATTTTATAAAATAATCATATTTTTTAAAGAATAAGGAAATTTTTTATCTATAGAAATTATAAAATTATGATCACTACAAATACAAAGAGTATCTTGATTGTAACAAATATAGTAAAATCGGAGTCAGTGATCCCGATCTATGAATTTTTTTTATTTTTTTAAGAATTTCCAATATATATATATATATAGAGAGAGAGAGAGAGAGAGAGAGAGAGTAGAATTAGGGTGCTCCTAAGTTCACCCAACCTCTTGTAAACTTGATTCTAAAATATATTGAATCAACTTTAAACGATGAATCCAAACTGTTGAAATCCTTCTACCTAATGAGTGATGCGTCTACATGTGAAAATTTTAAAATTTCTAATTAATTTAATATAGAGTCAAGTGGTCAAAAGTTTAAGGTTTATAAATTAATTTTAATGCATTCATTTTTTGGACTCCTTTGACCACTTGACTCTATATTATATTAATTCGAAACTTTAAAATTTTCACATGTAGACGCATCAATCATTAGGTAGAAGGATTTCAACGGTTTGGATTAATCGTTTAAAGTCGATTCGATATATTTTAGAGTCAAGTTCACAAAAAGTTGGGTGAACTTAGGAGCACCCTAGTTCTACTATATATCTATATATATATATGGATTGGGATCACTGACTCCGATCCATAAAAAATATTGATTTTTTGTGGCACAAAACTCTTGTATCCATAAAAAAATAATAGTTACAGATATTTTTGTGCTGCAGAAAATCAATCCATTTATGGATCAGAATCACTGTTCACGATCCATAATTTTTTTTTTGCAAATTCTCTGTGAAGTTAGAAAAAATCATGGATCGAGATCACTAACTCCGATCTTACTATATTTGTTGCAATCAAGGTACTCTTCCATCAGAATTTGTCATATCAACCCAAAATTCGCAATACCCAAGAAACTGAGATTAGAACACGGTACCGTTTTATTAGCCAAGCATTTGTAGAACACCATCCCTGGATTGTCATCTATATCGCTCACGAGCCTTAGCAATTGCTTCCTGCAGTCCGGGCACCTCATACTCGACAAGGAGGAATCGCTCGGGTGGCTATGACTGGGAGGAGAGTCGAATGACAGTGACTGAGACTGAGAGAACATGGTCGAATGACTGCGACTGGGGTGGAGAGGTGGACTTCTTTTCGACTGGAAAGAGAGAAGACGAAATCCTTTTCACCTAGGAAGAGAGGAGACGAAGAGAGGATGCACAAATGGGTATTTTCGACTAAACCCTAAGGGTTCAGAACTTGACTCGGATCGGACCCATTAAGGGTTAGGGTATTTTTGGAATATACGAAAATACTACTCAAAATACATCATTTTCTGTATAATAATTTGTAATTGGGGCATTTTTCTTAATAATTGTGATTTGAGGTGGTATTTAGCAAAACAAAAAGTTTGAGGTGGTATTTTTCTAAATTAAACATTTTGGAGTGGCATGGATCTACTTTCTCCTATTTTTTATAATTCAACTTTTTTTTACATATTATGTTATTTAATTTAAAAATAACTTTGCTTTGTTATAGATATGTGAAAATAATATTTATTTTAAGGATGGGGGTTTTTGTTCAAATGGCTTTGGACAAAGTGTCATTCAAAGCCAGGTCTTAACCGTCCGATCTGTATTAAAATTCGTACAAATATTTAGATTCAAGGAGTCATTTAAATTTATTAAGTTTTAAATATATTTGCACGAATCTCAATACAAAATCGGACATGTAATCTTGACTTTGGTTGAGGGAAATTTTTTGTTTGGTAGAAAATAATGAAAAAGAAGAGAAAAAAACATAAAGAGTGCAGTAATTTTAATATTAATAGTAAGACCGGTACAAATTCTACCGATTCTAATTTAGATTTTATTTTTTTATACTTCCTGCCCTATTATTAAATTTCTTATCTTTTATACTTTCTGCGCTATTATTAAATTGGTGCTTTAATATTTTATTTTTTATTTTTTGTATTCTTCCCAACCTGCATAAGTGTTGATCGTTCTAATTAGTGCTTTAAGACTTTCTTTAATATTTTGGATGCTTTAATGTTTAGTATAGGTACTATTAATATAGTTCTAAAGTCCAAACGACTCTGTCCGGACCCACCTAGTAGATATGGTCATCTAGACTCATTTATTTATTTCTTTTTCAAATGAATCTGTCAATTTTAAAGAGTTAAGATGGGTAAAACATTTACTGTTCTAAACATTAGCACTATTAAGATCGGTAGAATTTGTACTGGTTTTACTATTAATATTAGAATCTCTGCACTCTTTCTATTTTTCTCTTTTCTTTTTCATTATTTTCTACCAAAAAAAATTCTGTTGGTTGAGACTTTGTCCAAAGCCTTTGGACAAAAACCAATCTCTTATTTTAAAGTAGAACTGGGGTGTTTCTAAGTTTATCAAGCTCCTTTGTGAATTCAACTTTAAAATCTATCGGATTGGCTTCAAACAACGAATCGAAACCATTGAAATCTTTTCTACCATACGAGTGATGCATTTACATGTGAAAATTTTAATATGTTAAATTAATTTTGTATAGAGTCAAGTGGACAAAATGGTCAAAAAAATGAATGCATTAAGATTAATCTACAAACTTTCTAATTTTGGCCACTTAACTTTATACTAAATTAATTCGAAACTTTAAAATTTTCACATGCAGATGCATCACTAATAAGATAGAAGGACTTCAACAGTTTGGATTCGTCGTTTGAAACTAATTCAATAGATTTTAGTGTTACAGAGATGCTTGATGAACTTAGGAACACCTTGGTTCTACTCATTTTAATATTTTCAACAGTAAATATGTATTAGTTAAAGACAATACCATAAAGTTATTAAAACTTCAAAATTTATAATTTGACCGTGTCATATTCATTTTTTAAAATGTATAGTTTAATATTAATTTTTTGGTAGTTCATCTGCATAACATTAACTTGAAAATATCAAATTCTGAAATATGAAAACTGAATAAAAAAATTATATTAAAAATCGAAATATTATAAAAAGAATGTAAAATATTAATTATTAAAATTAACATAATTAAAATTGTAGAAGAGAAAAAATGAGGGGGAGGAAAATATTGAGTTAATGGACCCACAGAGACATTTTAGCAAATATTTTAGAAAAAAAGCATTTCGCCTAATTTTTTGGAAGAGTAAATTGGAAAGCAGGTATTTTCTCTTTATAAAATTATCTCCAATAAACCGAGTCCGGATATCTGAAGTAACTCAAATTTTGATTTAGATCCGGACCAATCCGGTGCGAGATGTAATACACGGATGCACGGATCCCTTTAATATTCGTGCCGAAATAGATCTGACGGTCCGCATCTAAACTCAAAATTTGTGTTACTTTAGGCTTTTTGAATTCCAATAAACCCATTGGTGGTGTCTATTCTTCCTCTCGCTTTGTTCGACCAAACTAGGGTTTAGACGACAGCTGTTGCTTGCGCCGGACAAGGAGATCTAGAGGAAAAAACACAGAGAAGAAGCAGCGCAAGTTACAGCTACAGCAATGGCGTCGACTAAGGTCCAGCGGATTATGACCCAGCCCATCGTATGTTTCTCTTTTTCTTCCTTGTCAGTTCTAAACCATAGTTCTGTTGTTCTTCTCAAGTAGCTCTTTAATCTGTCGAATCTACTCCCCTTGTTTTTTCAAATACTTGAATTGTATATGTCAGTTTGCCTCTAGAATGGGTTTTAAGTCTTTCATGAGGATTTCACGTATCTGCTTCCTGATTTGTAGTTTATTCGAACTGTTTAGTAATTTTAATAATTGTATATGTAGACTTGAAAGTTGAAACCAACTAGTCCTGTTTTTTCCGGGTGTTTGAGTAGTTCTCCCAAGCTATTTGCTAATTTTTATGTTTTTGTGAGGACCCATACTGGTATAATACCAGTATGTTACCGGATATTCTTTTGTTATTGTTTGCAATGTTTTTTGTGGGAGAGTCTTTTATTAGGTGTTGTGATTATCTATTTTTGTGTGTGTTATAGTGGTTTAGACTTTGTAAAACTGCTAATTTTTTTTAAACAGCAGTGTTTGACAATTAACTGTACATTTTAGGCTTTCTGGTCTATTTCAGCAAACTGTACCAAATAGATTTCTCAGCAAAGTATGTAAAATATGGTGCAGGATTGAGGTTTGTTGCAAGGATCATGTCCATAGGCTTGACCATTTATTGTTCATAAACAAATGGATGCAAAGGATTGTTGTTGCAAATAACAAATAAAAGCAAAAAATTATGAATATCACAGTTGCTATTCTCAGTTTGAGATATCATGATTTGTTGGCTACTTTGATACTCTTGGTTTGAAGCTGTACAGTCTACATACTGACTGACTGTGTGACAGTTCAAATTTTATTTGAGAATTTGATCCTTTTCAATTGGCATCTAACTGTTTTTCTTTATGTGCTGTTTTGTGGTTGCAGAATCTTATCTTCAGGTTTCTTCAGAGTGTAAGTTTCTCTGATGAATAATTTATTTATCTACCTTGTAGGCTTATTTTCATATGTTATTAATATTTATTTCATTTGAACGTTGCAGAAAGCTCGGATTCAGATCTGGTTGTTTGAACAGAAAGATTTGAGGATTGAAGGAAGAATTATTGTACATTTTTCTCTCTCTTTTGTACTTCACTCCATAATTGTTATTACTTTTACTTATGTTTGTGCTCTTAAAATGTCAATGGTCAATCATATTGTTTTTACTCTGGCAAATCACCCGAAGTATTTGTTGTCCCTTTTAGCCAGGGATCAAAGGGCTGTATATACTTTTGATATACACTATAAAATCGGTAAGCTTGTTATCACTGTCTGGCTGACAGTGGTGTATTGAATATAGGATTTGCATTATTTATAGGTTGATTTTTTTTTATCAAAATTAATATTTAGCTGTACTAACAGAATCCCTCATGTTTAATAGGGTTTTGATGAGTACATGAATTTGGTGCTGGATGATGCTGATGAAATTAATGTGAAAAAAAATACCAGAAAGTCCTTGGGTTAGTCACTTGTTTTCTTCTATTGTAATAATATGACAAGAATAATCATCTTTATCAATACTGTTAGTAATGTCAAATATTATTGAGAGGTGAATTGATGTATTTAATTTTTGGTATAAAATCAAGTAGCAAGATGTTTCTGTAATTCATCAAAACATTTTCTCGAATTGTTTTTTTAATTTTGTTTCTATAGTTGTCTGTGGAACTTGTGGTAAGTTGTACAAATGTATAGAAAAAACTGAAAAGCACATATGGTAGTAAGCAATTAAAAAGAACTAATTTACAAATAGAAGACAATTGCAAACTGTAATGACTATAGAAACTATGTCAAAAAATTATACAAAATTGTACAGATTCAGGCAGTTGCTTTTAATGATTGCCCGTGCATTCTCAATTAGTTGTCTTCACCTTACTAATATTACTATAATTACCATTGTTAGTCCTATAATTGTTTAGTTTGTTTTTATTTTATTTTATCAAATGCGACTGAGATTTGACTTGTTGCATTGCAGGAAGGATACTGTTGAAGGGTGACAACATTACCCTAATGATGAACACGTAAGTTTGTTATTAACTTTTTCATACTCTTAGTAAATAGTACAAGTTATATATTCAGACTAAGAAAAATGCCTCGTATGAGCTTTAAACTCTAGTGTTGCTGTGGTGAGACACGGGCTTCTTGCATAACAGCCTGATTTCTCTTTAAAGTTCCAAATAATCCATCTATTCTCTCTCTTTTACGTGTTGATAAAGAGTGAGGAAGGATAGGATTTTTGGGCAAACTTTGTTGATGTATTGGGGAATTAGTTCTTTGTTTTTAGGGGCTTATGTGGCATTTTGTTGGTAGGGTTGTGCATGATGGGCTTCAGTTCATCAATTGTACAGAATTTACTACATTTGCCCTGGCAAATCTGGGCTATTCCTAAAATTAGTCGGACAAGGGCAGATATTTGCAACAGTTTTGTTTGACATTTGGCCCAGATTTGCTCGAGACTAAAGTGAAATTCGTACAATTTGTGAGGAGCTTAAATCATGCATGATATATCTTACTGTTGTGGGGTGTACCCAAACATTGATTACTCTTACTAACAATGGTTTGCTCTAGTGCTTTGAGCTCCTTGTGTGTTCTAATGATATCATATTTTTGCAGGGGAAAATGATAACTGTGTCATTTGAGGATTTAGTTTGCAGATCTGGGTTTATTTGGCGTCTCATTTTTATGTTCTGGTTTTGTAACCATGATGATTGATGAGTATTGTAACAACACTTTTTGGGCCCCTGTACTTGTCGGTAATTTGGTAGAAGTAGATATTCTCCTTGAATGTTGGTTTTCAATGCTTTGTTCTCTTGTGAATCAGTAACCCTTTAGAATTTAAGTATATCGATTGAAAAGGCTTTGTTAATTTACCTATGGATTAGTTACATGTTTATTCTTTTGTACAAAGAATCTCAAGGAAACTTTGGGATGCTGTTAGAAGCAAAGCATTTTTTTTTTCTTCCAAGCGAACACAAACAGATACAAATTTAATCTCTTAGATTGATTATTAGTCATGTTCCCACGATATGAAAATATTATATTCGAAGCAAACTCTACGTGAAAGGCCGCTTTTACTTGCTGGGATGGGATTTAGTTGTTGCAAAATAAGTCGCGAAATTTTTTTATTTTTCATTGTGCAAAATTTATTCTAGGAAACTGTTTGTCTGAAAACGTATGTTCCAAATTAACACATGATTAAAATTTCAAAGCGGACAGATTGCAAAAAATGAAATTCGCAAATGGCTGGTCCAGCTTGGTTGTAATTCTTCAACTATACTATGGACCCGACCTCTTGGAAGGTTAACCCGATTTTTTTATTAATCAAAATAAAATAAAATAAATATCAAAAAAAGGATAGAATCTGTTTTTTTTTTTTTTTTAAATAATAAGGCCGGAATAAATAACCACGTCCTTCTTAATGATAATCCCACACCAATCTAAGTATCTGACCACTAACTAGGTCAAAATCTGGAAAAAAAAAAATTTCTCAGGGATGGGATGGATAATCCTGTCCGTGAACAGTGACAAAAAAAAAATTAGGTTTGATTTTGATTAAATAAAAAAAACTTAAAAAAATATATATTTTCTAAATTATGTTTCAACTATAAAAACAATGATTTATTTTTCAACTAAAAACAATGATTTATTTTTCAAATAACTAGATTACTGGTTAGATTGGTGAGTGGTTAGATTAGTATCGTTTTTTTAATTGCACTAACTCCATTACATCAATAGTTAATTTGATGTAATGGAGTTCTCAAAAAAAAAGTTTTTTCTAAAAAACATAATTTAGTCATTTGATGTAATGGAGTTCTCAATAAATTAAATTAAAAAAATATGTCTATGTTATCGGACACATAGATAGTCTACCAATTAAATTCAAATTTAATGCAATTAACTATTGATTAATAATGTATCAAGATCAGCGATATATAATTTCAAGTCATTTGATGTAGCTAAAACATAAATAAAATCTCATCATATTTATAGATAGTCTAAACTAAATCATTGTTTTTTAGTTGCAAAATAAATCATTGTTTTTATAGTTAAAACATAATTTAGTAAACATAATTTTTCTAAGTTTTTTTTTATTTAATCAAAATCAAATCTTAGTTTTCTGTTTTTTTTTGTTACTGTTTACGCACGGTATTATCCATCCCGTTCCTGAGAAAATTTTTTTTCTTAGTTAGTTAGTGGTTAGATTGGTACGGGATTATCATTAAGAGGGGAGTGATTATTTATTCCAGACTTATTATTTTTTGAAAAAAACCAGAATTTTTTTTTCCGATATTTATTTTATTTTATTTCGATTAATAAAAAAATCGGAAGGTTAACTGGTCAAGACTGAGAGACCCACTGAAGGAATTACACACAATGGTGCTACCTCCATTTCCTCTCAACCAGAGCTCTTGCTCCCTCCATTTCAGTCGCTCCTCTCACTCACTCCTTCCTGCCTCAGCCTAAATTACATCATCGTCAAACAAGCCCATCGAATTCTTCTCCTCTTTCTCATTTGTCTGAGTTCCGATTATTTCTCCCTTCACTAATTAAAAGGTCTGCATTTGTACAGCACCACTTGCTGGTGCTGGATATCATTTAGACTCTTCTGATGAGACATCTTCGTGGTTAATTCTCTTCTCTTCACAATTGCAACACAAACCCAACCCCTCTGTATGAAGTATGAGCAACAAGGAGAAAGGTCGAGATGTGACCTGACTCTATCATCAAGCTCTCCACTAGAGTCTACTAATAATTTAAGGTACCACTAGAGTGTACTCTTTTTCAGCAACTAAGTAGCCTGTTTAGAACTATTTTTACGTGTCACGCTTTGATGATTTGATTTGGTGATGGACACCAAGTGTTTGATGTTTTGTCTGAAAGGCATTGTCCAAATTTTCCTAGAACTAAGACACAACTTAGGATTTTTCAAGCCCCCATTGGCACATGTAAGGCGGTCAAAAACCCTCACAAAAAAGAAGACACAACTTTGGATTAAGACAACTTTTTAGCCTCTTCTTAAAGTATTTGCATCATTACTTTCTTAAGACACGGGGAAGGTTTGTGTGATTTGATCATGAAAGTTATGATTTTTCAATGTTGATGCTTATTATTAAGTATTACACCGTCTGTCTTATTTGATTGTTTTTGTTTGAATTGCTTGATTATTGTTTAGCAGGCTTTCAAGGAACAGGGCAAAGTATCCACCTCAATGGCCCCTCCCAAACTAGAAATAAAGGTAAAATAAGAAAATTATAGCAGTACTGTTCGGATAATAATATAATAGTATAAAATAGAATTAAGAATTGCAAAGAATTGGACTTTACAAATCTTCAAATACCTGGATAAATGGGTTCTGTGGTAGCATCATTCTTCTATCATTTTTTGTCTTTCTAGCAACCTTTTTTGGTATTTTCTAATTTTCTGTCTCCTATATATAATTTTCTAATGGGTTGCACCTCCGTCCTAGATTTGTAAATTACAAGATTAAATTTCAGTTTGACTTCATTTGCTTAATTTATGTTATGTTTTGCATTTGGTGTACATGTATTTTTATTTCACTTTGAAAATAAGAATTGCATCTAGTTCTTGAGAAAATCATTAGACTGAAACTTATTGGTATTTTTCTAAAAAATTTCAATTATCAGTTAAACCTTCTCAACAAACTCCAATTCGTATGTTCTGGAATATTATTGTTTTTTATGGGTGTTTTTACTATGCTTGCCTGTGGGGTCTTGTCTTACAAAATTTACACTTACATTAATAGACTCATCTGGCTAACTGACTGTAACTTTTGTATAAAACCTTACAATGTATATGCAAATAATATTTAGCACCTGCAAAATTTACCCAAGGCATTATTTATATTACTCTAGAAGATATTAAAAATTTGTTAGCTCCTATGAAATTCTTATATTTATATTTTATTATTTTTTTCCATTGTAACATATGTGATTGCTATTTTCTTTTGCCAAGTTAAATTTACCGCAAAATTTGTTTCCGAATCAGATCATCCAATGCTCTATGTTGTTATAAATTCTAAAGTCAAGTAAAGGAAAAAGAAGGTTTTTAAAGTTAATATGTTTAGCGGAATGTCTTTGCTCGCCTAGTCTAGCTCACCCACCCATGGTCTCCACGTTCTGATCCTCTGAAGTAACTCAAATTTTGAGTTTGGATCCGGACTGTCCAATCAGAATTCGGGCCAATCTGCGGATTCTGATCAAACTGTCCGGATCCAAACCAAGATTTTGAGTTATATTCAGTTGGTGAGCAGGGGGCAATTATATTTCCCAGCAGTAATTGCACCCATCATATTCCTATTTCATTGACTATTCCTCTAGACTGTTCCTTTTTTATTTTTATCTCTTAATTGCTTGCATTGTATATGTAGCCATCACTTTGCTCTCTGTATGCATGAAGACTATTTTCAATATATATAGCTGCAACCGTTGATTTAACTTTAACAAATTGACCTATTATTAGACATTGTTTGTTGGATTTTAAAATTGGACCTTGTAACCTTTTGATCTTTTTATAAAGCATAAAAGAGTAACTATTTTAAAGTGTCTTCTCAACTAAATTATTTTTGCAAGGTAATATGATGAGGAAGATGGGTTACTCTCTGGTATTAATTGGCTTGATTATCATCAATATTATGTGCAAAAGTACTCTGTGTAGGCGCAAAAATTAAGAAATTTGCCTTTAATGATAGAGAAACAATGATAAAAGTTGTTTTTTCATAATGGATAAATAGAGTGCCTTTTATTTTTTCTGTAGGTGAATAAGATGTTGCTGAATTCAAATATGGAGCATGCATGCATGCTTCCAATTTCATATGATTGGTATGTAATTTTTTAAAATTATATTATATTTCTTGTCATATTTAATTTGTTCTACTTTTTGTGGTCATACATTATAATTTTCTTGACTAGACAGTACACTTAGGTTAGGACAATATCAAGAGATTTGTCACTAAGTAGACACCGCTTATTAGGTTTATCATTTGTTCAGGTGCACATCTGACAGACCAAGGTTAGGTTGGGCAGTATACTAATGGGCAAATTTTAGTGCTTAGATTTAATATTCTTGACATGAGACTTAGGATCAGATCAAGGGTTTGTTTGTGACTAATTAAATATACATGGGCCATTAAGTTTATAATTTGTTTTTAATAAAAAAAAATGTTTATCGTTTGTTCAAGCAAGGAATTTCAGCAAATTATTGCAGAATGAAATTTTGCAAATGGCAGTGCATAGATTTGTCATTCATTTAGCTTCACATGATGCAAAAATACTGGTGATATGCCATCAAGGATCATTATCTTTGAGCTGTGTATTGGCATACACCATGTACCAGTGGTGCCAGTCCAAAAAAATTCAGTGCATTGCTAAATGCAAAATTTCCTTCTACCCTTTCTGTTTGTGTTTTCTTCATCTTGTCTGTGCAATTGCTTAACCGCCAATTAATTCCAGCAAGACCACATATTCTTTGGTTTGACCATCGCATTGAGTTATATATATCACTGGCATTTTGGTTTTTGTAGATACCAAGCACCATGTGACTTACGTTGGACTACTACTTGATGCAGTGTGTTTGAAATTTTGAACTAGGTAAGTATAAATTTAATGTACAAAGATTATACAAGCCGGGAATCTTTTTTAGGAAACTTGGGCCTGGCAGTGACTAATAATGAGTTGATTTGAATTAATTTTTCTAATAATAAAATCTTCAAGTAAATCATCATTTAGTTAGTGAAATTATTGTCACCTTGATTTTCTATATATAACGAGTGTATCACATATGTATCATACAGACAACATTCTTTCGGTTTCCATTTAATAATTTCAGTTGCATACAGTCCCTATACTAATTGGTCATAATGTTACCATCGAAGTCCTAAATGTTTTCACCACTCAATAAATTACTGATGTAATTAATAGGAGTAACATTTAGGTCCTTAATGCTAATGCCAGAAAAATGTTCTAATGGTCAAAATAATTTATTGCTTGCATTAACAACAGACATTTGTAATATTTAATAATCATGAGAATTTATTACTTGAATTAACAAAGACCCTAAATCCTATATATAAGCAAACATTACCCTAAGACACACCTCAACAGAATAAAAAGAAAACAAAAAGTACAAAAAAAAAAAATGGCTCCACCAGGGGCTTCCGGAAAGGTGCAATGCAAGCATTGCCCCTTATCCTTCTTTAACCGGTGGCAACTCAATGGACACATTACTTACCACAGGAATAATGACAAAATATTGAAGAAATATGAGGAACAAAAGCAGCGTGAGCATACAAGGATGCAAGCTCTGCTTGGAATGATTTTGACGGGCTGTGAAGCAGAAGGAGGCGGTCTAGAAATGGTTATGCTTGAACCGAACCACACATTTTGGACAGTATACAGGTTATATGGAGCAGAACCTATGGAAACTGACTTTGTAGGTCAGATGGATTTTCGTTGGGCTAAATTGAAAGTGAGACGGGCAAAGAAGAAAGGGGCAATGGATGCCAAGAATGGATGCATGGATGTGATCGATCTCACCTTAAAGCTTTAATTGAGAGTAATTGTTCTCTTTTTTTCAGATGATTTGTGGGATTTTAATTTTGAGATTGTTTTCTGTCTAAAATGTTATCAATATTATGAATTGTATCTGGCAAGTGTTCTTATTTTTCAGACGATTAGTGAGATATTTTGAGAATGTTTTCTGATCTGAATTGTTATCAGTATTATGAATTGTTTCTGGCAAAAGTTTGTGGTTAACCAAGGTATTTATAATGTTCTGGGGTGGTTATGTAGGCTATGTCAGTAACTATATTTGGAACTTTGCATTAGTAAAGAAAACCAATCAACAGATTTTTGGGATTATTGCAGTGTAAAAATAATTTTTCAGTCTTCGATTTTAAAATCTTGTTTTTCTTCTTATACTTATTGTTATCTCGCCTTTTGGAACCTTTTGTTGATTTGGTTGGAGTTTAATAGTAGAGTAAGGTTAATAAATGCTTTTAACCTTCTTTAACTTCGTGAAGTTTTTATTTTGTTAATCTCTAAATTGGAGTGTAACAAAGGTAAAAAAGAAAATGGAATATATAGTGACCTTCCGTTCCCTCCCCTCTTGCTCTTCACTTCTCTTCCCTTTCATCTTGTGTGAATCAAACAGTGTAAACATCCAACCAAACAAGAACAAAGAAAACAAGGGTATTTTGTGCATTTTCTGTGACCTTTGTGATGCCTGGTCTTATATGAATTTGTATTTTGTTGTGCAAGTTCAGTCCTTATTAGTTGTATGAGGATTATTTCCCTTTTGAGGGATCAGTTGGACTGCAGGTTATGGCTATATTGGCTGTGCTGATTATGTGTAATAGTTTAACAAGGTATATATATCAGAGTAGAACTAGGGTGCTCCTAAGTTCACCAAGCTTCTTTGTGAACTCGACTCTAAAACCTATCAAATTGGCTTCAAACGATGAATCCAAATTATTGAAATCTTTTTACCTTATGAGTGATGCGTCTACATACGAAAATTTTAAAATTTCAAATTAATTTTGTATAGAGTCAAGTGGTCAAAATGTGTCCAAATAATGAATGCATTAAAATTAATTTATAAACCTTCTAATTTTGACCACTTAACTTTATACTAAATTAATTTGAAACTTTAAACTTTCAATGTAGGCTCATCACTCATAAAGTAGAAAGATTTTAATAGTTTGTATTCGTCGTTTGAAGTCAGTCCGATAGATTTTAGAGTTGAGTTCACAAAGAGACTTGATGAACTTAGAAGCACTCTAGTTCTACTCTATATATTATATATGTACTGATGAAGCTGGTACTATAGAGTTGGTACTAGTTTTCTAAACTTCATAATTTCAGTAATAAAAATTGGTGGGTGTGTACCCACTTAAATCAAATTTAAAAAAAAATTGTGAACTGTCAATGACTCAGAACTATCGAGTTGTAGTTGAACTCAAAGTTGAACCCAGCGCAAGAGCAGTAAAATTTATAAAAATAAATAAAAACAACTGTCAAGTATCAAATAAAAATTAAGTTAATTTTAATTTCAAACCTCTACGCTCATGTAAATAACTTTTAATTGCTTTTTGCGGCCACATTAACAATTACTATTAAAAGAAGTTGGAACGGAGAGCTAATAAAACAATTAGAAGGCGATAAGAAATTTTCTAAATTAGAAATTACGCCATATTCTCAAAAAATTAATAATAAGAAGTGCCAACGTGCTTTTAGAAATAAAAAAACAAATTCAATATAGATGCTCTAAAATGACTCAATTATTAAAGAGGAGCACATAGCTATCTCCCGTAACCTTCTCCTATTTCTTCTCTCAGTTATTAATTAGTAACTACTAATTATCTGAGAGGACCACTTAATATTTGAAAGATTTTACAACTGTCGCGTTTTTTATATATGATACATTGTATTCATACATCAAGTATTAAAAAAAACTGAACACATTACTCACTCATCTTTTGCACGTTTTTAGAGATGATTTGTTTTTGCTCCGTTCAATCTAACCAATATTTCTGACGATCTATGAGGAATTTTACAAATCTAAAATCACAAACGTTTTTTACACAATTTTCTCTTTCAAATGAGATCCATGATGACATATTTTTGAGTTGTTTATTGCACAAGTATTCATACATCGTTGTGTAAGTGTATCAAGAGTATTACAAGCATATGTGCATACCGCGATTAATTTTACAAGAGCAGCCAAATAGCATTGAACATTGCTTTATTGCTTTCTAGTTCAATTTTATTTTTTGAAAATAAAAAATAATTGCCGCATTTTTCACTGTCGAAACAAAAATAATCTATCAAATTTAACAGATAATGTAATTAAAATGTTACAACAAAAAAAAAACAATAATTAAAAGAAACAAAACGTACTTCATTGAAGTATTCATACATATACGTTGAAGTATTCATACATAAGATATCAAGTATTCATTCATACACGTTGAAGGATTCATACCCGGTGGAGGCGTGCTTGATTAGGATGATCTCGACAGAACGTCCGCTGGAGCGGGAGCAGCAGGCAGAGATGAAAATGCGGAGGCATAGACAAAGGTGGGAGAGGGATGGAGCTTATCGATGGAAAAGCGGAGGAGGAGGCGGAAGCGGAGGTGGGAGAGGGAGTCGGAGGTGGAGGTGGGAGAGGGAGGGTTTATCGATGGAAAAACAAAGGCGGAGGAGGAGGTGTGAGAGGGAGTCAGAGGCGGAGCAGGTGCGGAGCTGGGAGGCATGGGTAGATAATTGGTTGGGAGAAGAAATGGAGGATAGCTAGTTAGTTGGAGGAAGAAATGAGATAAAGTTAGATGGAAAAATTATAATTACCCTTGTTAAAGTGACTTAATAATTTAAAGAATTAAATTAATTTAATCCATAATTTTATGGTCTTTTTTGAGAAATTTAATGAATTTAATTTTTATTATATAGATTTTGTAATTATTTTTATCAGCATAATTTCTTACAAAACGCGTTACTACATCATCATCATCATAATAATAATAACAATGATCTAAATAGCGATTATAGTAGCGTAGCTGGAAGATGAAAAAAAACTATAGCGAATAATGGAACTATAGCGAATAATGGAACTATATCGAAAGCTTTCCTACATAGCGTTTTTTTCTTTTTAAAAATTATATTTTATATTTCTAGTTTTCTACTAATAACAAACATTATCTATGTAAAATCTTATAGAGCAACAAAAATACCAAATTGATTAAGAAGTTATAAATTCATATTGAACCAATACAAAGTCCAAATTGTCATTCAAAATATCTCTAATTCTATATTCATAAATTATCGATACATTTTTTATTCAAAATATCCTACTATCATATATTAAGTGTCATTTTACTACATATTCAAATCAACTATTTTTTAGATTAGTCAGATTGAGACAGAAAGCCCATTTAAATTAAAAAAATAGAAAAATAATCCCATGTAGTATAGCGGACCGCTATTTCGCTATACGCTACGCGCTATAAGCTACGCTATAGTTAGAACACTGAATAATAATAATAATAATAATAATAATAATAATAATAATAATAATAATAATAATAATAATAAAAAAAAAAAAAAAATATATTATAATTTAGTCTATAAGTCATAAAAGAACTTATAATATGAGAAATTTTACATATTGCATTTCTATTTCAAAACATAGAACAAAATATCTTCTTTCTAAATTTTCTAACAAGATGTCTTTGTAGGCCTCATTTTTCTCCTGTTTTTCCCTCTCTCCCACTCCTCCATATTTATTGCTCTATATTCTTTGTTTAAGTAAAAAAAAATACAAATGTGATATGAAAAAAATAACATTCCATCTGTTGTTGACGATGTTTATAAATATAAAAAAATTTGAAAAATCAAAATATTATATTTTAAATGTACTGTTAGATATTCACTCTAAAAATATATATTGTTAGATATAGAAAAAATATACTTTGAAAATCAAGAACAAGAAGAAATACAAATGATGTTGGTAAGCACAAAAACAAGTATAAATGATATTGCTAAGCACAAGAACAAGTGCAAATGAGGTTGCTAAGTATAAGAACAAGAGCAAATGACGTTTCTAAGTATAAAAACAAATGCAACGATGGTTCTAAGAACAAGAACAATAGCAAAACAGATTGATAAATATAAGAACAAATGCAAACGAAGTTGCCAAGAACAAGAATAAGGGCCAAAGACATTGACAAGCATTTGAACAATAACAATAAAGGTCGCTAAGCACATGAATAAGGGCAAATGAGGTTCCTAAGTACAAGAACAAATGCAAAGGTTCGTAAGAACAATATCAAGGGCAAATTATGTTGCAAAGCACAAGAACAACAACAAATGAGGTTGTTAAGCACAAGAACAATAGCAAAAGAGGTAGAGAAGCATATAAACAACGACAATTAAGATTATTAAGCACACGAACAAGGGTAAATAAGGTTCCTAAGCACAAGAACAGATGTAAATGAGGTTCATAAGCACAAGATCAGGGGAAAATTATGTTGCAAAGCAAAAGAACAACGACAAATGAGCTTGGTAAGTATAAGAACAAATGCAAATGAGGTTGCTAAGCACAATAACAAGGGCAAAAGGGGTTGTACCAACAAGGAAAAATAATGTTGCTAAGCACAAGAACAAATGCAAAAGAGGTTCAAAAGCATATGAACAACGACAGTTGAGGTTGATAAGCACACGAACAAGGGCAAATGAAATTCCTCAGCACAAGAACAAATGCAAATGAGGTTGATAAACACAAGATCAAGGGCAAATTATGTTGCTAAACGCAAAAACAATGACAAATGAGATTGTTAAGCACAAGAACAAATACAAATGATGTTGCTAAGCACAAGAACAAGAGCAAAAGAGGTTGCTAAGTACAATCACAAGGGCAAAATGGGTTGATAAATGTACGAACAACGACAATTGAGATTGTTAAGCACATGAACAAGGGCAAAATGTGTTGATAAGCATATTCACAACGACAAATGAGGTGTGCATGCACAAGAACAAGTGAAAATGAGATTCCAATGCACAAGAACAAGGGTCAGTGAGGTTCCCAAAAATTGAATAGCTGCAAATGTTGCTGGTAAGCACAAGAACAAGTACAAATAATGTTGCTAAGCATAAGAACATGTGTAAATGAGGTTGTTAAGTACAAAAACAAGAGCAAATGACGTTTCGAAGCACAAAAATAAATTCAATGATGTTGCTAAGAACAATAATAATAGCAAAAGAAGTTGATAAGCACAAAAACAAATATAAATGATATTGCTAAAAACAAGAACGAGGACAAAAGAGGTTGAGAAACATATGAACAAGGGCAATTCACGTTGTTAAGCACACGAACAAGGGAAAATGAGGTTCCTAAGCACAATAACAGATACAAATGAGGTTCCTCAGCACAAGATCAATGGCAAATTATGTTGCAAAGTGCAAAAACAACAACAAACGAGATTGTTAAGAAAAAAAAAACAAGGGCAAAAGGGGTTGATAAGCAAATGAACAACGACAAATGAGGTGTGTATGCAAAACAACAAGTGAAAATAAGATTCCTATGCAAAATAATAAGGGCAAGTGAGGTTCCTAAATATAAGAACAAATACAAATGATGCTGGTAAGCAAAAGAACAAGTGCAAATGAGGTTACTAAATATAAGAACAATGACAAATGATGTTTCTAAGCAAAAAGAAATGCAATGATGTTGCTAAGAACATGAACAATAGCAAAAGAGGTTGATAAGCATAAGAACAAATGCAATGCTAAAAATAAGAATAAGGGTAAAAGAGGTTGACAAGCATATGAACAACGACAATTGAGGTTGTTAAGGACACCAACGAGGGCAAATGAGGTTCATAAGCACAAGATCAAGGACAAATTATGTTGCAAAGCGCAAGAACAACGACAAATGAGGTTGTTAATCACAAAAACAAGGATAAATAATGTTGCTAAGCACAAGAACAAAGGCAAAAGAGGTTGAGAAACATATGAACAATGACAATTGAGGCAGTTAAGCACACGAACAAGGGCAAATAAGGTTCCTAAGCACAAGATAAATGACTAATTATGTTGCAAAGCGCAATAACAATGACAAGTGATGTTGTTAAGCACAAGAATAAATGCGAATGATATTGCTAAGCACTAGAACAAGTGCAAATGGGATTTCTAATCACAAGAACAAGGGAAAATTATGTTGTAAAATACAAGATCAATGACAAATGAAGTTGTTAAGCACAAAAACATATGCAAAAGATGTTGCTAACCACAAGAACAAGTTCAAATTTGGTTGCTAAGCACTAGAACAAGGCCAAAAGGAGTTGATAAACGTTCAAACAACGACAAATGGGGTTGTTAAGTACAAGAACAAGGGAAAAAAATATTGATATGCATATGAACAATGACAAACGGGGTGTGTATGCAGAATAACAAGTAAAATGAAATTCCTAAGCACATGAACAAGGGCAAGTGAGGTTTCCAAAAAAAGGAACAAATGCAAATGATGCTAGTAAGCACAAGAACAAGTATAAATGATGTTGGTAAGCACAAGAGCAAGTGCAAATGAGGTTGCTAAGTATAAGAACAAGAGCAAATGACGTTTCTAAGCAGAATAACAAATGCAACGATGTTGCTAAGAACCAGAACAATAGCAAAACAAGTTGATAAGTAAAAGAACAAATGCAAATGATGTTGCTAAGAACAAGGACAAGGGTCAAAGAGGTTGACAAGCATATGAACAACGGCAATAGAGGTCGTTAAGCACACGAACAAATGATGTTGTTTAGCACACGAACAAAGGTAAATGAGGTTCCTAAGCACAAGAACAAATGCAAATGATGTTCACAGGCACAAGATCAAGGGCATATTATGTTCAAAAGGGCAACAACAACGACAAATGAGGTTTTTAAGCACAAGAACAAGGGCAAAAGAGGTTTAGAAGCATATGAACAACGACAATTGAGGATTAAGCACACGAACAAAGACAAATGAGGTTCCTAAGCATAAGAACAAATGTAAATGATGTTCATTTGCACAATATTGATAGACATAAAATATATACACATTTATATATGTTCGATCTAGATCTTATCATGAAAATACTCTAAAAATCTTGTATTTTAATATATAAATGTCATATATTACACCTGGAATCAAGTTACTGCCTTTGTTTGCTTTAAATTGCAGAAAATGACGAAAACACACCAAAATGCGGCCTCCCCAGGTCACACTGCGGGTCACACTGAGCCACTGCGGCCTCCCTAGGTCGCACTGCGGGTCGCACTGGGTACTAAGCCAAATTCAGCAACTTTCAGGGTAAACTGAGCGTAGTGTGGGTCGCATTGACCTCAGTGTGGGTCGCACTCAGCTTTTCAGCTTCCGACACAGTTTCGTATTTTGGGCATAACTTGGTCATACGGACACAGTTTCGTATTTTGGGCATAACTTGGTCATACGAACTCTGTTTTGGGCTTATGACCACTTTTCGGAAAGCTAACGAGACGCTCTACACCTTTCATGAAGGAAGAAAATCCAAATTCGGAACTTAAAATCCAGTGCTGTCCGCATTAACCGCAGTGCGACCCGCATTCATACTAAAAATGCGGTTTTGCTATTTTTGGAAGGCCAGATCATGCCCAGTTGGCAATAGTTAGTGGGTCCAATAATAGATGACGTGTGGAACACTGTTCCCCACATTTTTAGGGTGTTTTCTAGGCTATAAAAGAAGGAAAATTCTGCTCAATAGGGATTCACCATCTACCATCAATCCACCATCTACCATAGACAATTCCATTTTTTACACATCTCCTTAGAGCAAAAAGTGAGATTTAGAGTTTAGATTTGGAGAAGAAGAGCAGAATTTTCAGAGCAAGGAAGGAAGGCAAGAGATCTCCATAGGAGTAAGGGTTGTAATCATTTCCCTTTCAATTTCTCTTTGTTTTAGTCAACTTGTAATGAATTTCTTTTGTAAGTTTTGCATCTCCATGAGATGCTAACTTCCTCTCTAGGGGTGTAGGTCAAATGCATGAACTTGTTTAATTCTATTCTATTTGGTTCTTTGTTTCTATGATGATTGTTTGATTTGATTGTTAATTTCTGCGATTTATTCTTTGTGAATCCTATAATTTGTGCTTGAATTGTAGTTATCCCGCTTTAGGTCTTTTAGACTTCAAAGTAGTTTAGGATCATATATGATAGTATCAATTATGTCACAAAGTCATTAGGATTTAGGTTAGAGAAACACCATCTTTTAATCTAAGCCGGAACTACAGAAATTAAGGTTAGAGTTTGATATAAAATCTAACGGTTGGAGTCAAACCTTAAGTCGGGACATCTTGAATTGAATTAGAGATTGGTATGAGTTGCCTTCACCGGTTAAATTATTAAGTACCGAGATCTAAGGAAATGATAGACTAACAAGAGCTTTATATCCTAGATGATCAAGGCGATGTACTTTACCGTGAAGTTGTGATCATCTAGACACGTTATTAATTCACGCAAGTGACACTTTTTAACATATTTGGTTAGAAACCCCATCGAAATCAAACATGAATTTAAACACACCGAATAGATAGGATTAAACAAGGGATTGTAGACCGAAAACTCCTAGACTCTCCAAACCTTGACAAAACTCTAATTTCGCTTTACTATTTCTTAGTTTTTATTGTTTAAACCTCCAACTCCTTGGGTATTGAACCCACCAACTTTAGGACTTTAGAAATTAAACTTTAAAACAAACTTGGAAACAAACCAAAATTCTAAAATTATTCTATAGAATCGAAGCTAAAATCTCCCCTTATCCCTTGGATCGATACCTTTTATGCTACATTGATAGGTTGTGCGCTTGCAATCGACCAATCTTTGAGTATTTAGGTTTATAAATTTAAAAGTAAAACGAGTATTAAGTCATAGCAAAAACCCTATACCAAATTACTCAACAAATATCAAGGAAAATTATATTGTAAAGCGCAAGAACAACGACAAATGAGGTTGCTAATGATGTTGCTCAGCACAAGAACAAGTACAAATGAGGTTGCTAAGCACAAGAGCAAGGCCAAAAGGGGTTGATAAGCATAAGTACAAATGCAAATGATGTTGCTAAGAGCAAGAACAAGGGCCAAAGAGGTTGACAAGCACATGAACAACGATAATACATGTCGTTAAGCACACGAACAAGGGCAAATGAGGTTCTTAAGTACAAGAACAAATGCAAAGATTCGTAAGCACAATATCAAGGGCAAATTATGTTGCAAAGTGCAAGAACAACGACAAATGAGGTTGTTAAGCACAAGAACAAGGGCAAATGATGTTGCTAAGCACAAGAACAAGGGCAAAAGAGGTAGAAAAACATACAAATATCGACAATTGAGGTTGTTAAACACACAAACAAGGACAAATAAGGTTCCTAAGCACAAGAACAAATACAAATGATGTTCATAAGCACAAGATCAAGGGCAAATTAAACACAAAGCAAAAGAACAACGACAAATGAGCTTGGTAAACACAAGAACAAATACAAATGAGGTTGCTAAGGACAAGAATAAAGACAAAATACGTAGATAAATGTACGAACAAGGGCAAATGATGTTACTAAACAAAAAAACAAAGACAAAAGAGGTTGAGAAGCATATGAACAATGATAGTTGAGGTTGATAAGCACACAAACAAGGGCAAATTAAGTTCCTCAACACAAGAATAAATAAAAATGAGGTTGATAAGCACAAGATCAAGGGCAAATTATGTTGCCAAGCACAATAACAACGACAAATTAGGTTGTTAACCACAAGAACAAGGGCAAACGGGGTTGATAAGCATATGAACAACAACAAATGAGGTGTGTATGCACAACAATAAGTGAAAATGAGATGCCTAAGCAAGGACAAGTGAGGTTTCCAAAAAAAGAACAAATGCAAATGATGCTGGTAAGCACAAGCACAAGAATAAGTGCAAATGATGTTTCTAAGCACAACAACAAATGCAACGATGTTGCTAAGAACAAGAACAATAGCAAAAGAGGTTGATAAGCATAAGAACAAATGCAAATGATATTGCTAAGAACAACAACAAGGGTAAAAGAGGATGACAAGCATATGAACAACGACAATTGAGGTTATTAAGTACACGAACAGGGGCAAATAATATTCCTAAGCACAAGAACAAATGCAAATGAGGTTCATAAGCACAAGATCAAGGGAAAATTATGTTGCAAAGTACAAGAACAACGACAATGAGGTTGGTAAGCACAAGAACAAATGCAAATGATGTTATTAAGTACCAGAACAAGTGCAAATGAGATTCCTAAGCACAAGAACAAGGGCAAAAGGGGTTGATAAACATATAAACAAGGACAAAAGTGGTTGAAAAGCATATGAACAACAATAAATGAGGTGTGTATGCACAACAACAAGCGACAAATGAGATTGTTAAGCACAAAAACAAGGGCAAATGATGTTGCTAAGAAAAATAACAAGGCATAAGAGGTTGACAAGCATATGAACAATGACAATTGAGGTTGTTAAGCACACGAACAAGGGCAAATGAGGTTCCTAAGCACAAGAACAATGACAATTATGTTGCAAAGCACAAGAACAACGACAATGAGGTTGGTAAGCATAAGAACAAGTGCAAATGATGTTGCTAAGAAAAAGAACAAGGACAAATGAGGTTGATAAGCACAAGATCAAGGGCAAATTATATTGCCAAGTGCAAGAACAACGACAAATGAGGATTTTAAGCACAAAAACAAATACAAATGATGTTGCTAAGCACAAGAACAAGAGCAAAAGAGGTTGCTAAGTACAAGTACAATGGCAAAAGGGGATGCTAAATGTATGAACAATGACAAATAAAGTTGTTAAGCGCAAGAACAAGGGCAAACGGGGTTGATAAGCATATGAACAAATACAAATGATGTTCCTGAGAACAAGAACAAGGGCAAAAGAGGTTGACAAGCATATGAACAACGACAATTGCAGTTGTTAAGCACAAGAACAAGGGCATAAGAGGTTGAGAAACATATGAACAACGACAATTTAGGTTGATAAGCACACGAACAAGGGCAAATGAGGTTCCTAAGCGCAAGAACAAACGCAAATGAGGTTGATAAGCACAAGATCAAGGGCAAATTATGTTGCCAAGTGCAAGAATAACGACAAATGAGGATTTTAAGCACAAGAACAATTACAAATGATGCTAAGCATATAAACAAATACAAATGATTTGCTAAGAACAAGAACAAGGGCAAAAGAGGTTGGCAAGCATATGAACCACGACAATTACAGTTGTTAAGTACACAAACAATGGCAATAAGCACAAGAACAAATGCAAATGAGGTCCATAAGCAGAAGATCAAGAGCAAATTATGTTGCAAAGCGCAAGAACAACGGCAAATGAGGTTGTTAAGCACAAGCACAAGGGCAAATGATGTTGCAAAGCACAACAATATGGACAAAAGAGGTTGAGAAACATATGAACAACGGCAATTGACGTTGTTAAGCACACGAACAAAGAAAAATGAGGTTCCTAAGCACAAGAACAAATGCAAATGAGGTTCATAAGAACAAGATCAAGGACAAATTATGTTGTAAAGTAGAAGAACAATGACAATGAGGTTGTTAAGCACAAGAACAAATGAACATGATGTTGCTAAGTACAAGAACATGAGCAAATGAGGTTACTAAGCACAAGAACAAAGGCAAATGGGTTGATAAACGTACGAAAAAGGGCAAATGATGTTGCGAAGCACAAGAATAAGGGCATAAGAGGTTGAGAAACATACGAACAATGACAATTTAGGTTGATAAGCACACGAACAAGGGAAATGAGGTTCCAAAACACAAGAACAAATGCAAATGAGGTTGATAAGCACAAGATCAAGGGCAAATTATGTTGCCATGTGCAAGAACAAATACAAACGATATTGCTAAGCACAATAACAAGAGCAAAAGAGGTTGCTAAGTACAAGCACAATGGCAAAAAGGGTTGATAAACGTACGAACAATGACAATTGAGGTTGTTAAGCGCAAGAACAAGGGCAAACAAGGTGGATAAGTATATGAATAAATAAAAATGATGTTGCTAACAACAAGAACTAGAGCAAAAGAGGTTGACAAGCATATGAACAACGACAATTGCAGTTGTTAAGCACACAAACAAGTGCAAATGAGGTCCATAAGCATAAGATCAAGAGCAAATTATGTAGCAAAGCGCAAGAACAACAACAAATGAGGTTGTTTAGCACAAGCACAAGGGCAAATGATGTTGCAAAACACAAGAACATGGACAAAAGATGTTGAGAAACATATGAACAACGACAATTAAGGTTGTTAAGCACACGAACAAGAGCAAATGAGGTTCCTAAGCACAAGAACAAAAGCAAATAAGATTCATAAGCACAAGATCAAGGGCAAATTATGTTGCAAAGCACAAGAACAATGACAATGAGGTTGGTAAGTACAAGAACAAATGCAAATGATGTTGCTAAGCATAGGAACAAATGCAAATGATGTTGCTAAGCATAAAAACAAGGGCAAAAGAGATAGAGAAGCATATAAAAAACAACAATTGAGGTTGTTAAGCACACGAACAAGGGCAAATGAGGTTCCTAAGCACAAGAACAAATGCAAATGAGGTTCATAAGCACAAGATAAATGACAAATTATGTTGCAAAGCAAAAGAACAACGACAAATGAGCTTGGTAAGCACAAGAACAAATGCAAATGAAGTTGCTCAGCACAAAAATAACGGGAAAAGGGGTTGATAAACGTACGAACAAGGGCAAATGATGTTGCTAAACACAAAAATAATGACAAAAGAGGTTGAGAAGCACATGAACAATGACAGTTGAGGTTGATAAGCACAGAAACAAGGGCAAATGAAGTTCCTCAGCACAAGAACAAATGAAAATGAGGTTGAGCACAAGATCAAAGGCAAATTATGTTGCCAGGCACAAGAACAACGACAAATGAGGTTGTTAAGCACAAGGACAAATATAAACGATATTGCTTAGCACAAGAACAAGAGCAAAAGAGGTTGCTAAGTACAATCACAAGGGCAAATTGGGTTGATAAGCGTACGACCAATGACAATTGAGGTTGTTAAGCACCAAAATAAGGGTAATTGATGTTGCTAATCGTAAGAACATGGGTAAAAGAGGTTGAGAAGCATATGAACAACGACAATTGAGGATGTTTTGCACACGAACAAGGGCAAATGATAAGTACAAGAACAAAAACAAATATGGTTTATAAGTACAAGAACAAGGGACAATTATGTTGCAAAGCGCAAGAACAACGACGAAAGAGGTTGTTAAGCACAAGAACAAGGGCAAATGATGTTGCGAAGCGCAAGAACAAGGGCAAAAGAGGTTGATAAATGTACGAACAATGACAATTGAGGTTGATAAGCGCAAGAACAAGGTTAAACGAGATTGATAAGCATATGAACAAATACAAATGATGTTGCTAAGAACAAGAACAAGGGCAAAAAAGGTTGACAAGTATATGAACAACGACAATTGCAGTTGTTAAGCACACAAACAAGGGCAAATTAGGTTCCTAAGCACAAGAACAAATGCAAATGAGGTCCATAAGCACAAGATCAAGAGAAAATTATGTTACAAAGCGCAAGAACAACGGTAAATGAGGTTGTTAAGCATAAGCACAAGGGCAAATGATGTTGCAAAGCACAAGAACATGACAAAAGAGGTTGAGAAACATATGAACAACAGGAATTGACATTGTTAAGCACATGAACAAAGGAAAATGAGGTTCCTAATCACAGGAACAAATGCAAATGAGGTTCATAAGAACAAGATCAAGGGCAAATTATGTTACAAAGTACAAGAACAATGACAATGTGGCTGTTAAGCCCAAGAACAAATGCAAATGATATTACTAAGCACCAGAACGTGAGCAAATGAGGTTATACTAAGCACAAGAACAAGGGCAAATGATGTTGCTAAGCACAAGAAGAACGGCAAATAAGATTCATAAGCACAAGATCAAGGACAAATTATGTTGCAAAGCACAAGAACGATGACAATGAGGTTGGTAAGTACAAGAACAAATGCAAATGATGTTATACTAAGCACAAGAACAAGGGCAAATGATGTTGCTAAGCACAAGAAGAACGGCAAATAAGATTCATAAGCACAAGATCAAGGACAAATTATGTTGCAAAGCACAAGAACGATGACAATGAGGTTGGTAAGTACAAGAACAAATGCAAATGATGCTGCTAAGCACAAGAACAAGTACAAAATGATGTTGCTAAGCACAAAAACAAAGGCAAAAGAGTTAGAGAAGCATATAAACAACGACAATTGAGGTTGTTAAGCACACGAAAAGGGGAAAATGAGATTCCTAAGCACAAGAACAAATGCAAATGAGGTTCATAAGCACAAGATCAAGGATAAATTATGTTGCAAAGCAAAAGAACAACTACAAATGAGCTTGGTAAGCATAAGAACAAATGCAAATCAGGTTGCTAACCACAAAAACAATGGCAAAAGAGGTTGAGAAGCACATCGACAATGACAGTTGAGGTTGATAAGGACACAAACAAGGGCAAATGAAGTTCCTCAGCACAAGAACAAATGGAAATGGGGTTAAGCACAAGATTATATTGCCAAGCACAAGAACAACGACAAATGAGGTTGTTAAGCACAAGAACAAATACAAATGATATTGCTAAGCACAAGAACAAGAGCAAAAGAGGTTGCTAAGTACAAGCACAAGGGCAAAAGGGGTTGATAAACGTACGAACAATGATAATTGAGGTTGTTAAGCACAAGAACAAGGGCAAACCGGGTTGATAAGCATATGAACAACGACAAATGAGATGTGTATGCACAATAACAAGTGAAAATGAGATTCCAATGCACAAGAACAAGGGCAAGTGTGGTTCCTAAAAACAAGAAGAAATGCAAATGATGCAGGTAAGCACAAGTGCAAATGAAGTTGCTAAGCACAATAACAAGTGCAAATGAGTTGCTAAGAATAAGAACAAGGTCAAATGACATTTCTAAGCACAACAACAAATGCAATGATGTTGCTAAGAACAAGAACAATAGCAAAAGAGGTTGATAAGCATAAGAACAAATGCAAATGATGTTGCAAAGAATAACAAGGGCAAAAGAGGTTGACAAGCACATGAACAATGACAATTGAGGTTGTTAATCACAAGAACAAGGGCAAATGAGGTTTGTTAAGCACAATAACAAAGGCAAATGATGTTGCTAGATGTAAGAACATGGGAAAAAGAGGTTGAGAAGCACATGAACAACGACAATTGAGGTTGTTTTGCACACGAACAAGGGCAAATGAGGTTCCTAAGCACAAGAACAAAAGCAAATATGGTTTATAAGTACAAGATCAAGGGCAAATTATGTTGCAAAGCGCAAGAACAACGAAAAAAGAGGTTGTTAAGCAAAAGAACACAGACAAATGATGTTGTTAAGAACAAGACCAAGGGCAAAAGAGGTCGATAAGCATACGAACAACAACAATTGAGGTTGTTAAGCACACGAACAAGGGCAAATGAGGTTCCTAAGCACAAGAACAAAAGCAAATATGGTTTATAAGTACAAGATCAAGGGCAAATTATGTTGCAAAGCGTAAGAACAATGACAAAAAGGTTGTTGAGAGCAAGAACAAGGGCAAATGATGTTGCTAAGTACAAGCACAATGCCAAAAGGGGTTGATAAACGTACGAACAAAAATAATTGGGGTTGTTAAGCGTAAGAACAACGACAAATGAGGTTGTTAAGCACAAGAACAAATGTAAATGATGTTGCTAAGCACAAGAACAAGGGCAAAAGAGGTTAAGAAGCATATGAAAAATGACAATTGCAGTTGTTAAGCACACAAACAAGTGCAAATGAGATTCCTAAGTACAAGAACAAATACAAATGAGGTTCATAAGAACAAGATCTGGGGCAAATTATATTGCAAAGTACAAGAACAATGACATTGAGGTTGTTAAGCATAAAAACAAATGCAAATGATGTTGCTTAACACCAGAAAATGAGCAAATCAGGTTACTAAGCATAAGAACAAGGGCAGATGGGTTGATAAACGTACGAAATGGGCAAATGATGTTGCAAAGCACAAGAACAAGGGCAAAAGAGGTTGTGAAGCATATGAACAACGACAATTGAGGTTGATAAGCACAAGAGCAAATGCAAATGAGGTTGATAAGCACAAGATCATGGGCAAATTATGTTGCCAAGTGCAAGAACAACGACAAATGGAGATTTTAAGCATAAGAACAAATACAAATGATGTTGCTAAGCACAAGAACAAGACCAAAAGAGGTTGCTAAGTACAAGCACAATGGCAAAAGGGGTTGATAAACATACGAACAATGACAATTAAAGTTGTTAAGCGCAAGAACAAGGGCAAATGGGGTTGATAAGTATATGAACAAACAAATGATGTTGCTAAGAACAAGAACAAGGACAAAAGAGGTTGACAAGCATATGGACAACGACAATTGCAATTGTTAAGCACACAAACAAGTGTAAATGAGGTTCCTAAGCACAACAACAAATACAAATGAGGTCCATAAGTACAATATCAAGAGCAAATTATGTTGCAAAGCGCAAGAATAACGACAAATCAGGTTGTTAAGCTCAAGCACAAGAGCAAATAATGTTCCAAAACACAAGAACATGGACAAAAGAGGTTGAGAAACATATGAACAACGACAATTGGAATTGTTAAGCACACAGACAAGGGTAAATGAGGTTCCTAAGAACAAGAACAAAAGCAAATAAGATTCATAAGTATAAGATCAAGGGCAAATTATGTTGCAAAGCGCAAGAACAACGACGAATGAGGTTGTTAAGCACAAGAACAAGTGTAAATGATGTTGCTATGCACAAGAACAAGCGCAAATGAGGTTAAGAAGCATATGAACAGCGACAATTGCAATTGTTAAGCACACAAACAAGTACAAATGATATTCCTAAGCACGAGAACAAATACAAATGAGCAAATTATGTTGCAAAGCGCAAGATGAGGTTGTTAAGCATAAGCACAAGGGCAAATGATGTAGCAAAACCCAAGAACATGGACAAAAGAGGTTGAGAAACACATGAACAATGACAGTTGAGGTTGATAAGCACACAAACAAGGGCAAATGAGGTTCCTAAGTACAAGAACAATTGAAAATGAGCATCATAAGCACAAGCTCAATGACAAATTATGTTGCAAAGGGCAAGAACACCGCCAATTGAGGTTGTTAAGTAAACAAACAAGGGCAAATGAGGTTCCTAAGCAGAATAACAAATGCAAAATGAGATTCATAAGCACAAGATCAAGGACAAATTATGTTGCAAAGCAAAAGAACAACGAGAAATGAGCTTGGTAAGCATAAGAACAAATGCAAATCAGGTTGCTAAGCACAAGAACAAGGGCAAAAGAAGTTAAGAAACATATGAACAACGACAATTGAGGTTGTTAAGCATACAAACAAGGGCAAATGAGGTTCCTAAGCACAAGAACAAATGTAAATGAGCATCATAAGCACAAGATCAAGGGCAACGTTTTTTGCAAAGCACAAGAACACCGCCAATTGAGGTTGTTAAGTATACAAATAAGGGCAAATGAGGTTCCTAAGCACAAGAACAAATGCAAATGAGGTCCATAAGCACAAAATCAAGGGTAAATTATATTGCGAAGAGCAAGAACACCGCCAATTGAGGTTGTTAAGTAAACAAACAAGGGAAAATGAGGTTCCTAAGCACAAGAACAAATGCAAATGAGGTTCATAAGCGTAAAATCAAGGGCAAATTATGTTGCAAAGCACAAGAATATGACAAAAGAGGTTGAGAAACATATAAAAAACGGCAATTGACGTTGTTAAGCACACAAACAAGGGAAATGAGGTTCCTAAGCACAAGAACCAATGAAAATGAGTATCATACGCACAAGATCAAGGGCAAATTATGTTGCAAAGCGGAAGAACACAGCAAATTAAGGTTGTTAAGTATACAAACAAGGGCAAATGAGATTCCTAAGGACAAGAACAAATGCGAATGAGGTTCATAAGCACAAGATCAAGGGTAAAATATATTGCAAAGAGCAAGAACACTGTCAATTGAGGTTGTTAAGTACACAAACAAGGGCAAATGAGGTTCCTAAGCACAAGAACAAATGCAAAGGAGGTTCATAAGCGCAAGGTCAAGGGCAAATTATGTTGCAAAGCGCAATAATAACGACAAATGAGGTTGTTAAGCACAAGAACAAGTGTAAAGGATGTTGCTAAGCACAAGAGCAAGGGCAAAAGAGGTTAAGAAGCTTACGAAGAACGACAATTAAGGTTGTTAAGCACACAAACAGGGGCAAATGAGGTTCCTAAGCACAAGAACAAATGAAAATGAGCATCACAAGCACAAGATCAAGGGCAATTTATGTTGCAAAGTGCAAGAACACAGCCAATTGAGGTTGTTAAGTATACAAACAAGGGCAAATGAGGTCCTAAGCACAAGAACAAATTCAAATGTGGTTCATAAGCACAAGATCATGGGCAAATTATGTTGCAAAGCACATGAATATGACAAAAGAGGTTGAGAAACATATGAACAATGGCAATTCACGTTGTTAAGCACACGAACAAAGGAAAATGAGCTTCCTAAGCACAATAACAAATGCAAATGAGGTTCATCAGAACAAGATCAAGGACAAATTATGTTGCAAAGTACAAGAACAATGACAATGAGGTTGTTAAGCACAACAACAAATGCAAATGATTTTGCTAAGCACCAGAACATGAGCAAATGAGGTTTCTTAGCACAAGAACAAGGACAAATGGGTTGATAAACATACGAAAAAAAGGCAAATGATGTTGCTAATCACAAGAACAAGGGCAAAAAAGGTTGAGAAGCATATGAACAACGACAATTCAGGTTGATAAGCACACGAAGAAGGGCAAATGAGGTTCCTAAGCACAAGAACAAATACTAATGAGGTTGATAAGCTCAAGATCAAGGGCAAATTATGTTGCCAAATGCATGAACAACGAAAAATGAGGATTTTGAGCACAAGAACATACAAATGATGTTGATAAGCACAAGAACAAAACCAAAAGAGCTTGCTAAGTACAAGAACAATGGCAAAAGGGGATGCTAAACATACAAACAACGATAATTGAAGTTGCTAAGCGCAAGAACAAGGGCAAACGCAGTTAATAAGCATATGAACAAATACAAATGATGTTGCTAAGAACAAGAACAACGGCAAAAGCGGTTGACAAGCATAATAACAACGACAATTACAGTTGTTAAGCGCACAAACAAGGGCAAATGAGGTTCCTAAGCACAAGAACAAATGAAAATGAGGCCCATTAGCACAAGATCAAGAGCAAATTATGTTGCAATGCGCAAGAACAACGGCAAATGAGGTTGTTAAGCACAAGCACAAGGGCAAATGATGTTGCAAAGCACAAGAATATGGACAAAAGTGGTTGAGAAACAAATGGATAACGGCAATTGACAGTGTTTAGAACACGAACAAGGGAAAATGAGGTTCCTAACCACATGAACAAATACAAATGTGGTTCATAAGAACAATATCAAGGGCAAATTATGTTGCAAAGTAGAACAACAATGACAATGAGATTGTTAAGCACAAGAACAAATAAAAATGATGTTGCTAAGCACCATAATTTTAGTAAATGAGGCTACTAAGCACAAGATCAAGGGCAAGTGGGTTGATAAACTTACGAAAAAAGGCAAACGATGTTGCTAAGCAAAAGAACAAGGGCAAAAAAGGTTGAGAAGCATATGAACAACGACAATTGAGGTTGATAAGCACACGAACAAGGGAAAATACGGTTCCTGAGCACAATAACAAATGCAAATGAGGTTGATAAGCACAATATCAAGGGCAAATTATGTTGCCAAATGCAAGAACAACGACAAATGAGGATTTTAAGCTCAAGAACAAATACAAATGATATTGCTCAGCACAAGAACAAGACCAAAAGAGGTTGCTAAGTACAAGCACAATGGCAAAAGGGGTAGATAAACGTACGAACAATGACAATTGAAGTTGTTAAGCGCAAAAACATGGGCAAATGGGGTTGATAAGCATATGAACAAATACAAATGATGTTGCTAAGAACAACAAGGGCAAAAGAGGTTGACAAGCATATGAACAACGACAATTGTAGTTGCTAAGCACACAAACAAGTGCAAATGAGGTTCCTAAGCACAAGAACAAATGCAAATGAGGTTCATAAGCGCAAGATCAATGGTAAATTATATTGGAAAGAGCAAGAACACCGCTAATTGGGGTTGTTAAGTACACAAACAAGGGCAAATGAGGTTCCTAAGCACAACAACAAATGCAAATGAGGTTCTTAAGCGCAAGATCAAGGGCAAATTATGTTGCAAAGTGCAAGAACAAAGACAGATGAGGTTGTTAAGCACAACAACAATTGTGAATGATGTTGCTAAGCACAAAAACAAGGGAAAAAGAGGTTGTTGAGAAGCATATGAACAACAACAATTGAGGTTGTTAAGCACAAGATCAAAGGTAAATTATGTTGCAAAGCGCAAGAGCACCGCCAATTGAGGTTGTTAAGCACACAAACAAGGGCAAATGAGGTTCATAAGCCCAAGAGCAAAAAAGCAAATAAAAAGCAAAGAAGATTCACAAGCATATAATCAAAGACAAATTATGTTGCAAAGTGCAAGAACAACGAAAAATGAGGTTTTTAAGCACAAGAAGAAGTGTAAATGATGTTGCTAAGCACAAGAACAAGGGCAAAAGAGATTAAGAAGCATATGAACAACGACAGTTGAGGTTAAGAAGCATATGAACAACGATAATTAAGCACACAAAAAAGGGCATATGAGGTTGCTAAGCACAAGAACAAATGAAAATGAGCATCATAAGCACATGATCAAGGGCAAATTATGTTGCAAAGCGCAAGAACACCGCTAAGTGAGGTTTCTAAGCACAAGAACAAATGAAAATGAGGTTCATAAGCACAAGATCAAGGGTTAATTATATTGCAAAGAGCAAGAACACCGCTAATTTAGGTTGTTAAATACACAAACAAGGGCAAATGCAAATGAAGTTCATAAGCACAAGATCAATGGTAAATTATATTGCAAAGAGCAAGAACACCGCTAATTGGGGTTGTTAAGTACACAAACAAGGGCAAATGAGGTTCCAAAGCACAACAACAAATGCAAATGAGGTTCTTAAGCGCAAGATCAAGGGCAAATTATGTTGCAAAGTGCAAAAACAACGACAAATGAGGTTGTTAAGCACAAGAACAAGTGTAAATGATGTTGCTAAGCACAAAAACAAGGGCAAAAGAGGTTGTTAAGCACAAGATCAAGTGTAAATTATGTTGCAAAGCGCAAGAGCACCGCCAATTGAGGTTGTTAAGCACACAAACTAGGGCAAATAAGGTTCCTAAGCCCAAGAATAAAAGTCAATAAGATTCATAAGCATATAATCAAGGGCAAATTATGTTGCAAAGTGCAAGAACAACGACAAATGAGGTTTTTAAGCACAAGAACAAGTGTAAATGATGATGCTAACCACAAGAACAAGGGCAAAAGAGATTAAGAAGCATATGAACAACGACAATTGAGGTTATTAAGCACACAAATAAGGGCAAATGAGGTTCCTAAGCACAAGAACAAATGAAAATGAGCATCATACACACAAGATCAAGGGCAAATTATGTTGCAAAGCGGAAGAACACAGCAAATTGAGGTTGTTAAGTATCCAAACAAGGGCAAATAAGGTTCCTAAGGACAAGAACAAATGCAAATGAGGTTCATAAGCACAAGATCAAGGGTAAAATATATTGCAAAGAGCAAGAACACCGTTAATTGAGGTTGTTAAGTACACAAACAAGGGCAAATGAGGTTCCTAAGCACAAGAACAAATGCAAAGGAGGTTCATAAGTGCAAGATCAAGGGCAAATTATGTTGCAAAGCGCAATAACAACGACAAATGAGGTTGTTAAACACAAGCACAAGGGCAAATAATGTTGCAAAACACACAAACATGGACAAAAGAGGTTGAGAAACATATGAATAACAACAATTGGGGTTGTTAAGCACACGGACAAGGGTAATTTATGTTGCAAAGCACAAGAACATCGCTAATTGAGGTTGTTAAGCACACAAACAAGGGCAAATGAGATTCCTAAGCACAAAAACAAATGCAAATGGGATTCATCAAAACAAGATCAAGGACAAATTATGTTGCAAAGTACAAGAACAATGACAATGAGGTTGTTAAGCACAAGAACAAATGCAAAATGATGTTGCTAAGCACCAGAACATGAGCAAATGAGGTTTCTTAGCACAAGAACAAGGGCAAATGGGTTGATAAACGTACGAAAAGAGGGCAAATGATGTTGCTAAGCACAAGAACAAGGACAAAAAAAGGTTGAGAAGCATATGAACAACGACAATTGAGGTTGATAAGTACACAAACAAGGGCAAATGAGGTTCCTAAGCACAAGAACAAATGCAAATCAGGTTGATAAGCACAAGATCAAGGGCAAATTATGTTTTCAAATGCAAGAACAACGAAAAATGAGGATTTTGAGCACAAAAACAAATACAAATGATGTTGATAAGCACGAGAACAAAACAAAAAGAGGTTGCTAAGTACAAGCACAATGGCAAAATGGGATGCTAAACATACAAACAACGATAATTGAAGTTGCTAAGCGCAAGAACAAGGGCAAACGCGGTTAATAAGCATATGAACAAATACAAATGATGTTGCTAAGAACAAGAACAACGGCAAAAGCGGTTGACAAGCATAATAATAACAATGACAATTGCAGTTGTTTAAGCACACAAACATGGGCAAATGAGGTTCCTAAGCACAAAAACAAATACAAATGAGGTCCATAAGCACAAGATCAAGAGCAAATTATGTTCCAATGCACAAGAACAACGGCAAATGAGGTTGTTAAGCACAAGCACAAGGGCAAATGATGGTGCAAAGCACAAGAATATGAACAAAAGAGGTTGAGAAACAAATGAATAATGGCAATTGACGTTGTTAAGAACACGAAGAAGGGAAAATGAGGTTCCTAAGCACAAGAACAAATACAAATGTGGTTCATAAGAACAATATCAAGGGCAAATTATGTTGCAAAGTAGAACAACAATGACAATGAGATTGTTAAGCACAAGAACAAATAAAAATGATGTTGCTAAGCACCAGAACTTTAGCAAATGAGGCCACTAAGCACAAGATCAAGGGCAAGTGGGTTGATAAATGTACGAAAAAGGGCAAACGATGTTGCTAAGCACAAGAACAAGGGCAAAAGAGGTTGAGAAGTATATGAACAACGACAATTGAGGTTGATAAGCACACGAACAAGAGCAAATACGGTTCCTGAGCACAATAACAAATGCAAATGAGGTTGATAAGCACAATATCAAGGGCAAATTATGTTGCCAAATGCAATAACAACGACAAATGAGGATTTTAAGCTCAAGAACAAATACAAATGATGTTGCTGAGCACAAGAACAAGACCAAAAGAGGTTGCTACGTACAAGCACAATGGCAAAAGGGGTTGATAAACGTACGAACAATGACAATTGAAGTTGTTAAGCGCAAAAACAAGGGCAAATGGGATTGATAAGCATATGAACAAATACAAATGATGTTGCTAAGAACAAGAACAAGGGCAAAAGAGGTTGACAAGCATATGAAAAACGACAATTGCAGTTGTTAAGCATACAAACAAGTGCAAATGAGGTTCCTAAGCACAAGAACAAATACAAATGAGGTCCATAAGCACAAGATCAAGAGCAAATTATATTCCAAAGCACAAGAACAACGACAAATGAGATTGTTAAGCACAAAAACAAGGGCAAATAATGTTGCTAAGCACAAGAACAAGGACAAAAGAAATTAAGAAGCATATGAACAACGACAATTGATGTTGTTAAGCATAAGATCAAGGGTAAATTATGTTGCAAAGCGAAAGAACACCGCCAATTGAGGTTGTTAATCACACAAACAAGGGTAAATAATGTTGCTAAGCACAAGAACAAGGGCAAAAGAGATTAAGAAGCATATGAACAACGCAATTGAGGTTGTTAAGCACAAGAACAAGTGTAAATAGTGTTGCTAAGCACAAGAACAAGGGCAAAAGAGATTAAGAAGCATATGAACAACGACAATTGAGGTTGTTAAGCACAAGATCAAGGGTAAATTATGTTGCAAAGCGTAAGAACACCGCCAATTGTAGTTGTTAAGCACACAAACATGGGCAAATGAGGTTCCTAAGCCCAAGAACAAAAGTAAATAAGATTCATAAGCATATTATAATCAAGTGCAAATTATGTTGCAAAGTGTAAGAACAACGACAAATGAGGTTTTTAAGCACAAGAACAAGTGTAAATGATGTTGCTAAGCACAAGAATAAGGGCAAAAGAGGTTAAGAAGCATATGAACAATGACAATTGAGGTTGTTAAGGACACAAACAAGGGCAAATGAGGTTCCTAAGCACAAGAATAAATGAAAATGAGGTTCATACGTACAAGATCAAGGGTAAATTATGTTGCAAAGCGGAAGAACACCGCCAATTGAGTTTGTTAAGTATACAAACAAGGGCAATTGAGGTTCCTAAGCACAAGAACAAATGCAAGTGAGTTCATAAGCACAAGATCAAGGGTAAAATATATTGCAAAGAGCAAGAACACCGTCAATTGAGGTTGTTAAGTACACAACCAAGGGCAAATGAGGTTCCTAAGCACAAGGAGGTTCATAAGCGCAAGATCAAGGGCAAATTATGTTGCAAAGTGCAATAACAACGACAAATGAGGTTGTCAAGCACAAGCACAAGGGCAAATAATGTTGCAAAACACAAGAACATGGACAAGGGTAATTTATGTTGCAAAGCGCAAGAACACCGCCAATTGAGATTGTTAAGCACACAAACAAGGGCAAATGAGGTTCCTAAGCACAAGAACACATGCAAATGAGGTTCATTATCACAAGAACAAGGGCAAATTATGTTGCAAACCGCAAGAACAATGACAAATGAGGTTGTTCAGCACAAAAACAAGTGTAAATGATGTTGCTAAGCACAAGAACAAGGGCAAAAGATGTTAAGAAGCATATGAAGAACGACAATTGAGGTTGTTAAGCACACGAACAAGGGCAAATGAGGTTCCTAAGCACGAGAACAAATACAAATGAGGTTCATGAGCACAAGATCAAGGACAAAAGAGGTTGTTAAGCACACGAATAACGCCAATTGAGGTTGTTAAGCATACAAACAAGGGAAAATGAGGTTCCTAGGCACAAGAACAAATGCAAGTGAGCTTCATAAGCACACGATCAAGGGCAAATTATGTTGCAAAGTGCAAGAACAACGACAAATGAGGTTGTTAAGCACAAGCACAAGGGCAAATGATGTTTTAAAACACAAGAACATGGACAAAAGAAATTGAGAAACATATGAACAACGACAATTAAGGTTGTTAAGCGCACAAACAGGGGCAAATGAGGTTCCTAAGTACAAGAACAAATGAAAATGAGCATCATAAGCACAAGATCAATGGCAGCGCAAGAACACAGCCAATTGGGGTTGTTAAGTATACAAACAAGGGCAAATGACGTCCTAAGCACAAAAACAAATGCTAATGAGGTTCATAAGCACAAGATCAAGGTTAAATTATGTTGCAAAACATAAGAATATGACAAAAGAGGTTGAGAAACATATGAACAACGGCAATTGACTTTGTTAAGCACACGAACAAAGGAAAATGAGGTTCCTAAGCGCAAAAAAAAATGCAAATGAGGTTCATCAGAATAAGATCAAGGACAAATGAGGTTGTTAAGCACAAGAACAAATATAAATGATATTGCTTAACACAAGAACAAGAGCAAAAGAGGTTGTTAAGTACAAGCACAAGGGAAAAAGGGGTTGATAAACGTACGAACAATGACAATTGAGGTTGTTAAGCACAAGAACAAGGGCAAATGATGTTGCTAATCGTAAGAACATGGGTAAAAGAGGTTGAGAAACATATGAACAACGATAATTGAGGTTGTTTTGCACACGAACAAGGGCAAATGAGGTACCTAAGCACAAGAACAAAAACAAATATGGTTTATAAGTACAAGATGAAGGGCAAATTATGTTGCAAAGCGCAAGAACAACGACAAAAGAGGTTGTTAAGCACAAGAACAAGGGCAAATGATGTTGCTAAGCACAATAACAAGGGCAAAAGAAGTTGATAAACGTACGAACAACGACAATTGAGGTTGTTAAGCGCAAGAACAAGGGCAAACGTGGTTGATAATCATATGAACAAATACAAATGATGTTGTTAAGAACAAGAACAAGGGCAAAAGTGGTTGACAAGCATATGAACAATGACAATTGAAGTTGTTAAGCACACAAGCAAGGGCAAATGAGGTACCTAAGCACAATAACAAATGCAAATGAGGTCCATAAGCACAATATCAAGAGCAAATTATGTTGCAAAGTGCAAGAACAACGGTAAATGAGGTTGTTAAGCACAAGCACAAGGGCAAATGATGTTGCAAAGTACAAGAACTTGACAAAAGAGGTTGAGAAACATATGAACAACGGCAATGACATTGTTAAGCACACGAACAAGGGAAAATGAGGTTCCTAAGCACAAGAACAAATGCAAATGAGATTCATAAGAACAAGATCAAGGGCATATTATGTTGCAAAGTACAAGAACAATGACAATGAAGTTGTTAAGCATAAGAACAAATGCAAATGATGTTGCTAAGCACCAGAACATTATTTAGTATACACTATACACTACTAGTATCGTGTTTGTTGCAATAGGGACATATTCTAAGATTGAATAGAATATGAAGAGATGTTTTTGTTTGATTCACACAAAATTAAGAAAAAATATATATTTAAATGAATATTAAAGACAAATGAAAAAAAAAGAAAATTCAAATAATAAATAACAATAAAAAAAGCAACAACAAATAAAAACAACATATCAAATATAACATAAATTAGATTATAGTCATGTTTGATGTAGTCCAATATTTATGAAAATGAACAAACAAAATATGAAAATTAGATTAGAATTCCTCAAATTGAAAATATATAATAAAATAATAAAATTAGAAATGTTAAATTAATATGGTTCATACTTTATTTCATCAATTTGCAAAGATACAGTAGCCCTAATAAAAATTATTTTTCCTCTTGACACAACTAATATAGCATATTAGAAAAAAATTATTTTCTCTATAGATTCGAAAAGATTGAATAATTTTTATTTTCAACGTCGAAAATATTGAGAAAGAGGAGAAATGAAATAGAGAAAACAAAAAAATAAAAAATAAATTAAATACAGAATCAGAGATGGAGAACGCTATATTGAAAGCAAGAATTCTATTATTGAGAGCTAAGAATTTTTTTCTATTTTCTACCAACTTTTCCCTCAATAAATTTTTCTTCCAATCTTTATTTGAAATTAAATTACAATAATAAAGGAAACATTTGATTTGGAATTGTTTCCCCATCCATTATTCTCAATGAAATTGTAATTCCTTTGAATTACAACCTGAAAATCGAGACAAGCACAAATCTAATTATATGTCGTCACATATATTCACCAAACAAGCACCAGAGAGAGTCTCTTGATATGTTATTTACAAAAAAATTCAAATACTTAACAGTACAAATGGCATATCTTGTGATCATGATTATGAAATGCAATTATTTTTTACTTTTATCCATGTGATCATGATTACAATATAAACCAAGTTACTTTATCTTATTAAAGATTAATATTTTAGCACAAAATACAATAAATAATTTTCCCAAAATAAAACTATCTATTTTAATGCACAGATGAAATACTTAGAAAATTACGAAATGTTTATTAAATTTTAAATATTAGTCAATGACTCCTCAATTGAAAATGATCCAAAATTTAATATGTTATAATTGTGAATAATTATATAGAACCCCCCATTCCCATCCCCCCTTCATCCCCGCAGCCTCCAAAAAAGGAAAGTCGCTAAATAATCTAATTTTTTGGTCTTTTAGTGGGGGTATATGGGGGACAACATTTTTCGTTGTTGGACACCAATGGTTAATACTATAATGAACGAAGTTAAATACTAGATCGATGAATGGTAAATATACTAAAGAATGAAGTTAAATACTACAGGAAATTTAAACCATCAAATTGTCGGTAACTAATTTTTTTTTCTTTTAGTAGGGAGATATGGGGGGATGGTGGTGCGGGGACAATATTTACAGATTGATATTAATATATGTTAGACATTATTACCACTATCTCTAATTGTTAAAAATAATTATATAGAATCCTCCATTCCCATCCCCCCTTGAAATAATAGCTCTCCTAAAGTTAAATACTAACATTCCTAAAGTTAAATACTAAGATATAAGATACTAAATAGAATCCATCTAACTTATTTATAATTTTAGATATTAATACTTTTGACTTTAAAGATAAATACTAACATTTCTAAAGTTATTATACTGATGTGCGGGACGCGGGGACGATACCAAATTAGTTTGTCATTTTTGCAGGGACAGATTGTGTCGCTGTTGGACGCGGACGGTTAATACTCTAATGAATAGAGTTAAATATTTTTTTGATGCACTATTAATACACTAAAGATTGATGTTAAATACTGCAGGAAATTTAAACCATCAAATATCGGAACCTAATTTTTTTTGTCTTTTAGTGCGGGGATAGAGATTGCTTCGTTGTTGAACAGACGGTTAATACTCCAATGAATAGAGTTAAATACTTGTTCGATGCACTGTAATACATTACAAATAGATGTTAAATACTAGTGGAAATTTAAATACCCAAACTGTTGGAACCAGATTTTTTGTCTTTTAGTGCGGGGATATGGGGGGGATGGGGGTGCAGGGACAGTTATCTGAGTCTTATAATTGTTTTCATAATTTTAATTGCACATATTGGAACTATCAAACTTTGACTCTCTTTTTTAATCCAAATAATTTCAGTTGGATCAAATAAAGATGAATTTATTCTACCAATATTTTTTGACCAATCTCAATGAATTACCCCCATCAATTAATTATTCAAAAAATTTATTCCTAATTGTTCTAATTTTAATCAATTTAGAGTTGCAAAATTCTATACTTTCTTATTCCAATCTATGTAGAATGAGCAACTTGTTATGCATGATTATTATAAATAAAAAAAATTAGGCAGAAAATTTCTTTCCATAATTTGATAGCAGAAATTAATTAGAAACAAAACAAGAAAGTATTTATATCACTTCCCATCAGAGATAACTTTAAGAAAAAATAAGGAAACAAATTGCTAGAATTCATTCAATTTTAATTGTGACAAACTATATAGCAATATGTGTGACGAATATGTTTTTAACTAAAGTTAAATTTTTACACATAAAATAGATGCATTTAATTAAAAAATGACAAATTATGTGATTGAAGGGTTGATATTAAATCTAAAAATTTATTCTTTAATCTCAGCTGTTGGCGAATATGTCTTTAACTAAAGTTAGACTTCTACACATAAATGCATTTAATTAAAAGATGACAAATTTTGTGATTGAAGGACTGATATTAAATCTAAAAATTTATTCTTCAATCTCAGCCGTTGGTACAACTATGTGCATTATATAAGAATAGAGATACAGTGACTGATGACTCGGATTCTCGGAACCAATAAACCATACGGGTGAGAATTATCTAATCGAGCCCAAGACTGGACCCGACCCGGTTGCTGAGGGCCGCAATTCCGTACGAAGTAGAAAGAATCCGACCCGAAGTCCATACAAAGTTGCAAACTATACTGCCGAGGAAGTAGAAAGAACTCCGACTCTCTCTCCTCTCTTTGCATAAAATATCTCTCTCGCGCTCTCTTCTAAGCGCGCTCCAGTTCACTGATCGAAGCTTTGACGGTTAGTATACTCTTCACCCGCCCTTTCGTTGTTCTCTCGTTTAGTAGAGAGAATTCAGCCATAAATATTTCTCATCTTCGATCATTCATTTGTGGAAATGTAAGGGTAGGCGATTGTTGGTTTTGCAAAGTCATTATTAAAGAAAACCAAAACAATAAAGTGGGAATTTTTGCAAACTCACCAAGTTGTGGCTTACAATTAGATAAGAGTTATTTTGCAGTACAATATAATAACGCCAGTCCCATTTAGCAAGAAAAGTGAACTGTCAAGTTGTGAAACTATGCAATTTGGATAGTAAATTGTAATTCATATTATTTACCATTGTTTTTGCAGGAATAGGTGGTCGAGTACTTTTGAGTGTCGATTATATAACTTCATTTTAACGGACATATAATATAATGGGAGCAGCTGTCAGCCGGGCAGCAAGTGGTTTAGGTGAAGTTCTCGGAAACTCAGTTACTGCTCCCTTCAAGGCTCTTTTTGGGGCTAATTGCGAGTAAGCCGGTTACCCTTAGATAATTTTACATTCTATTATTTTACAGAATTTTTATATATCTGATAATATATATATATTACTAATTTGTTTTATAAAGTGGTATATGCGCTGGTACATGGGACATACCATGCTTCATAGAGCATCTGTGCCTTTCAAGTCTGTTCAAATTGTTCATGGTGTGTATTCTCTCCTTCATAAGTAAGTTACCTTTCTCTTTTTTTATCTCAGTGTTTAATCTATCTCCTCATTTGTCTTGCAACTGTTCTGTATGAGTAGGGATCCTGCCGTATCTCATTTTTGCATTCTTTTCTTGTGTAATTTAGTTTGGCTTTAGGAATATACTAGGGTTTTATTGAGTCTAAACCATCCTTCCTTGCAAATAAGAGTGCTTGATGGAAATATGTAAATTAAAAAACAGCCCATTATTTTTTAATTTTGCATCGTTAATTATAAGACACAAATTGATATCTCTTTCTGCTTATTTGGTTTTTCATCAAATTTAAACCAGTTTTCTCTACTAGTAATGGTGTTTCTGGAATATGTGAAATGTTGGGTGTTATTTGTAGTGGTAATTTAAATTGGAAAAAGACGGTATATTTTTAGTTTTATGTCACTAGTTACAAGGAACAAATAGCTCAACACATCCTTGTACATAAATTTTTTTTTTTGTAAAAAGTTCATTTATAAATAATCTTTTTGTTTATAGTTATATGCAATCCTCTTGCTCGAATCAATTTTGCAGTTTTTAATTTTGTTTGGCATTAAATTTTACTCTCTATTTTTTTTTTTTCTTTTTCTTGTAGCTATGTTTTTCGTATATCTCCTGTTCCAAGTAGGCATATTGCAATGCGTATGTAGAAACTGTTTTAAGATGTCATGTGTCACATGCAAAGCCTATTTTAATGCCATGGAAGAGATTTCATGCTTTCTTTGGTACAAACTGAGAAACACGAAACGTGTCTACAGACACCAGTTTGGTGACTTGGAAGAAGGGTTCAGCTCAAGTTACAGTGATGATTCTTCTTCAGAAAGCAGAAGCACTCAAGTTTATAGGTATACCTTTTGGTGTACTAGTGGTACCAGTGGGACATTGGATATGTTCTTTTATCATGAAAACCCGATATTTATGGATCCGAATCTGCTGCGATTCTTAACTCATGAACAGTGACCTACAATTCCTGCTTTTCCAAATCCAACTGTTGAATTGTTTTGAGATTCGTGGAAGGAAAAACCAGCTACTTTGAGATACGTGCACGAAATTATTAGACGGTTAGATTTAGAAAAGCAAGGATTTTAGGGTTACTGTTCACCCTTTTAGGATCGCAGCAGATGTGAATCCGATATTTATATATAAACAGTCATGTTTGTTGCTGATAATGAACTTTTGAGTTGTACTGGTGTATTTTATCTGCTAATTGATTTCTCACAAGAACTCTGTCTGAAAAAACTGAGAAAACTGGTTTAGACTGGTACAGACTAAGAGTACCTCAATACTAATATCCTTCCCTTGTTTGTAAAAACAATAGACATGCACCTCATTATTAGTTTGTACTGATAATGTAATCAATTCCCTCATTTATTTTATGATTTTTGGTTATTTCTTCACTGACTTGTAACATTTTGGTATAGGAGGAGAAGGTCAGTACGTGAGAGAAGAAAAGATCACATGAGAAGATCTCTGTACCTGAGAAGGCATAGTTCAAATGGCAAGAGGAGGTACCGGAGTGGTGGTAAAAGCCGCCACCATGTCAGAGTAAAAACAAGAGAGGTGTCAGTGCATGTGAAGGGTCCCAGTGGTTATAGGAGAGAGAACCATATCTTTAACAGGCCCGGGTTTAGGTGATTTTAATTATAGACAACATTAGAGGTTTGACTCTTTTGAGATATAGAAATTATTGTTTGCCGAGAAATCTCTAGTAATTTCTGTGTTAATGGAGAAGAGCTTGACCTCTATATTGGAACTAGAAGAGGAAAGGGGCCTGATTTTGATTGCTGAAATTATTGCCTTTTCTTATCAGGTTTGTGTTATTTTCATAGTAAACTATCAAAGTGCTGTATAGATGGTGTTGTCACTATTGTAAAGAGCAAAGTTAAAATTCCAGAATTATACAAAATTGAGATCCCATTCTGTAATTTTTCTCTTTAATTACCAACATTACATGCAATATTGTTTGAACTAATTGTAATATTGTTTCCACTATGGTCACTGGTGAATGCTGACCATGAAAAATAGTCTAACACATGGTCTAAGTGGGGCACCCAGAAGACTGGATATCTCCTGTTTTTGGACAAGCTGGAGAAGATTCAAAGGAAAAAGGACATGTTCCCTCGCCTGATAAGACCTCCATCTTAAATCATAAATGCAACGGTCATATGCAACGTTTAGATCATTTCAACATTTTGAAGGAGAATTTGATAGGTGTACTCTTGGTGTACACAGATCTTCAAAGCAATATTTCACATTGAATAGAACTAAAGGTATGAAATAAGCAAACTAGATAAAGTAAAAAATTAGTACTCGTGTTGGCGCCTTCCCACTGCAGTTTCAGATTTATATTCGACCTTTTGTCTTCCTTACTATTGTTATAAGTTATAACTGCATTTAAATTCAAATTGAAACAGCAGTGTTAATTAACATTTTGAAATATAGAGATAATTTAGGGGACGATTTGGGTACCTCAAAAATTCCATTCAAATAAATAGGCGACCCCAGAAAGCTCCTACGGTCTTACCTACCCGGCTACAAGTCCAATCCCCTAAAGTAACTCAATTTTTGAGTTTTAGATCGATACCGTCCGATTTGAATCCGCGATAATGTATTCCGAAGTGAGCGCACATATCCAAAAATGGATTCAAATTCTGAGATAATCTCGAACGACAGATTCGAATCGAACGGTTTAGATCCAAAACCCAAAACCTAAAAATTGGGTTACTTTAGGGGATCCGGATCCCCCGGCTACCCTATGATCCCTCTCAAATTCCAGTAACTCGATAACTTTGTAACAACCGTGCTTAGAAAACATAACCCATCAACCAATCGCTTCTCAGCTTACACAACATGATCAGAGCTCTCAAGAAACTAAAAATCTGGTCCAAGATCAAGAGAAAAAAACCAACAAAAAGCAAGCAAGCATCCACACACAACCAAAGGCCCTGCAAATCTAACTATACATCGCCACCATGGCTGGTAGCACCATCAGCTCCACCTTTAATTTCATCTTTATATGATGCTTTGGGTTCAAGCAATAGCAGTGGTACGGGTACCACTTCATATCAGCAATATTTTGTTCCTTCTCCTGTGTACAGTGTGGTACCATCAGACGTACCGACTGGTATGCAACATGGATGGGAGTACGTAAAACTTGGCGAGTGTGTTTATGGTATTTTTGTTGTTTTCTTCAAATGCTTTCTATGTGCTTGTAGATAATATTAACATTGCTATTGCTATCGGCACCCTTGCATTAATATATGTTGCGTACTTTTAATTTCCGTAATTCAAATTTGAAGGCTCCTCCTCAAATCTCTTCTCATTCGAGGTAACAGTTCAAGTTTTGTTTCTTACTTGGATTGTAGTTCAAGCAAATGGCAATTTAATGACTAGATTTTATTTTTATAAAAAAATATCGATGAACTACCAATTCCGGTGTAATTTAAATATTGTTTTGGTATTTGCATTAGAAATCCTTAATTTGTTGAAAAAATAGTTGCAAGATTCAAAACTTTACTTTTTCTAAGTACATTCATAAATCTCGTTGGACTTAAATGAAGAATTAAAACCATTCAATGCTTTTGATAGACTAATAATATAGGAGGATTTATGCTCACGCCATAACTCCTATGACTGAGTCAATATTATTTCCTTTAATGGCATTTATATAGGCGTTACTTCTCATCTCTGCCCAAATTTTCACAAAAAACAGTTTCCGACATCCTAGGGACACAGATCGTAGATTCGATACGTATATATTACACAACACAGGCAACAATTCAAGATGTAAACATTATTTTTTATTCAATTATTTTTTTATTAGAACACGAGTTATGTGTAGAGTCAGATACACGATTCAAATCTGCTGCGATCCGATCCATGTAAACAGTACCCTAAAATCACTGTTTTTCCAAATCCAACCGTTGAATTGTTTTAAGATTCGTGCACAGAAAAATCATCTGTTTCAAGATACATGCACAGAAAATATTAGACTACTGGATTTGAAAATTTTAGGGTACCCTTCACGTATGAAGGGATTTGAATTCGTCAGATACACACACAATAATACGGACACTGTACAACTCTAGTGACGTCTGTGGTACATAGCTGGGTGATATGGTAAGTACAATTTTGCCCATCAAATAAGATCAGTTGCCCACAAAGATTATACCTGAGAAAATTATCACTGCAGTATTTCCTGTAAATTTGGAGAGTACCAGTGCCTGAAATTGGTACCAATTCCACTGATAGTTCGCTCAGCTTGGAGAACACAGCAATGAGGTCACATTTCATCAGGTTTGCGTTATCAATTTGCATTCAGACAGCTCCTGGGATAAGCACTTATTATATCTAAAATTCTAATAGGTTCCAGTTCATTTCAGATAATTTTGGTTCGAAGATTGTTAAAAAGTCCCTTTTTCCACAGGTATCTAGTGGTTTAATAATTATTTGCTGGTTTCACTGTATATAAGCTTACTATCCACAGTGATTTTCCGAAGATATTGTTGTAGGAAACAAAAAAATATTATCAAGGTTGATGAAACTCAAAAAGTAGTTATAGGACCTTGATTGTAGATTCAATGTAAAGGAAATGGCAAAAGAAAATTTTCTGGTCTACCACCTAATTTAAATAGTTGCTTTTCTATTATTTCCTTGCGTATCTAGTTCCTAATATTCTTAGGATGCATTAATGAGAAATTATTCGGTTTCTTTCGTGCATAGTAATGCTCAAACGATTTACATTGAACTAGTTTTTCACCATTTGTGCTCTGACGTCAATCTCCAGAGGTTCTCATCAAAATATTAATAAACATGATAACATAGCACAGATAAAAGGTACGAAGAGCAAAATATTGTTGTCGTGAAACACTGCACATACATTTGTGTATTTTAATGTAATAATCTGATTTCAACTAAACCAAATTGAATTTGACAGAATAAGGCTCACGAGCTCGAGATACAGTAAAGATTTCGCTTTACTGTAAATAGCACTGGTTTTGTTACAAGTTCATGTCAAAATTAATTCAAATAAACCCATCAAACCTGTGGTACCAAGACCATCAAATCTTTTGAAGGATTATACTAGTTACCAAATTAATTAAAAAAATTTAAGGATAGGAAATAGACACTTGACATCATACCCGGAACAATATTTACCCTGTAATGCATGAAAAATAGTCAGAAAAAAATATTATCCTCTAAATCACTAACAGACATGTATAATATTTCAAAGTACCTAGTCCAAAGCCCATATATTTTTTTTTTGTCCAAATTGTATAGAGAGTGAAATTACCATTTTTGGAAATATCATAGAGATGGTTAGCAAAAAAAAGAATTTTGTACCGTAAAAATGGAGAGGCAAGCTAAGCAGATATTTTCTTTGCAAATTTGCCATCTCGATACACATGCCATTTCTCGTACCGTTGGTGGGCAGGCAAGACAGGTCTAAGCCGAGGTGCCACTGTGCAATCCAAAGAGCAGCACCCTCTCAAATCTCTCAAACACGAAACACAACACCTTCAAGTGCACATAAAAAATAAATGGAAGTTAAATTATTTTGTAGTTTATTACCATTCTTACAATTGACTCATAAAGATTTTTACAACTGTTGATAAAAAAACTTGGCTACGACATATTTTGTTCAAATCCAACCTATTTTCACAAGGAATTACTATTTTTTTATTCCACTCGTATCCAACCTTTTATCAAATGAAAATATGCATAATATATGGAACTCTCAATGCATGATCCTGAATTCAAAAACTGCGGTCATATACCAAATAAGAACAAAATAAAATACGTATTAGACAATGCTAGTGGCTTACAGAAAGAGCAGGTTGCAATCAAGATTGGCACAATTCCTATGCATGAAATGTTGCAAGTGGGACCCACATATATAGCACTTCCCAAGGGCAACAGTGCTCTCTGTTTTGGGCTGTGGCCCAGTTTCAGAAACTTTACTGTGTGATTGATATCCAACAGGTGGTAAAGCGAGACGAGAGTCAAAAACAAAGAGGTTTCCAACCCATTTAGTTGGACCTTCAGTTTTTAAATAATTTGAAACTCCACCACTTAGTGTATATAAGTTTTTGAAGCCTTCTCTCCTGCAGCAAGAAAGGTCAAAATCAAATGTAGGCATTCAAAGTTAACAATAATATGAAACATCTCAGGTTCTCCACTCAGAAACTGAGATTAGATGGCTAGTGCAAAACCTATTCTTTACATGCATATTAGTGCATGCAATTAAGTATTTTTTAATGCAGAAAAGAAGGTGAAATTGTGTAGAATAGATTTACAATTGAAGGTTTTGGAAATTGGCACCACAATAGTCAGACTGCAGTATTGGACCAGCTTTCATTATAATCCATTTTTATTAATTAATCCATTTTTAATTTATATGCATAATTTTAGGTAATGGGGATACTTTGCACTTTAATCCATATTTGTAGTGGGACAATACAGATTTGAGGTAATACCTAAGAACTGTAGAATACACATCACAGCGTATCCCGCCTGTACAGTACATGAGTATATCTGTTTTTTCTTTGTCAACCCCGGTTAATAAATCGTGGGAATCACAGACCTGCATTAAGATAGTATCAAAACAATTTGAGAACAGTTAAGAAAAGAATAAAACTAACAAACATTTTAAATAAGTATAGCAAAGAAAACATTATTTCTTTATTTTTCAGAATTTAACTTTTAGAATGAACAGGCAAAATCCTTATCTATTACTATAGCATGATAGAACTAACCTTACCTCCTGATCAGAGAGCCCAACAGAAGTGCTTCTAAAACAATTCACACTTGGCCTCTCAGCCCCTTCAAAATGTCCAATATCCCATTCATACCCTTTTCCCAACAGACATTACAATATTAGCACATTACAAATATATAAAGGCTCGAAATATATTAATGGTTAGAGGTTACACTGCTTAAACAGTGCTAGTATGTCCATCTGGCGAAATCCAAAACAGTTGGTCAATTAGATATTGCTCAGGCTTCTTTGGTTTATAATTTCACAAGTATGATATAATCCAAGCTTTAAAAATGTAAAAATATGCAGATATAACAACCAAATGGGAGCACACACAACTGCATCCATGACAGTTGGTACATTAATCCTAGAAATAAAAAGATTTACCATTTCTGACATCTAGTAGTAGAATTGTCCTCTCTGAGCCTGAGCTTTGTTCATCTCTTGATGTAGCATTAATATCTCTTGCTTCCTGCAATCTTCGCTTCCACTCTGATGGAGACAGTGGTGTGGCCCGCACGCCAGGGTCCAACACTGGAAGATTAGAAATGCCTCCCTCCATCTGAAATACGAAGTTAGACAGAATATACAAGGACCTATATCTATATGTGACCACTTACAATAGTTTGCATAATTACCTAATAAACTGACAAAGAACAGTTTCTCTTTTATATTGATATAGGCAGATAGCCCTAACTTGAGATAAACAGTTTCAGTATAATATAAAAGTAACCTGCAACAAAGCAAAATTATTGAGGTTTTTCATTGGAATCCCAAAATTCAATGGTTCTAGGTGAAAACAGCAAAAATATGTCTAGGTATTGTTTGCATGCACTAAGCGCATAAACATATGTTAGAATTATACTGGATAATGGAGCAAAAGTTGTTTTTTATTAATTGACCCCAAGTTACATATAGACCTTACATCATTCATTATAGTCCCTACATTTAATCTATATCCCTATTTCACAAATAGGTTCCTAAACTTATAACAAATAACAACACTCCCCCTCAAAATGAGCCTATGGCCGAAAAATATCCACTAGGCCCATCTTGTCACAAAACCTCGACAAATCTAACGAACTAAGACCTTTAGTGAGACAGTCCGCTACTTGCTAGATCTTACATCATTCATTATAGTCCCTACATTTAATCTATATCCCTATTTCACAAATAGGTCCCTAAACTTATAACAAATACCAACACTCCTCAAGATGAGCCTATGGACGAAAAATATCCACTAGGCCCATCTTGTCACAAAACCTTGACAAATCTAACGAACTAAGACCTTTAGTGAGACAGTCCGCTACTTGCTCATTAGTAGCTACATATCCCAACTCAAGTAGTCTGTTATCCAATTTCTCCTTGATGAAGAACCTGTCTATCTCCACGTGTTTGGTCCGATCATGCTGCACAGGGTTATTGGCAATGCTAATGGCCGACTTGCTGTCGCATCACAGCTTCATTTTGCCCCCTTGGTCCATCTTGAGCTCCACCAATAAACCTCTCAACCACAACAATTCTGCTACACCCAATGCCATGGCCCTGTACTCTGCCTCGGCTACGGACCTAGCAACCACCGACTGCTTCTTGCTTTTCCAGGAAACAAAATTTCCTCCCACAAACATGCAATACCCAGACGTGGACTTTCTATCATCGGCACAACTAGCCTAGTCTGAATCACAATAGCCCTCAATGTTCGAATGCTCGTTCTTTCTGAAGATCAAGCCCTTCCCTGGTGCACTCTTCAGGTACCTCAAGATCTGGTACACGGCATCCATGTGACCCTTCTTAGGGTCATGCATGTAGCGACTCACCACACTCACCGCAAACGAAATTTTGGGGCAAGTGTGACTCAAATAGATCAAGCGACCCACTAACCACTGGTACATGTCCTTGTCAACTGGCTCTCCTGCCTCAGCACTCAGCTTAGCCTTTTGATCAATGGGAGCACCCGCAGGCCTGCATCCTAGCATACCTGTCTGTCTCTGTAAGCAAATCTAGCACACACTTTCTCTGAGATAAAACTATCCTCTCTGCACCACGAGCTATCTCAATTCCAAGAAAGTATCTAAGTTGTCCCAAGTCTTTCACCTCAAACTCCTTACCCAATTTCTCCTTTAGCTGAGCAATCTCACTCTCATCGTCACCGGTGATAATCATGTTGTCCACATACACAGCAAGAATCGTAATGTGAACTCCATGTCGCCTAAAGAACACTGTATAGTCTGCATTGGTTTGCCGATACCCCATGCCTACCATAGCCCTCCTAAACCTGTCAAACCAGACTCGAGGAGATTGCTTCAACCCATAAAGAGATTTCATAAGTCTGCACACATTCCCCTCCATCTGCTTTGTGCCAAAACCTGGTGGTACCTCCATGTACACCTCCTCCAACAAATCACCATGAAGGAAGGCATTCTTCACATCAAGCTAGTGCAACTTCCACCTCTCATTTGCTGCCAACGAAACAAGCGTTCTCACTGTGCTCATCTTTGCCACGGATGCAAAGGTCTCATCATAGTCGATGCCATAAGTACCATTTCGTCACCAATCTGGCCTTGTAGCGCTCAACCCGACCCTATGGGTTTTGCTTCACAGTAAAGACCCACTTGCACCCAACTGCCTTCTTGCCTGATGGTAGTGACACAAGTTTCCAAGTTTTATTTTTCACCAAAGCCTCAAGTTCCTCAATCATGGCAGCTTTCCATTTTGGGTCCTCCTTAGCAACCTGCCAAGACTTAGGAATAGAGACAATGTCCAAAGATGCAATTAATGCTCTATGTGCAGGTGATATGTGAGAGTAAGAAACAAACTGAGCAATATTATGTGGGCAACCATATCGATCAGGGGGAACTCCCGCATTACTGCGAGTGGTCCTCCTTCTCGATAGGGGAGTGGGAGGAGTAGAGAGAGGAATCATATCACTTGTGTATTCTGAGTCTGTGGTGGATGGTGTAGGTGTCTCAGGAGTCGGGGAAGGCAGGGACAAGGGACTTGGCACAAGCGGTGGCACTGTAGGCACGATTCCCTCATTCTGTTTCCTTCTCCCCGTGTACACTCGTAGCTCCCCCTGAGCCTGAGTTCCACCAATCTCAGAATCATTCCCCTCCTGTTCCTGTTCCGGCACAACGGCCGACTTCTCCACATTCACAACCGAACATGGGACATCCCCACACTGACCATCCTCTCACTACCACTGCTACTCTCCCCCTCTCGCCTCATACCCCCTGTATCGAGCGAGTCTCCAAATGGTGATGTGACCTGAGAGGAGTAGTATGGTTCGTGCTCTCGAAATGTGACATCCATACTGGTGAACAACCTCCTCTCCACAGGGCTCCAACACACATAGCCCTTTTGGGTGACCGAGTATTCCACAAAGATACATTTGACCGCCCTCGGATCCAATTTGCCCATATTTGGTCTATAGTCCTGCACGAAGCACACACAACCAAATATCTTCAAAGGAAGAATATCATAATTCTCACCTTTTAATATCTCAAACGGGGATTTCCACTCTAGCACTCGTGAGGGCCTCCTGTTTATCAACATCGCAACTGTCAAGACCGCTTGTCCCTACAAGTACTTTGGTACATTCATCGAGATCATCATACTCCTTGCCACCTCAAGGAGATGTCTGTTCTTCCTTTTCGTAACCCCATTCTGCTCTGGTGTGTATGGACACGTGGTTTGATGCTGAATTCCCTGAGATGACAAGTACTCTCTGAACGCAGTATTCGTGTACTCTGTCCCATTATCAGATCTCAACACATTCACTACAGTCCCGTATTGAGTCAGAACCACTGTGGAAATCTTTAAAACAAGCAAACACATCGTTCTTGTTTTTCATCAAATAAATCCAAGTCACACGAGAGAAACAATCAATGAAAGTCACAAAATATCTAAATCCTTTCACAGAAGTTGTGCGACAAGGTCCCCATACATCAGAATATACCAAATAAAAAATACAGAGCTCCTATTACCAGAACTAACATATGAACTCCTGGTGTGCTTGCCAAACTCACAAACATCACAAACAAGTCTTTCTTTATTAGCTTTTTCAAACAAAGAGGGATACAATCGACTCAAAAGACTAAAAGAAGAATGACCCATACGCCTGTGGTGAAGCAACAACAAGTCCTCCACACTACTCCTAACTCCTCTAGATCTCTCAACCATAGATGAAAGGGCTGAGTCCATCCCCTCTCTATCCAGGTACCATAAACCGCCATGCCACGTGCCAGTCCCAAGCCTCCTGCCCGTCCCCTTCTCTTGGAAGATCACCTTGGGAATATCAAAAGAAACAACACATTTTAATTAGAGAATAATAGCACTTATGGATAAGAGATACACAGGAAAAGAAAGAGCATGCAAAACATTGGACAAAGTCAGAGAATTAGTACATCGCACAGTACCCTTACCCACCACGGGCTGAGCCATGCCATCGGCTGTCTGAATACTCTCAGGGACTGCCAGGTGAGTATAGGAAGAGAACTCCCCAGCAGTACCCCTCACATGTCTAGAAGCACCAGAATCAACGATCCAAGGTGATCTAGTGGTGGGTATAGAGGCAAGAGCGTGAGTGTCACAAGTACCTGTGGCTGAATGAGCATAAGAAGTAATGTTACCTGAGGTGGATGCATCCCCTACTGTGCCTCCTTGCCTCCTCCTGAGCAACTGCGAGTACTGTCTTAGGAGCTCCTGATCTTCCGCAGAAAGATCCTCTTCTCGCTCACCCTCTTCTTCCTCTTCCTCTGCTACCTTCAGGTTTGCCCAGTCCCTCTTCCACCTCCTCTGCGACCACGACCGCGACCGCGATCTCCAGACTGACCACGTCCTCCTGGGTTTTTCACCTTCGGTGGCCTAGTGCAAGCCGACTTCAGGTGGCCTAGAGCAAGCCGACTTCAGGTGACCTACCTCTCCACAATTTTAGCACTCCCGGGTCTCACCCTTAGACCTGGAGTTGCCCAGATTGGAGGCAGCTAGGGCTGACTTCACTCCTGGAAGTCCCCCTGGCCCAGCTTGTAGCCTCAATCGGGTCTCCTCCTGTATCATCGCGGACACTGCCTCCTCAAGTGAGGGAATCTTCGGTTGTGCGAGCAACATCGCAGCCCTCGACTCGAAGACTGGAGCCAATCCCCTAAGGAATCCCATGGTCCTGCCACGCATGCAAAGCTCAGTCTTCCTGCACGCAGACGCAAGGCAAGAGAGTGACCTCGTGCAGTAATCATGATCCAGCCATAGGCGATCCAACTCTATAGCATACTCCTGCACCGTCCTCTCCCCCTGAACACAAGCCCAGATATCATTTAGAATCTGATAGAACCTTAGATTGTTCCCCACTCCATCGTACGTCTTCCTCAGCTTCTCCCAGACACACCTCACATCCTCAATGCCATCCACATTGGCTGCGATCGGCAGAGTCATCGAGCTCAGAAGCCAGATGTATACTAGCATGTGGGTAGACCTCCACTCCTCCCATGCCAAAGTGTCCTCGTCTGGCTCAGTAATCGCCCCAGTCAGGTACCCCTCTAGTCTCCTCCCTACCAGAGTATACCTCACCCGACACGACCAGCTCAAATACGAAGCTGGACCATCGAGTTTCACATCAATCGGTGGAAGCTCCACCCTCGGTGCCGGTGCCAGTGCCAGTGTCGGTGCTGGTCCTGGCTTCGGCGCATTCACACTAGAGGCGAAGGTAAATGCACGCATAAATGCTGCAATCTCATCTCCACTTAGCTTCGCAAATGACTCCTTCATGACAACCGGATCCTTATCCTTGCTCGCATCCCCTTCTTCCATTTGACCTGACTCTTGATCTACACAATCTCGAGTCAAATCCTCTTCAAGACCCGATCTTGCACCCTCAAGATCAAGCCCTCATCAAGATTCGAGCTCCAATCAATTCGATCAAGAACCCGATCAATCCATCCTAACCCCGCTTCTCGGGTATCGTGGGGTAACGGCCCCCCACGCCGGCCAAATCAATCACACACAATCAAGAAAAAGTGTCGGCCTACAAAGGAACCGACTAAATCACCAAAAAACGAGCAAAAAAGGAGAAAAACCGACAGATCTGGTGGCTGTCGGTGGTTGTTGGTGGCTGGCGGTGGCGGATCTGGTGCCTAGACTCCGGCCAGGTCAGAGGCAGAGGTGGACGACCTCCTGGCGGTGAGGATCGGCCCCTGGCGGCGGAGCAGACCACCCTGGCAGCGGCAGAGAGCTCCTGGCGGCGGCCGGAGTTGCCCTGGTGGCGGGCAGAACCGCCCCAGGCGGTGGGCGGAGCACCCCTAGTGGCACGCCGGTGGTCGGATCTGGTGAGGTCTGAACTTATAACAAATAGGTCTAGTGACCCAAGGGGTATATATAGACCTTACATCATTCATTATAGTCCCTACATTTAATCCATATCCCTATTTCACAAATAGGTCCCTAAACTTATAACAAATACCAACAATTATCATTGCAAATGTTGACCAGTCAGTAAACTCAGAAAAAGTAGAAATAAAGCACAGCTGATAAGACACACCTGCACAAGGGAAGGCTTATATCTCAATTTCAACCGAGGGAAAGCATGTCCGTTTAGTGCCGGTGAGGTCTGAACTAGAATATCAGAAAACCTAAGGTCTTTTCTCAAAAATTCCACATAGGCAATTGCATCATTTCTTGGACCACTGTACTGCACATAAATTTAACTAATTTTAGACAGACTAGATTCTGAATGATGTTTTAAAATTATAGCTTAAAACAAAATGAAAAAAAAAAGATTTAAGTATGCCTTAATTAAACATAACAGAGTCATATAAATCCTATCAGATGAGAGCAAAATTTACAATCCAAACCAACAAACAAAAGATTGTACCTGTGCATTAATCCCTTGCTCACTTATATAAATGCGACCATGTATGTCCCGACCCTAGCAAGAGAAAACCATGTTATAATTAAAATTTGGTCAAATTAAGTGCTAGCATCCTGCTTTAATTTGAAGTTAAATTCCAAAGTGGTATTTTTGCACAATTGTAATGTGCATTTCTCCTTGAAGTAGCTGAGTGTGGTTCCTTCTCCAAAGTAGCTTAAAATGAAGTTACATTTGGTGTGCCAAAATAGTGTGCCTGAATAAACAAACACATTAACTAAATTAAATAGCTAATGTCAAAACCTGGAGAAAATCCAACTGCTTCGTGACCTCCTCTTGAGGATCTTTTACAAACACAAACTTGTAAAAATTAATCACCAAAAATTCGTCCTCTAAAATATCATCCCTCTCAGAAGCAACCGAAGGAAGATGAGAGAAATCGATAGGCGATGGATTTGGCAGGGAGGAGCAAACAAGGCTAAGACTTAGCTGGGGAGAAGAATAAGCAAAGAATCTCTGGGGTCTCTTATGTAGAGAAAGAAAGGATAAGCGAGGTGAGAGAAGGATTTGGGGTCGAAAAGCAGTGAATCTCGCCATTAGAGAGAAGCTCAAGCGGGAAGTAAGAGGAGATAATAAAAGAGAGAAACTCAGAGGCTAGCAAAACAGTGCCCATTTCTCAGTAGTTTTGGCCAAAGGCTTTGATCAAATCGATGCTTCGATTCACGGCCGTCAGATGCTGTCAGATCGGAATCGGTCGATCAAGATCAGATCTATATGAAGTATTTTAAGAAATAAAATTTATAATCCCAACCGTTGGAACTTGGTTTTAATAGGACGGTTAACAGTTCGGATGGATTACCAAAATTTGGGCCGTATTTTTATTGGGCCTAAACAACCGAGAGCGGATCAAGTAAAGCGTGGTAGGCTGTAATGATGGCCCGGAATTATTTGCCTGTAAATTTGTACTCAATTGCGCTGCAGCTGTGTACATTTTGCGAGTTCAATTTAGATTGTTATTATTTAAATAAAGTGATGGCTTTATCTTGTTACATAGGCTAGAAATTGATTATAATTTTTTTATAAATGAAGAATTCGTCGGATTCCAATTTGCAAACGGATAGTTAATTATATTTGTCCCATTCTGTTAAACAATTGTCCTTACAAATTTACAGGGACCATTTTCTGTTGGAGTTGACTTGAACTGACAAAATAGTTAACTAACATTTTTAACATGTACCAAATCAAATAAATACCAAGTAATAAAGTTATTAATTCATGCTTACATGAATCCAATTTTTATTTTTAGAAATTGAAAAAATCAAATTATCGGAAACAAAGATGGATTATTTTTTTTGTGATTCTATAGATGGGATCCAACTAATAATTTGATCTTATTAGAGTATTTCTTAGGGCCGAATCATTAATTTAGTCTAAATCAATGTTTGATTTTATCAACGTCTTCTCAACATAACCGAATCATTAACATATGATTCTATCCGTTTATCGGGAAAGAAATATCAAATAATGAATCATGTTGCCGCTATGATTTTTCAATTTATGAAATTAAAAAAAATTATGAACACAGGGACCATATTTTTGTCAGTAATGAAAAAAAAAATGAAAGAAGTGCGCATCACTGCTCTGTGGACTGTGGCAGCTACCACCTCTATTGTCATCTCTCTTTTGGATGTTAACAGCAGCTACCTTTAGTTTTAGTCAATGGAGTGCTAAAACCAGTATCGGCATCACATCATCTATCATTTTACGAAACATACAAAAACTTTATTTTTTTTTTCTAGTTTTCATGCGTCATTCACTCATTTGACCGATATAATTTTCTCCCCTTCTTTTCCGACAAGATAAGAAGACAGGTAAAAATTAATACAGGGTTTGTCTGATGCAATCAGCTATAATGTCGTCAAATCAATCAAAGAAATCTATAAGCATTTATAAAACACAAAGAAGTTTGAATCTCTCTAATGTGTTTTAATTGAGAGCAGTTTGGGTCTGATTGACTCCATAACTGTCCGATCTGCTTTAAGATCCGTGCGCATATTAAAGCAAATGCACACGGATCTTAAAGCCGATCGGACGGTTATGGAGCCCATCGAACTCAGGTTGAGTCCGATGGGCATCGGACCCAAACTGCTCTCGTTTTAATTATGTCGCATAATCTATCTATTTTTTTTTTATCTTTTATTATTTTTTCCCTCCTTATTTATAAGATATTTGTATGATGTATCATGTGTGATATAATTCTTTAATAAATTGTTGTGTATTATTTTCAGGAATTATCGTGTACCTAATTGTATTATTTATCATTATATATATCTTTAGTGTTTTGAAAATAAACAAAGAAATTGAGTTGTGTCCAACATTCATTTTATATAAAAGAAAAAAGGGTTAATTCTTCAAACCTTTAAGTTATGTCACATCATTTACATATTATTTCGTCTTATTTTTATTGTTTTCTTCTCATTTATTTTGATTGAATGACTCATGTATCATGTTTTTTTTCCTCATTAATTTAACAGTGATGTGAATGCATAGATAAATACATCTTTGTCATATATGTTGCAGTAATGTACATGTAAGAACTAAAGCGCTTAAAATTAGTGGGAGTGGTGATTTTATTTGTTAATTCTTTAACAATATGGAACTATCATTTTCATATAACTTGAAAGAGGAGGTTTTAAATCCCTGCATTTTTTGTGGAAATGATATAACTTGAAAGAGGAGGTTTTAAATCCCTGCATTTTTTGTGTCTCCACAGTACCTCCATTTTTAAAAACGTTAATAAATTTTAATTTAAATCATAAAAGTCAAAATAAAACCGTTAGATGTGATCTATATTATTATTTTTATGTGCTCATAAAAAAATATCACATTTCGATTTTGTTTTAATGTGAATCAATCATTTGAAAAATGAACATCTAGAAAATAATCCACTTTAGTACCTTTTTACAATCTCTTAATGACAACCAAAATAAAATTGAAATATCACAATTTTTTACACTTGCACAGATAAAATGATATATATCATATCCAACTGTTTTATTTTGACTTTTAGGTTTTAAATTTTGAGTTATTAAAGTTTTTAAAAATGGAGGTACGATGGAGGCACAAAAAATGAAGGCATTTGAATCCTCCTCGAAAACACATTTTATATTTTAGCTATATATAGTCCATTATCTCTATTACGTGCACGTAATTGTCAACCCACTTATTTGTAATACATATTATTTATCTGTTAATCCAGTTTATACACAATTGTTATAAACCATATAAATGTATATAGACATGATAAGTAAAAATATTACAATTACATATTTTCAATTAATAGATAGAGAATTGTGTTTAGCATATAGAAGTGAATGGACAGTTGAATGATTGAATGGAGAATTGGAGAATACAAGAAATGGACTATAGATATTTTTCAAAGTTATGTAAAGTTTGCATTAAATGTTTTTTGGTATCAACATATCATGCAATTGGGTCTCAAAGACACCACTTTTGCATGTTTTAGTTAGAATCCTGCAATCGCTTGACAATTAAGTCTTAATTGAGCTATTAACACAAATGAATCCGAATATGGATGACATTATTTTAGTGATCAAATTTGACAACACAGTAAGGATACATGTTTTAAATTTGAACGTACCGACTATATGGAAACAATAAATTTTTGTTTACACAACATATTCATGACTGTCAATAGACAAATTGTGTGAACAACCAATAATTATATGCGCATGCAAACAAGCTGTATATCATTTTCTTGGGGTTTGGTGACATTGTTCTACTTAAAATTTGATTGTTCAAACTTATGATATGATAATTAGGATTGTCATTGTTCTACTTAAAATATAGGAAGTGATTATTTTTATAGGATATTGGAGAAAATTTAAATAGATATCTACATCTCAGGTGACTTTATATCTCATAAATTTGAATAAATTGTTATGTTTTGTTTAAATTTCAAAATTCAAATTCAAATCTAATGAATTCTTTGATTTTATTTTGTTTTAGAAAGAGTTACTGGTTGCTATTAAATCAAGTGTCGTGGCAGCATAACATATTTTCCTCAGTCAGTGTATTTCTTCATGAAAAAACATTGTTTAATTTGTGATATCTCATTTGCAATTATATCTTACCCGATAAAGTACATTAAAAAAAAAACACAATGGTGGAGTTGTCTGGCATAGGTGTTACCAACTATTTCCTGAAATTACTAATGTTAGAGCTGCACGACTCATACATTGTCGATCATATCTTTGAAGAGTAGCTAATCAATTGACTAGTGGAGCTGAGAACGTAAAACTGAGTTCTATAATAAAAAACATATTAATGTTGTTGTTTTTTCATTGTCTCCTCAGTGGATGTAGATCTATACATGTTGATATATTGTCGTTGTTTGATGAAATAATAGAATTATTTACTGTTGAGAATATTTTTTTTTCTTGTTGTCAGTTCATCTTATGTAGATGTGATTAAGTTTTTTTTATCTATTTTAATTGTTTAATTAAATAATAGAATACTTAAATTTTTTTGAGAATATTATTTTATTTTTAATTATGTCAGTTCATCTAATGTAGATCCGATGTAGTTTATTAATCTGTTGTAGTTGTTTGATCAAATAATATAATACTTTTTTGATAATATTGTTTTTCATGTTGTCTTTTAATCTTAATCTGACGTATATTGATATAATTTTTCTTTATCTGATGTGGTTTTCCTACTTTTTGTGCATTTCTAAAATAAGTTTCATATAAAAATCTCTGTTAAACTTTGATTTCGGTTTAAAAAAAATGATAGATAAATAAGTTAGGAACTTCTCCGTATGTTTCACATGCCCTATATTTGACAGCGATATTTTAATTGCATTTTTATGCTTAATTTCTCTATTGATTTGATTTTTTTTGTAATCCCTAAAACTAGTTATTATTTTTTTCTTAAATAGTTATTTATTCCGAGCTAAGCCTAAACAAACAATCTTAATTAGTTGGATAGAAATTATACAAGTGGACCAGAGAGTTTAGTGAGATTACAAAATAAAAAATGTTAGTACGAAATTTCAGATATAATATTTCCTAAAATCAAATTATTAGTTCGGCTAGTAAGCGAGATGATTTTATAAATTTTAGGAAAAGAGGAAATAAATTATGTGTTTATGATTTGCGCTTACTTATTTTCTTTCATTTAATTAGGATTATGAAAAGAAAGCAATAATTTTGTTCTCTTTATATATATATATATATATATCCATTCTTATATAATGCACGTAGTTGTCCTGATTTGCCAACGGCTGAGATTGAATGATAAATTTTTAGATTTAATATCAGTCTTTCAATCACATAATCTGTCATCTTTTGATTAAATGCATCTATTTTATGTGTAGAAGTCTAACTTTAGTTAAAAACCTATTCACCACATATATTGCTATATAGTTTGTCACAATTAAAATTGAATGATTCTAATGATTTGTTTCCTTATTTCTCCTTAAATATTTTCTTATTTTGTTTCTAATTAATTTCTACTTACAATTATGGAAGGAAATATCATGCCTATTTTTTTTTATTTAAATAATTCATGCATAACAAGTTGCTCATTCTATATATATAGATTGGAATAAGAAAGTATAGAATTTTGCAACTCCAAATTGATTAAAATTTAGAACAGTTAGAATTTTTTTTTTTGAATAATTAATTGATAGGTGTAATTTATTGAGATTGGTCAAAAAATATTAGTAGAACAAATTCATCTTTATTTGATCCAACGGAAATTATTTGGATTAAAAAAGAGGGTGAAAGTTTGATTGTTCTAATATGTGCAATTAAAATTATGAAAACAAATATAACATGTTAAATTTTGGATCATTTTCAATTGAGGAGTCATTGACTAATATTTAAAATTTAATAAACATTTTGTAATTTTCTAAGTATTTTATTTGTGAATTAAAATAGATAGTTTCATTTTGAAAAAATCATTTATTTATTTTGTGCTAAAATATTAATCTTTAATAAGATAAAATAACTTGGTTTATATTGTAATTATTATCATATGGATAAAAGTAAAAAATAATTGTATTTCTTATTTATAATTTTCATAGATATACAAGATCTGCCATTTGTATTGTTAAGCATTTGAATTTTTCTTTTGTAAATAATATGGCAAGAGACTATCTCTGGTGCTTATTGGTGAATATATGTGACGATATATAGTCAGATTTGTGCTTGTCTCGATTTTCGGGTTGCAATTCAAAGGAATTACAATTTCATTGAGATAATAGATGAAGAAACAATTCCAAATTAAATGTTTCCTTTATTATTGTAATTTAATTTCAAATAAAGATTGGAAGAAAAAATTATTGAGGGCAAAGTTGGTAGAAAACAGAAAAAAATTATTAACTCTCAATAATATAATTCTTGATTTCAATATATCATTCTCCATCTCTAATTCATGTAATTAATTAATTTTTTTTATTTCTTCGTTTTCTCTGTTTCATTTTTCTTCTTCCTCTATATTTTCGACACTGAAGATAAAAAATATTCAATCTTTTCGAATCTGTAGAAAAAATATTTTTTTTCGATATGCTATATTCATTGTGTCAAGATGAAAAATATTTTTTATTAGGGCTACTGTATCTTTGCAAATTGATAAAATAAGGCATGAGCTATATTAATTTAACATTTTTAATTTTATTATTTTATTATATATTTTCAATTTGAGGAATTATAATCTAATTTTCATATTTTGTTTGTTTATTTCCATAAATGTTGGACTATATCGAATAGGATTACACTAGCAATGATACTTTAAGAAAAAAAATCATATTATATTTGATATGTTATTATCATTTGTTATTATTTCTTTTATTGTTATTTATTATTTGAATTTCTATTTTTTATTTGTCTTTAATATTCATTTAAATATATATTTTTTTTCTTAATTTTGTGTTAATATCAAATAAAAAGATCTCTTCATATTCTATTTATTCAATCTTAGAATATGTCACCGTTGCAATGCACGGGCATGATACTAGTATATATATATATAAAGTGTGTCTGCTACAAATACAGAAGCAACGCATCTATTATATATTCAATCGAATTTCATAAAAATAGTTAAATTTTAAAAATCCTTAGCCATACTGCATTGGTTGTCTTTAATTTACTGTTCTTAATATATATATTTTGATTTCTTCATTTAACATGATCGGACAGCTCTTACATTTTATGTCTCTCTCCTCATTTAGAGTGATATATGTTTAATTTTTTTAAGATGAATATTTTCTTAATTAATACATTTTTGTGTTTCTTTGCAAGAATTGGTGCATGATTTGTTGTATTATTTGTCATTATACATGTCTTTCACGTGTTTATAGCATTTGGAAAAAAAGTTATCTGTTTTCGAATATTTGTTGAACGTAGGTTCTTTTTATAAAATTATTTTTTTTTTAAATGTTAATTCCTAGTAAATATTTCTCTTATCCGAGTATAGTTCGGAAAAATCCTAATTAAATATCAGAGCCTATAAAATATTTTTTTGTATAGTCTCTGAAACTGTCATGTTTAATTTTAGAGATTGTAGTAATAATATGCTTCACAAAGTTACTTAAAATAACACAATGTAGATTTTAATGGAGTTTAAGTAATAAAGAGAAATAAAAACATTTTTAAGTTCTCATATTTTAGGTTGGTCGAGCTTTAATACCCAGGAAGCGTACTACGTGTCAATTTTATTTCCGTTAAATGCAAATTCGAGCACTATTTTGGTACATAGTCAAGTATCAATATCTATATAAATTTGAATTTATGTTGAACTTTACAAGTGTTATATGTTTCATAAGATGGTACGATATATGCACTATTTTTTTAAACTATCCTTGTAGAGTTGCAGATTGTAATTATTAACACTTCTCAAAATAAAATATACTCTGATCATGTTTTCATGCCAAAATCAATGAACAGTGGTAGTGATATAAATTATCAATTTTTACTCATCACTATGATGACCTAGGTTCATCATAAGAGAACTCAAGGATCACTAAAATTGGGATTTTACATATGTTGCGATCCTGAATATGATGAACAATAATTCTAAAATTTTTGTTTTTTCAAATCCAGTCGTCCAATGATTTCTATGCACGTATCTCAAAACAAGTTGATTTTTTTATACACAAATATCAAAACAATTCAACAATTGAATTTGAAAAAGCAGAAATTGTAAAATACTGAGTAAAGAATAATAGCAGATTCGGATCCCTAAAATTGTATTGAATTCTCTCCAGAATCAGATTCATCTAGACTTTCATGGCTTCTTGCCATCTAATTCAACTCACCTTATTTCTATGTTAATTTATTTCTTTTGCTTTTATATTTCTCTGCAGCTTCTCCTTTGACGATTTGTAATTTTTATCGCACAACAACCATCCGTTCAAACTTCAAACTTCAACGCAAAGCCTAAAACCGTTGGAACTTATTAAAATTCACACAGACTAATTTTTTTTAAAAAATAAACACCTATAGATTCACCTACAAGCTACAGCCATACTTTGCAGCAAAAGGAAAATTCTTATCCTTTGTAGGTTTGGTATGACTTTCCACACCTTTTTTTCCGAATTTCAATACACGGTTGTAGCCTCCTAGCTCCAGAGAAGAATGATGTAGTTGCCAAGACGGCTACAAGGTTGCAAACTTCTGACACTTATAAACCATTTTTTTATTTTTAGAAATTAAAAAAATAAATTATCAAAACAAGATATATTATTCGTTTCGTAGATGTGATCAAACTAGTAATTCAGTTCTATTGAGATATCTATAGGGATCCAATTAATGATTCAGTCACAATAATTTTCGTAAGCCGTAGGAGCTGTAAAATCCTCGAACCCTCTTCTCTCCTCTTCTTCATTTTCTCTCTTCTGTCTGGACCTCCATTGGGGAGAGGTATATGAGACCGGACTATATATCCAATCCAATTAATTTTCCACACTATATGGCCGTCAATGTGATAAATCATGAAAATAGTAAGACCAAACTATTTATTTGGCCTTAGCCATTTATCCAGAAAAAAAATACCATGTTTCCAAAAAAAAATTAATATTTTAATTTCTACAAATAAAACATTGCGCATAAACAGGGTATCATAAGAAATTTTCAAAAAAAAAATGATAGTTAACAAGCTTTCTCTAATAATTCTTAGAACCTATAATTAGTCTCCATATTCTTCACAAAGCTATCCACCCACACTGACAAAAGGAGCAACTTGGTGTTTCGGATTTAATTCGGTTCTTTGGTGAAAAAAAAAAAAACAATTTTTGTGAAAGAACAAGAGTAAACATAATTGAAACAATCAAAAATACATCTTTAAATTCTAAAATTTCAAAATTAACTAAAAAGTAGTTGTAGGTTCAAGTGGTATCTCTATTTAGGAAATAAGGTTAAATTTGAAGACGAATCAATCGAGATTTAGATAAAGGCATATATATGTTGATTCTCAATTAATTAATTATATGATTAACAAGTTGCATGTGTAGCCTATGTCACCATGTCATACATTCTCCAGAAAAAAACAGCATGAATCACACATGTCCGCACGAAACATATGAAACATCATTTATATAATACAGATAGATAATCTATGAAACATAAAATGGTATCTTTATATATGATCATTCTGTTGCCATTTATTGATTGATTGCATCACATTAAATATCAAAATAAAATATTCTTGGTTTGTTGGCCCACAGAGTTAGGGTTACCATAGTTTTTATTTATAGAAATCAATCTAAAATAATATACAGTATAAAAATGATTGTCTCAAAATTTTGATGCATAGATAAAATTATGATTGTACTTTTATGTACTAGTATGAACTGATGAGTTAGGGTTACCATAATTTTGTACTTTTATGCACTGGTATGAACTGATATGTGTAATTGATTTTGTCTTGATTAATAAAAATACCTACAAAGTTATTAAAAAAAAAACATTTGATCTGACTTTTTTTTTTGGCTCCAATATTTGAATTATTTGGATCATGTGTAGATAAGCCAAGCAATCTGTGATGAATTAAAAAAATTGGCTTCAAAAAATGAAACTAGATATTTTTTAAGAATTTGTCTATGAGTTTGTATCTTCAATTGTACCTAACTTGATCTAATCAGTTGAGATTAATTCCCAGGCAAGCAATTAAAATTCGGTACCTATTTAAACATAAGAGGTCCGTTTTTAAAATTTGCGTCACAATTAAAAACAATATGAATTTAGTAATTGTACATACAGTAATACCGGGTGATCCGAATTCTGTGTCTATGGCATTTAAAAGCTAGGGTACTGATTCTAATAACATATATTATTGTATAATAAAAAAGAATGTAGGGTTAGGGAATAGGTTGCTTTCATTGGGTACAAAGGATGAGTCAGATCCACGTGGGAAGCAAAGCCCATCTTGGCTCTATTTGGACCCTAGTGCACCCAAAAGACAACTGATTAGGCCCACCAGCTTAGGTGCGATAGCATGGCCAACCCCAGATCCCCTTCTCTTTCGGTGCCTTTTTTTCTTTTTTCCTTCTCTCTCTAATTTTATATGACATACATTTAATCAATGTATGGTACAGATAGGGTAGGTATAACATTTCCGAGGAGAGGCGGTTTTGGTTTTGCTTGGATTTGGGTAACAGTCTAACAGACATTGCAGATAATTAATTATATAATATTTTATTATATGGGTATTAGTTACCGGTGTAAATTAATAAAACGATTTTAGAATTATGGTTAGTTGATGTATAGTATAGGCAGATATAAATATTGAATGGATGACACAAATTTTAAATTAAATTTGCACTTACAAATAAACTAATAATTGACAAATATATATTAGTTACACAAATAGTTAGTGGATATTATTATATATATATTCAAATATAGCAAGATATAAGTATTTTGAAATAACAAACAAGTATTTGATATTCCTCATAAATAACACATATATGTTAAATATGCGAGTATTTTAACAAAAATGAAAGGACAAATTAAAAATCAAAATATGATATGCAGATATGCATGGTAATGTGAATATCCACATTCTTTTCAAATTAAGAACTTAAAATTGTTCGTATCTATAATCCTTTAATCTTCCTATTTTATATATATAGAAATATAATAGTTTATTTATAAATACGGACATTTTTAAGGAATAAATATAATTATTCATTCAAACAAATATAATTATTTACTTAAGAAAAATCCCATTTGAACCCCATATATTTAAGAATAATTTTATTGTGACCTCCTTAATTAGAAATCTATTCATTTTTTGAGATCACTGTACTGTGATGTCATGATCAAATATGATGTATGTCCCTCATTTAACAATTTCCTTAACTACAATCCATGCCAATAGTAACCCTTACAGCTGCATGTATCTAATCTACGTACCGATGACAACCTCTCCTCCCACCCCACCTCAAACCAAAAAGAAAATAAAGAATAGAAAAAAAAAAAAAAGGAGAGAGAGAGAATTGTGTTACGAAAAAGAAAATGCAAACACTGGATATATCGTCAAATCGGTGAAAGAAAAAAGAGGGGGTGGGGATGAGAGAGAGAGAGAAAAGAATGTCGATCTGTACTGTCTATTATTTCAACTCTACTAAATGTTTTAGCTCTTAAGAAATTAAACTTTCCTACAACTATTTTTTCTTTGTGATTTTTTTAAAACTAATATATAATGTTAATAATTTCAATAGGAGTGAATTTGTATTCAAAATCTCCATCTCGTCTTGCAAACATTTTACGACACGTATCATATTTTATGATTAATTAAACTATAAATGTTATAGATTAGTCTAAAAAGTGCGGACGTAGAATTTTTGTCAGGAAGGGGCTAAATCGGATTCAAATCCATTAATTAATCCAATACTAGATTAAAAAAAAAATAATCAACATAATAAAAACAATAAAAATAACATATTTTTACATAATAAAAACAACAAAATAGTATCATTTTACATATTAAAAAATAACAAAGTTGGTCCAAACCCGTAAATTTGTAATAAGCTTTCTATAAAAACAACACTATTTCTCATTAATAGTGCTTTTGAACTGGTCTTGCGAGTTTTTCAATTCCAGGAAGGGGCAAAACAATTTCTAGGGAGGGACAAAATGGTATCAAACTCGTATTTTCTACTATACAATAATTCAGTACTACTTTAAATTAGTATAAAAGTGCGGCTATGGTAATATGATATTATAAATAAATCCGTGCTATGAATTCATATTTCTATATTTGAGGTTCAAATAGTCGATCTGAATAGTTAAACATGATTTTTATATTAAAAATATACTTACAGACCATATTTCATATTTTTAAAATATTTTTACTATTTTCTTAAATAGATAGAAAATTATTGTTTTTTTATTAGTGTAGAATTTTCAAATCAAGTGAATTTCTACCTATCCAAAAAGAAAAGTAAAAGGATTATTAAAAAAATTATGAAATTTGATCGGCAACTGCATTTTTATATAAATATCATGTTGAGCGATTGTTTAGACTTTAGAAACAAATATACGAAACTATAGTATAGGCTATTGTGTAATATACCAGCATTTTTTTCCATAACCAAAAAATTAAATAATATAATATTAATAACAAAATTTTGAAAAAAATTTCAATCCTAACCAGACCGCCCAAACGTGGGGCGGTCCACTGTGCAGACCAAACCGCCTCCCCGTGGGGCGGTCTGAATTTTTTTTTTTTTTTTTAGGATTTGAATTTTCAATCTAAATAATGAATGTATTTTTTTGAAATTATAGATATGAAATAAATGGGTAACTTGACTAATCTGGGCCGTCGGTAAAAGGATTTTCATGCATAATTGACTTCTCAGAAATAATTTTCTCCGGACTGAACTGAGCGGTGCTTCGAAAACTCAGACACCGCTCGCAGGGGGCTGCCGTCCCCCTACCACCCCCCGCATACTCCTAGAATCAGGCCCACATACATAACAATTACGACATGTCAGTTCAACCTGATTTCATGCACAGAAAGAGAAGTCCGCAATTTTTTTTTTTTAATGCGATGATGGATACATAACAATATATGCCCAAGTCCGCAATTTCTAAGGAAAATGGTTCACAACATAAGTTAATTGAATAACTTACAAATATAAATACAATATTTATTGAATTAACTCTTCCTGCGTCCGAACAGACCAAGTCTACTTCTTAGGATTACGGAAGTGGATGACGGCGCGACACTAGCGGTTGTAGAGCCCCGACTACTCCCCGAGTGGCTTCCCGACCGGGTCGCTTGCTTCCAGAAGGGTCCCGCATCGGCAACCACTCTAGCATTCTCTCTTTCGTTGGCTTCGTTTATTGCCTCTGCAATGCATTTCATTGAACATTAAGTATCAATATTTAAATTTAATTTCAAATCATTTTTAAGTTGTGTACGATCATCTACATACCTCTAATTTGCCTGTCAGTAGTCGAACGGTGAACCTCATGTCCCACTCGCCGACCTTGCATCCCCGTCCATTTCCATTACGCGCCGCTTGTGTTTCCTCCTCCCCCTTCCCGATCCATTTCTTATCGGGAACCACCGTAGGTCCAAGGTAGTATGGCCACCGGTACTTGGTTGGGGTAGGCGTGAAATGATGCTCCCCGGTGTTCAGAAGGCAATCGGTACGGTAATAGTTGTCAACAAAGACGTCTTCAAGGAAATTCCGTTTTCGACAAACCGCCATAACATGAGAACACGGAATGCGGACTAACTAGGGGCCTTGGCACTCGCACGTTACTTGATTGTTCGCGCCTAAAACGACTCTGTACTTGCATGCGCGTTCATGAGTTTGTATAATGCCACTTTGTCCCACCACCGGTGGAATGATCTCACTTGGAACCTGCACTTCATATTCCGTACCTGTGCTGCCATATGCTACAACGTACATGACAGAACATTTTTCTCTGTGTTTTCTTAATTTCTCCTCCACTCTATCTGAGAATAGTTGGTCCCTACTCGCTAATACAGTGGCTTTAGCATGCCTCTCAACAAACCAAGTATTTAACTTATAAAATGTATCCTCCACCAGTGAAACCACGGGTAAAATACGGCTCTGTTTGAAGACATTGTTTAACGACTCTGACCCATTAGTGGTCATAATTCCCCATCTCCAACCTCCATCACATGATTGAAATATCTTCTCATATGCTGACGGCTCCATCGGATCGCGCGGACGTCTCTTGCCTGCCTTCGCTAAGTAGGCATTTGCCTCTGGAAATGTCTACAAAAAATAGAAATATACCTCAGTGATACAAGTCGTGCAAATGTTAAAAAAAAAAATAATGCATACATACTCTGGCAAAATCTCTGAACATCTCTTCCATTCGTCGTGGTTTTTTCCTCTTGCAGCCAATTTTGAACCTGTCAGCAACCCATTCTCCGCCGCCGGTATTTTTGCACGGGTTCTCTCGAAATGTGTTGCATGCGTACACTGTGCACAGACTCTCCCGTATTCGTGTTCCACCCATAGTTGAGGCTATTAAATACATGCTTGATGCCCTTGTGCTGGTCTGATATCACGCAGACGAACCCTGTTCCCTATCACCTCTCTTCTCGAAATGACATGAAAAAATCCCAATTTGGACCATCCTCCTGTTGAACAATGGCAAAAGCTATGGGTAACAGCTGGTTTTCAGCATCATATGCACATGCTATAAGCAGAGCCCCACCATACCGGCCGGACATGAAGCATGCATCGATGCTGATCACAGGTCTAACATATTGAAATGCTTCAATACATGGACCGAAAGCCCATGCTATGTCCTTGAATTGTACCTTACCGGGTGTATCGATTGGTACATGCCACTGCTCGAACCTGGTTCCCGGATTTGTACTTGTTATGGCCATCAGCAATGGTGCGAGGAGATTGTACGACCCCTTCCAGGTTCCAAAGCATCTGCATACTGCAAGTTCCAGACCCCTCCACAACCTATTGTAATGTGGGACTACATGTTCATAGACCCGTCTCACCACACGAGCGACCTCTTTAATTCTCATCGCAGGGTCCTCCTTAATGTCTGTCATAATTACATCGACAATAAGTGTTGCCGTCAGCGCACTATGATCTGATCTTCTTGACGCACTCTTGCAAGTGTGTGGTCCTTCGACCTTCTTAATTATCCATGCCTCTCCCTTGCCTTTAGGCGCGGCAGACATTTTCCATTTGCACTTTGTATCCTTGCAAATTACAACATACCGGTTCCTCTCCCGCCTGGCCACTGTAAACTCCCAGTTACCCTTCAAATGGAACTGCTTAACTTTACTCGACAGTTCTTCTATGTTGGTGTAAAGCTGGCCTGGGCTAATTTCTTCATTGTATATAACGCGTGTCCCAAAAAAAGAAATGTCTGCTTCTTCAAAAGAAGTAGTGTCATTGAATGTCCTTACCGGGTGCTTGTCTCCTCGTCCCCTGATCGGAAATCTGTCTTCAATTGGAGGAGGCATAATCTCCTCATCGTCGCCCTCTGATAATCTGTCTGAATCCCAATCCCCATCCCAATCATCACAAGTATCCATTTCCTTTGTCGGTATCTCATCAATACCGTCAAAATCAATGCCTGTATCGTTTCGATCGACTGTGGACTGTCTTCTAGGTTCAGGGGGGCTGTAGTTAGGTAATGGATCGGGTGCGATTGGTATCCAACCCGACCAACACATGACCGTCTTCTAGTTTCAGCCGGGGTGCAACACTATACTCGGTATTTGCAAATACCTATCTCGTCTCATAGGCTCACGAGGGGGTGAGTTCACATCCCGGTTGTGATCATAATCCTCGGTTGTGATCATAATCCGAGTTGTTTTGGGTAGAAGGTCCAGCCCCGGTATCCGAGGTTGTTACGGGTAGCGGGTTCTCTCCCGGACACCAACTTGGTTGAATCGAAACTTTTTTGCAAAATAGGTCCATTACTGGGATTAAATTGGACTCAAAAAATCCGTACATAGCTTTCCATATATCTTGCTCTTCTATAGGATATTCTATATAGTAAGGTTTGGCACCGGGCGGTTGATTGTTAATTCAGGTACTGATTTGTACGGTAAATTGGACACGGTCCCAACCGGTTTGTTGCATTATTACTTCATTTACTTCATAAATTGAAGTATTGGCATTCACCTGGAAGCCGTAAGTCGCATCTTTCGAGTATTGGCATCCGAACTCTCCTTTCGTGATTTTTCCACCCAAGTACAATGCAATGAACATTTTTGAGTTTTTTCTGACATTACAAAAGAAATTTGTCGTTCAATATTAGTTTTTTTGTTTATTTATGAAATTTTTAACATTTAAAAAAAAATTAAAAAAACCTCGGTCACTGTTGATCGCAATCGCCTCAGAATCGCCTAAAAAATCGCCTCGTAGCACTGTTTGAAAGCAGAAGTCAGTTTGGAAGAAGAGTGAGTGGATTATTGTAACTTTGGAGAGAGAAAATAATCATTTTATACACAAAATACAAAAAAAAAAAAAAATTCAGACCGCCCCACGGGGGAGGGGGGCGCTTGGTCTCGAGGGTAGACCGCCCCACGGGGGGGCGGTTTGGTCTGCACAGTGGACCGCCCCACGTTTGGGCGGTCTGGTTAGGATTGAAATTTTTTTCAAAATTTGATTATTAATATTATATTATTTAATTTTTTGGTTATGAAAAAAAATGCCCTTGTAATATACATATTACCATAGCCTCACTCTAAGAATAATGTAGATTAAATGTTTACTTTGAAACTACTTTAACAACATCACATATAAAATGCTGATGTAATGAATGACAATTTTAGTAGAAAAATTGAATTCAAGTGCAGACACGTACAACAGGCTGTTCAATCCGCAGCTTTATACAATATTATTGTACTTGTGAAGAAATTATAATTCTTGGTACATACATCCACATAATTCATCATTATTTTCATGCAATCCCTAACAAAAAGAAGGATATAGTCTTTTAAAGTTGTATATAGTCAATGACATTGACAATGCTAGCACGCTAAATTGCCTGGGAATCTTTCAGAGACATCTCCGACGTCTAGTATATATTCTGGTACAAGTTGAGATAGATGCAAACATGGAATACTGGTACTGGACCTACTGGTAGCTAGTTATCACCGGTACGTATCTCCAATCTCCTGCCACAAATTAGTGCTGGTACCTGGTGATTCAGTGTCCATCTCGTCTGTGGCACTCACGAGATGATGTGTCCAGGGCCACACAATTCAGACCGCTAGATTATATAATCAAAATTCAATGTGTCTCTACTATTTTGCATGTGAAATATGGTGTTACGGGATGTAAATTTATATTGTGGCCAGTTAATTTGGATCACGATTAGTGATGTGACTAAGTTAAATTTTAAATTATGATGTAATCAAGTTTAGTCATGATCAAATGTAATGTGACTGGTCATATTGATCACAATAGTAATTTTTTACTTACGCATCCTTATGTTTAATCACATTTAACTTTTTTTTTTTTTCTAAATTTTAAATTTTTTTGGAAAATATGAAATTATTGTAAACAATTATTTACAAAGACAAAAATTTGTAAAATAATATTTAAGTGTAGAAAAATATATTTAGTATCCGAAATTTGAATTGTTGGTTGGAATGAATTATGGCATAATTAAATTTATGATGTTTTGGTCACATATAGTCATGTTTGATATCGTACTGTATCGTGCTATTTTTATAGAGAGTAATCACGGCATGTGAATAAACACAGCACACGACAAACAAATCATGCCGCATGCGTATCATATCATACCATGACGAAATTGTGCCCGTGGGTAGAGGTGGCAAAAAAGCTCGTAGCTCGTGGCTCGCTCGTTACTGGACCGAGCTGTTATCGAGTCAGCTTGCTACTAGCTCGGTCCAGAATTAACGAGTTTGAGCTGGGGCCTAGCTTGCTCGTGAGCTAGCTCGGCTAGGCATCAATTTATGAATTTGTGTGCATTTTATACTATCAAACTCAGTCCAACTCGGTCCAAAAATGTTTGTAAAATTTATTTTCTTCTTAAAATAAGGTTCAGTCAGACCCAGTGAGCCAGTGAGCCAACTCGTCAGCTCGTGAGCTAGCTCAGACTAGCTCGTCACGAGTTTGAACTGAAATTTTAGTTCAGAAGTCTTACATCCAGCTCGTTCGGTTCAGAATTAACGAGCTGAACTGAGGCCCAGCTCGATCCGAACCAGCTCGTTTACAGCCCCAGCCGTGGATGCCGTTTCCATTCACGTCGTGTCATTTTTATTGCAACGGACATGTTCCAGTTATTGAGCCACTTGAATTTGGTCAAATGTTGGGTAAGAAAATGATCTGTGCACAAACCTTGATTGAAGTGTAAGTTTACTGTTAATATGACAAAGCAATGCAAATCAAAACCAGATGCCACTATGCCAGCAAGTGCACGAAAACCAAGTAATACGACCGCAAATTAAAAACAACTTTGCAAGTCAGAAGTGCAGAAATAAATTTCCAAAAAAGACAATTGGATGTTGTGAAAAATTAAGTAATCTGATTCAGTGGACTTGGGACTGATTGCTCCTTGTATCTAAACGAAGCTGTGTGCTCAATCAAGGATTTCTTTGCTAATTAATTATTGGGTCATACCAAACTTGAAAAGTTTTGACGCTGTAAATTTTGAATAAATTTTTGACGGATATACAAGTAACAAGTTGCTCTTTGAGTACAATGACGACAAATATCACATTTATTAATAATTTAGTGAGATCTAAAATATATAATTCAGATATAATTTAACTAGTATATCAATATATTTATATTTGGAGTTGGGTTACGGTAGATGGTACTGTATTGAAAATTTATTGAAAATTTATCGGATTGGTTTCGAACAACCCGTTGAAATTAATCTATTTTACAAGTCATGCATTTACATACATAATTTATAAAATTTCAAATTCATTTATTAGTATAAAGTCAAGCAGTTAATATACGAGATATTTCATTAAATAATATAAAAAAATATGTATTGCTCGTACAATTTGTCAGATTAGGAAATAACACTGAGAAGTCCGTCATTTTTATCCATGCCCATCAAACCTTACATTTCGCCAACTCTGCCCACCAAACTCAAATTTTATTAAAAATGCCCAAATCGGCGGCTTAATAGCCGGTTCCTAATTTTTATTAGAAATTGGCGGCTATACCGCCGGTTTCTAATAAAAATTAGTTTTTTTCTTTTTTTTTTTTAAATCTGGACAGTTGTTATATAATTTTTGAGTAATTTGTAAGTATCAAATTCGTTCTGAATATTTGAAATATAATTTTGATATTATAGGTTACGAATCGTTTGAAATTCTCGTTTTTAAGACGACGAATTAACAAAATTAGTTGATTGATTTATTTCAACTAAATTTATTATGACTTTAACGAGAAAAACAAGATGTAAATGACAAACATAACAGATCCAAATGACAAACGATAGATGTAATAAACAGATCGAAACATAACAAATGTCAAACAGATCCAAACATAAATAAATAAACAGATCGAAATGTAAATCTTATGGAACAATAAAAGTAAAAAACTATCATCATCTAAACGGAGAAGGGGAGTATCGGTCGGCCGGATGTCCTCTGTTAGCCCTTTCGGGCAGTCCAGCCCAGGCCGCATCACGTGTAGCAATAGCAGCGGCATTAGCCTCTCTCCTGATACGTGATGCGGTCTCCCACGGATCATCATCCCCCAGAGTAGTAGCTGGCGGGGGTGTAGAGAAGAAAGTCTCTACCAGGCCCGGCCCGCATAGTCAGAAGGGGCCTGTGACCCGCTGGCCTCACCGTCGTGTGCCATCGCCGTAGATGGTGATAGGCTCTCAATCTCATCGAAACTGATAGTCAGCCCATAATCCTCTATGTGGTCGAAAGATGAAGACTGTGGTGGCTGTGGTGGCGGAGGCATGATAGCCGGACCCTGTAAACCAAACCAAACAATGGTATAAATTTTTCTACTAATAATTACTCGACTTATAACAAATACAACTTACCGGTGGCTGTACTGGACGTCCCTCAGAGTTGTAGTAGGCTGCCCAACCGGAATTAGACAACACCCATTGATAGTAGTCCCAATCCGCGTCCAAGCGGTGTGGAGATGGCATATCTTAAGTGCAGACTAGCGGCGCATCTGGCTCGTCTGTGGCTCGTCTGGCTCTACTGTCCGCCAATTAATGTTCTCTCTGGCGTCGCGCAACATGTTGATCGTACGCCCACTCTGTCCGGCATCATCGATAAGTGGACCATGCTCCTGCAACTTGTTCCATCCAACTTTCCGCCAGCTCTTGATCCCGAGCAACTTGATAGCATGCGCAACGGCTTTAATCGACACCAATACCTGAAAAAACAAACATAAATTAGTCAACATATTTATATAATAAGCGTTTAATAAACAAGTAATATAAATGTGTTGGATTAATTACCGAGCGAGCCCAGCGACGTCCGGTAGGCTGGTGACCTGATAGATTCTCATGCAGTGTCTGGCGGAGATAGGCACTGTAATCGCCCATCAGATATACTGACGCCCCGCCAATCCTCTGGTACCAAGTCGTGTACCTCAGCAAATGAGATCCTGGGGTCTGAGTGATCTCATCAGGCATCTGGTATATCTGAGGCTCCGCCGGAAACTCAGACTGCCCGTAATAATTTGCCAAATGTAACCGCCAGTTTCTGTCCATAGAGCCGGCGTGCGACATCCTGTAAATTAAATTTTAGTTGCAATTGGTCTACTGGGATATGAAACGGTCGATGTAATAATTAATTACCTGTGCAGTCTCCTGATCTCCTCCCTGGGTAATGCCGGATCCTTTGGGATCAATGGCTCCTCTCCGTACTGCCGAAGTACCCGATCTGGATAGTGGTGCTCCACTATCCAAAGGCAGACTAGCGGGCCTCGGTACCACCAGCTGTCACGGTGCTCAAGACAACGAAGAGGCAACTGCTGATCCTCATATAGAGGTGCGTATGGTGTCCACTCCACCTCTGACTCGTCCAAGCTCTGCAGCTGTAAACGCACCATCCTGATACCTATGGTGCGTCCATGCCCTCATCCCGATAGTGGTGGACACCATGCCAGCGGTGGCCGTAGACTGGACACCGCTCCGGTGTTGGGGTTTTGACAGTTCAAACCCATTTGATTAGCCTTAAGTGCGGAAAGCGTAAAACAAAATTTTACACTACTTAAGCTACGAATTAATCGGGGTATGTCAGAATACTTTCCAAGGCGATCCACCTTCAGTATTATTTGGCATCAAAACCCGATTTAATCCTATTTACAGATCTACTCCATAATTGATTTCTAAACTTTAATCTACTTACAAATTAAATAGATTAATATAACATATTTATACCTTGATCCAAATTCCAATTGGATTGCAGCAGACCGAGAAAATCGAATCTGAGGAACGTCTTGCCTCGGAGTATCAGACGTCTGATACCTCTATCGGTCGTCCACCAGGAACCACCAGAGCGCTGGCTTTCTACTGCCAGAAATACTGACCAGCGAAATTCGCAAAAACACTATTCACGGGAGGCGTGAAAACACTATTCACGAGGATCGTAAAAACTGACTGCGTCTCGCGCAAAATCAGATTCACGAAACTTCGCGAAAACACTATTCACGACAACCGCAACCGAGAAAGAGAGAAAATAGATTTATCGATCCGATCAGACTGATCAGTTCAGATATGAGTGAATTAGTAATTTTCTCTCTACCCCTACCCCTCTATTTATAGGCAAATGAGGAGGTTCGTCAATGACCGAAATACCCTCGGTTTTGTGGTATTTACCAAATTGCCATTGAGATATTTATATCAAATATAGATATTTATATTAAATATCTCAAATATAGATATTTATATCAAATATCTCAAATATAGATATTTATATCAAATAATATAATTGTTCTGAACAATTATATTTCTTATGGTTCGGTTTCGGTACGGTTTTATACAACGTATCGAATACGCTTATAAATTAACCGTTGTTTTTGCTTGTCATCTTATATGACATTTATAATTTAATTATATCGTGTATAATTAATTATAACTATCTTAATATTAATTATAATCAATTTATAATTAATCAGTAAGATTATCTGATAAGTCTCCTTTGCGGTGTGACCCAATAGGATCTGTGTTATGTTGGTAAATAGAATTAAAACCATTTTAACTTATATAATCATAGGAGGCATCTGACATCTACACTATGACCATCCAATTACACAGATGATGCTGTACTATACAGTACCACGATCCAGTAAACTTTTAGTCGTGTTAATTCTTATGTCTCACGAGATCGAGATCAATTTCAAGGTAGGTGTGTGTCATCCTTGCAAACATAATCTTTTCTCGATCTTGAGTAGATTATCAAATATAATTACTCTTGTAATTATACTGCATGCAGATAATCCTACTCCATCAAGGGGCCCAGTGATATTGTAACTCGTATAGAGATACGAGGGACAATAGTACTTTTGGTAAACCATCACTACCTCAGCTAAGCTATGTATACCGAAAAGCTACCGTTATGACTGCGTTTTACCGACAGCGTTAGGTAACAATCACACATACACATCTCTCAGTAGGAAAGATGAATACCTCATACTTTAGAACTTAACATTGAATGAAAACATTAATGACACGTACACAATTCCATTTAATGTTTCATTCGAGGTCTGTCAAATACCATGTTCCTAGAACATGTATCTATGTGATTAAAATGACATCTCATGTCAATGGTCTGTAAAACTTGACCATCTTTTAATCCACATTCTAACCTTGTAACGATAAATTAGTGTTCCTGCTAATTACCTCGGTTAGAGACTTTTAAGAGTATTTATCATCTATATTATGAAGCTCTACAATTTCAAGTCATGAACCCGAAATGATTCATAAATTCAATAATACTCAAGGAACAAAATGACAGTTTATTAATCACTCAATTCATGAACAAAGCTTTATGATAATTTATCGTATTATTGACTTCTAGATTGTTACAAACTAACATCCGGATCATCGTCCTGATGTCCCCAATTTGGCTCTTGGCTTATTGGGGATAGGACGGCTTACCCGTAGCCGTGACCAGGACCAGGACCAATGCTGCAACAAAAGAACCGGCCCATACATCTGCTTGGCCTTCACCTGTATTTCTGAGGTTATTAGTCCTAATTTCATTTGACTGATTGATGAATTAATGAAATGTCAAACAACATAATTACTAACCTGAGAAGCTGTGCAGATGCTGTGATACAAATGTCCTAACACGGCTCCACCCAAGTTGTAGGCCGGCGGGCAATCAAAGTCCATCAGAAGTCGTAAATACATCATGGGGATGCCATCGCCGCTGGCATCAGGAAACATAACAGTACCGAAGAGGTCCATCACGTAACCTCGGGTGTATCTGCAAAAACAAAGTAGATGGTTAGTATTATAATTACATAAAGTAATTAACATATCAAAAGTAAAATATTATTATTATTATTACCTCCGAATCTCTATATCAGTAGAAGCGTCCGTCAGACCGGCACTGAAGTGTCGCCGCAACTCTGTTTTCTGCATGTGATAACTGTACTTCCCCTTATCGGCACGTAGCTTTCTCGGATCTGCCCCCAAATACTGCTCGATGTCATGTGCGAAGTCTCTACTGTCAGATACTCCGCCTACGGGAATGCCCCTGATCGGCAAACCCCAGAGGGCACTCACGTCCTGCAACGTGACAGTCATCTCCTCGAAAGGCATATGGAACGTGTGGGTCTCGGGACGCCATCGCTCCACTAATCCTGCGATGAGAGATGCATTGATTGAGGTAGTCGTGTCCCGCAGGATGGACACAATCTGATATAGTTGCAGCCGGATGAGATATTGGTCCATCTGTGAGAAGTACTGCATTCGAGGGACAGAAAAATTGACGTCCATTAGAAACTCGTCCTGCGTTGAAAAATAACAAAATAATGTATTACATAATGTATACAACAAAATTGAAATTTCGTCAGAGGTAGACAAAAAGTAGCATACCTCACGAGAAGCCAGGGATACCCGGTGCTTGCAGTGGGGTATCCATAAGAGAGGGCTGAAGTGCTCAGTACTGGTGGGGTCAATCGGCGGCTCAACCTGTGGTGCACGTCTAGGCCGTCCTCTACCTCTACCTTCAACCATTCTAATTTCATAAAGTATGGTTAGTTAAATTATACTATACTCAACTATACAAAATTATGCTTAGTTATAACAAACCATAATTTATATCCTAATTCTACCCTAATATATAACTATACTAAACTATACTAAATTACATAATTTATAAAAAAATTTGGAACATTTCTAAATAATTGGTAGCAATTTATAACAATTTCTAATAAATTATAACAATTTCTAACAAACGGTAACAATTTATAAAAATTGGTACCAATTTCTTTCTAATTTATAAAAAAAAATTGGAACATTTCTAATGAATTGGTAGCAATTTATAAGAATTTCTAACAAACGGTAGCAATTTATAACAATTCGGTAGCAATTTATAACAATTGGTAGTAATTTATAACAATTTCTAACAAATGTTTGCAATTTATAAGAATTGGTAGCAATTTCTAATAAATTTATAAAAAAATTATAACAATTTGTAGCAATTTCTAATAAATCTCTAATCAATTTTAACAATTTCTAACAAACGATACTAACTTACAACTATTTGGCCTACTTACAAATATAAAATAAAATATAGGGATTTACTTGCAAAAACAGGAAGAGCAGGAGAAATCTGGGAGAAAGAGAGAATATGAGGAGAGATAGTGTCAAATTTGACGAAATGAATTGTGAGGAAATTTCGGAACAGTGCACCCTTATAAATAACCTATTTATTTGGAGCGACCGGCGGTGTAATAGCCAGTTCCTAATTTTTATTAGGAACCGGCGGTATAGTAGCCGGTTTGGGCATTTTTAATAAAATTTGAGTTTGGTGGGCAGAATTGGCGAAATGTAAGGTTTGGTGGGCATGGATAAAAAAGACGGCTGAGAAGTGTCGGAAAAAAAAATTAAATCTGACATAATGAGAATATTATTTATAATTTATTACTATATTCTCAATAACAACTGCTGACAAGAGAATCGACTCTGATGATTAAACTTTTGTGCTAACTTTTATTTTGGTACATAATAATGAAGGTTAGTTAGTAGGCATATATAGATGATAGATTGATTCCACCTTAAAACTGTCACCAACTACCTTCACTTCGTTAATTTAATTTAATTCCTTTGTTTGGATACATTAGGAACCGATGCTTTTCTATTAGATGGCATCATAGAGAAAATAAATTAAACCTCGTGGTATACTGTTGTTGTTTAGTGACGGTTAGGGGTTTAGTGCCTAGTGGTATATATTATTGGCCAAAATTTAATGACCTACCTCAAAGCTTCCAAACTCTTTTGATTCAGCAAAGCAAACATTTCATATGCTACAAGTTTGTTCTTTTTTTTTTTTTTTTTTTTTTTACAAACTACATCCTTGCAACTCAAATGAGTTTTCAAATATCGCAGAACAGCCTGCTTACACAGAAAGTGCTTCTAACTAGAGGATGTAATGTGTCGCAAGGATGCCACCTGTGCAGCTCAACGGAGGTCGAAACATGCAGACACATGCTCTGGGACTGTACATATGCCAGGACATTCTGGAGGGGTCTGACGAGTGAGTTCAACTTGCCATATAGAAGGATGCTGAACAAAAGCCTCATAGAGATATGGATAGAAACTAGATCCTTACTGACAGGCCAGTCGAGAGTAAGATGGGATACGACGTGGGCAGCAGGGGCTTGGGCACTCTGGAGGGAGAGAAACAAGAGATTATTCACCAACATTAGTAGACCGGCAGGGGTGGTGATAGCGAGCACGGCGCTAGAAATCCAGGATTGGTTACAAAACAGTTAGAATTAGACAGCATCGGGACACAAAAGGGGTAGGAGGGCATGCGGATACTTATAGCATCTTGCTGCAGGTTATGCTTGATAGGTAGATAGTTTGGGATTATATGAGATAGGAGAACAGTAAAGGCCAAAAAGGGCTTTGTATAGCAGTAGGCTTGTAAATAAACTTTTATAATACAATCGTTAGTCTGGCACTTGCCAACTAACCTTAAAAAAAAATGAGTTTTCAAATAACTATTAACTACTTCTTAGAAATTAAGATCTTTGGAGTTTCTAAGTCTTACATTTCTGAAATTAATTTTAGAGTTTCTATATTAAGCCACATCAACAACAAATTATAAAGTAAAATTAATTTGAGCCAATCATTTGGTCAGCATAGAGTTTTGAAACAGTTTCATAATATGAAACTTTACTACATAATTTCTAAATAAGAAACTCTCTCACATCTCTGAAATTATATTAGAAACTGCCACGTCAGATTAGAAACTCTAATAGTTTCAGGGATATAATGAATCAAAGTTTTGAAACTTGAAATTTGGAAAAACAAAAGAAGGAGAATATAAAATAGCAAGTACAACAAGTAATTAAATTGGAAAATGTATTATATGTTACTTCTTTAGTTTGACACCCTTGACTCAGAATTCTCATCCTCTAAATTAAGATATCTCAAAATTTGAATTATTTTTTGATAAATCTGAACCGTTTAAATTCTTAAAGTGTGAATCTCAAAGCAACCATTCCCAATTAATTAATATTGCCCTGTGTATAATAGACAGACTCCGAACCATGCATGATCCAATGCCTCATCTTTTATAACAGTGAGTTCTTCAGGGACCCACACGTCAGAAAACTCTCCAATTTTATAACTGAGTTTGTTATAGGTTGGAAGGCATTCCTGAAGTACAGTTATTATTTTGAAATAATATCATTAATTCTCAATAATTAGGATTATATTCCAACGTAAATTTGATTGCCGCTATAATTGGTGGGGGTTGCACATGCATATGGGTCCATTCGATGTACAAAACAAATATAGAATTGAAGAAAATATGATAATTATTTTTTATGATCCATAATTTTCACGTTTTTTCAGCAAAATGTCGGTAATATATAAAAACGTGAACAAAAAATGAGCTATTTTTCTTCATTTTTCAACAAATCAAACAACAATCATCCGGAAAAAATGTATACTTTTCTTCAGCTTCCTTAATTTCTAACTACCAAACGGACACATAAAAAAAAACAAAATAAACTCGAGGCTAAGGTAATATGCATATTATGGATTGACGGTCCATCCAAATTCTAATATATGATCTATGGTGAAGCTAGGTTTTCGAACTATGGGGGTCAAAAAAAAAAATTTATAGAAAATGAGGATCAATTTGACAATATCAAATCATATTACTATAAATTATATAGAAAATCATATATAAATACCAAAAATCTAAAAAAAATGGAAGTCAATTGACCCCCATTCCTTCTTACTAGCTCCGCCTCTGTCTATGGAATTGGATCTGCTGCGATCCGAATGGTATGAAAAGTAATTCTCAAAATTCCTGTTTTTTCAAATCTAACCGTCCAATAATTTCTGTGCACGTATCTCAAAACAACTAATTTTTATGTGCACGTATCTCCAAACAATTCAATAATTGAATTTAAAAAAACGAGAATTATAGAGTACTGTCTATGGATAAAGAATCGCAGCAGATTCTGATCCATGATCTATATATGAAAATATACATTCATATTAAATTTTATATATATTATAATTTTTTTATTATATTTTTAACTAGACATATCATATTTTAAACAGTTTGGATTGATTGTTTGTTTGAACTTTAAAAATAGAATATAAATACACAGTGTGGATCTATTCGTAATAAGCATATTACAGTATCTTCACTCATAAAAAAAATTAACCCGAAATAACCAATGCAGTTATATCGCTTAATTCTTTTTTTTTTTAATTAGCATCAAAAGCTGAACTATTTTTCTTCATTTTTCAACAAATCAAACAACAATCATCCGGAAAAAATTTCTACTTTCCTTCAACTTTCTTTATTTCTAACTTACCAAACGGACACATAAAAAACAACAAAATAAACTCGAGGCTATGGTAATATGCATATTATGAATTGACGATCCATCTCAAATCCTGTATATATGATCTCCATATAAAAATATACATTTAGATCAAAATTTATATATATTAGAAAAAATTTATTATATTTTTAAATAGACATATCATATTTTAAACAGTTCCGATCGATTATTTGTTTAAACTTTAAAAATTGAATATAAATACACAGTATGGATTTATCCGTAATAAGCATATTATATTATCTTCACTCATAAAAAAATAAACCCGAAATAACCAATGCAGTTAATCGCTTAATTCCTTTTTAAAAATTAGCATTAAAAGCTGAGCACATAGCTTGACTTGAAGCTCCCATCCCAAGTAGGTGTGAATAAACTGTTCATAACTCGTGACTCGCTCACTAAAAGCTCATTAACAACTCGTTCATTATCAACACACTCATTATCAACTCGCTCATTATCGTTCATTAACTTAATAAGCCGAGCATGAGCATACTCCAACTCGCTCATTAAGAACCGAGTTACATGAATCATGCCACATCTAATCTCAATTTCTCGAATTAAAATTAAAACTGAATGAATAAAAAAGGCTCATAACCTAAACTACGCTCCTCCAAAGTCCAAAAATTAAAATTTGGATAAATGAAAAAAGCTCATTAGATTGGATTATGACAATTTGTTAAATTATATATCTGAAAATTAGTTTTTGAATGATGTATATTAAACAAAAAAATTCAAAACAAAATTTAAATAAGTTTTATTTCTTATCTTGCTTATAACTCGTAACTCGCTCATTGTCAACTCGTTCATTATGGATCCGAATCTGCTGAAATCCGAGACTAATGAATAGTGTTCCTGAAATTCCTACAATACGGATCCAGCCGTCGAACTGTTCCGAGATCTGTGCGTAGAAAAACCAGCTATTTCGAGGTGCGTGCATAGAAAAAAGTTGAACGGCTGGGATCTCGAATTTCAGGAATTTCAGGAAATCTCAGAATTTCAATTAATTTAAATTCGTTTATTATCGTTCATTAACTTAATAAGCTGAACATGAGCATACCCAATATCCAACTCGTTCGTGGTCGTTGATTAATAAGTCCTGCTCCAAAGTTCCAAGATCCTTGATCTATGAAAATTGAGACACGTGTCATTTTGGTAATTCACCCGGGCCAATCATTTAAAGGTTCCAATCTCCATAAATTGGATTTCTCAGCAAGCGCTAAGCATTAAATTTCGTTGGACCAACATGGCTTCCACCATACTTTGTTGTTTTCTTTCTTCGTTCTTAGATCTGTTAATTTAATCAAATTTTAAACACTTGCTGGATTCCTCTCCTCTCCATTTGAACAGTAAAACGGAGAATGCATTTCAAGATTTAATTTCCAAGGGTATTTTTTTGTGTCTGACTTTCTGAGATACTAGTATTTATGTCAACAATCAATGTTTAATTCTTTTTAAGATTGATTGAAAAGTTAAACAAAGGAATTAGTATGAAATCCAAATAATACAGTTAAATTGTCCCAATTGGCAAATATTAATTATTGATAACATTTTTTTACTGACATTGTTTGAATCCATAGTGAAGTTTTGTTTAGGAATATATTTAGAAATATGAAGTTTTGAAGTACTATAATTTTTAAAAGAATTGACAGCGTCTTATTTAAAACTAAATACATGCGTTCATTTTGGTCGAAAAATATTTCATGCACAAAATGAAAGAATCACGTCTGGATAAATGTTTCGAAATAGCCTAAATGCATATATTTTTTTGAAATTGCACTTTTTTTAGAGCACAAAAGTTGTCCGTTTCAATCATATTTAGTTCCGTTGGAGGAAGTATAATTATCCTCAAGTTTTGTCCAGTACAAAAGAAACGGAGAGATCACAGCATCCAACTGCAATTCATAATTTTTAGTCCATCGTCTGAATGATGTCATTACTGTCTTTGATGTTTATTAAACAAAAGAAACACTTTTTTGGCAGAGCCTGGGAGGATCCAACTCCGCTGCTCAGAATATAATTATGTTATTTGAAATTTTTATACACGAATCTCAATATAAATGAATAATTAGATTTGAAATAATAAGATTCTGCTCTTTAAACGGGAGAACAGCAGAGTCGGATCCAGCCTGAAAACTGGCATCCTTGGTTTATCTTAAGATGCCACACTGCAGCAAATTATAGAGAGGATTTATGTGGAATCAACTGATATGGAACCAAAATATATTCAATACTTTTTTTTTATGTATAGTTCGTATACAAAATATTCATTGTATAAAAAGTATGGCTCATTCTTCGTTTCTTTGTAGAATCACACAAGTTGACATTCTCTTTTGGTTTTTCAATAAAGATTGGAAGTTAAATCACATACCCTATACCCTAAGTACTCCAACTAAATATTCACTCACAAAGAATATTTCATTAGAGATTCGAACTTACGACATGCCACGCATAAGATGAATTCACATCCTCTCTCTTTACTGCACAAGAAATCTTTTATAATTATTGAATCTAGACTATTCATTTTAACTTGGCACGAATATCAAAGCCCAATAATACTGCCCCTTCTTCCCCCCACTCCCTCCCCCAGAATCTCAAACTGTAAAGTGATGTGCATCCTCTGTAGTAGTAATAGAGAGAATACGGATCCCACATAAGATTGGGGGCAGATGCAGGTGGAAGGTAGGATGGTCGATTGATTCAAACTTTTTTTTTGTATTTATGTATAATTTTCTATATAATTTAATGTAAAGTATTATGGGTATCGTAAAATTGATCTCATCCTCAGTAAGAAAATTTTGTGTTCATCTTAGTTAAAATGAGAAGGTGTCTTTGCAAGCCGAGGCACCGTAACAGAGTTAAGGCTGAGAAGACTCGTCTGTTATTTGTAATTTTATTTTCGCTTGATCTATCTCGGTCCGGTTTGTCTGATATAAGTAGGAGACAAGTGTGAGACAAAGGACGATAGGATTTTTTAACTGATAGAGTAGGCCTTCTATATTGAGAATTTTTTTTCTATAGAAAATGATAAAAGGAAGAGAGAAATAAAAAGAGTACTATCATTTTTATTAATAAAAAGATCTGTAGGAGATACACTGATTTAAAAAAATCAATGTTAGAATTGGTACTAATTTTCACTAATTCTAATTTAGATGTTTTTTTTCTTTATTAAATATAAAAAGTTTTTAAGAAATTTCTTAAAAAAATTATATTTTAACAGAGAAAAAAATGGATTAGGATCTATGAGAATAGTACCGATTCTAACAAATATTGTAAAAAATGGGATGCGCTTAGGGGCTTATCTACATAATTTAATATAAAGTATTATGGGTATCGTAAAATTGATTTCATCCTCAGTAAGAAATTTTGTATAATTAATTTCTATTTACGTTTGATCTCTTTAGTTTAAAAATTTGACTCCGTCTCAGCATAAGGCATTAACCTTTGCAATGTTTTCAAAAGTTAAAATTATTAGCACAATATAAAATGTTAAGGTATGTTCATATGTCCGAATTTACGTGTATTTTATTGACAATTCGTGAGACTTAAGTCTATATTCCATACTCCGTTTTGTTCTTATATTTTGCCATCGGGAAAAATTTATGAAACCCCGCATATTAATTATCAGCATTGTGCGTTTTTATGGAATTTTGAAATTTTAGTCCATCTAAAACATTTTTTGCCCCAAACCTGGCAATGCGTGATTTACTTCTATATTTTATTAAAACAAATTCTCAAATAAGTAATTATATAAGAATGCAAAGCCATTTCCAATTCATAAAATATGATTTTGTTTAAAACATATACAGCTCACATAGATATGCTATGTGAAAGTCACTTTGTGACAAAAAATATATCTTCATTCTTATATTAAGCACGTAGATGTTCTGATCTGCCAACAACTATGATTAAAAGATTAATTTTCAAATTAAATATCAGCCCTCCAATCAAATTATGTCTTCTTTTGATTAAATGCATCATTTTTACGTGTAAAAGTCTAAATTTAGTTAGAGATGTACTCGCCACACGTATTGCCACACGTAATGTCAAGAATTGAGAAAATAAAATTATCATTAAATTTTTGTTACTATATCTCTCTCCAGCTTTGATTGGCACATAGAGATATTAATTTCTGATTTTGACAGATAGCACATCTCATTTTTGAATTGCCTCCCTCTTATTCACTTTTAGAAGAGAACAAAAAAAACGTATTATAGATTTATTTCCTGACATATTTTTGCATTTATTTAATTGAATTTTCACGCATTGAGGAGGCATTTTTCCATCATTGCAAAGAATGTTATTGAATTAAAGTAGTCATTTGTTGTTGTTTCTTTTATTGTTATTTATTATTTGTCTTTTTGTTCAATCTTAATGTTAAATCTTATAAGATGTCACTGTTGCAATGCATGAGTACGATCCTAGTATTATGTTAATGAGTCTTTTCTGTAGAATATATAACACTGTCATGGCAAGTAATTGTGAAATCACTATCATCCAAACATTATATTAAAACCACCAAATTCTTAAAATTTGTCATATTCCTATCATAATTCCTACACATTATAATTGCTAGATTTTTATATATATATATATATATTCTTGTGTTCAGGGGCGAAGCCAGTCTTTAAAATAATGGGAGTCAAATATATTCTTGTTTTCATGCACATAATGGAGTCAATTTACAGCACCCGTGACATTTTACTCTAAATTATATAAAAATAATCATACATATATGCAAAAAAAAAAAAAAAATGGAGGTCAATTGTCCCTTGTTCAATCAATATACATCTGCCTCTGCTTGTGTCAATAAATTCCTGTAACTTGTATAGTAAAATCTCATACATCCTTACGGTTGCCTAATCATCCTTTAGTAACATAAATAGGAGTAAAACTAGGGTGTGATGTGCTCACCAATAGAATTTGGTGAGCACAAATCCAAAAACTATAGGATTGGCTTCAAACGACGAATTCAAACCGTTGAAATTCATCTACTTCATGAATGATGCATGTATATGCAACATTTTTTAAGTTTCGAATTCATTTAGCACATGGTCAAGCGGTAAAAAAAATAAACATCTTATAAGTTATTTTTTAAATTGTTTTATGTATTTATTTTTCATCATTTTTTTACCGCTTGACTATGTAATAAATAAATTCGAAACTTTAAAATTTTTACATGTACATGCATCACTCACGAAGTATATGAATTTCAACTTTGTTTGGATTCTTAGTTTAAAGTCAATCCGATAGTCTTTTAAAAATGTGCTCACCAACTCTTCTCGATGAGCACATCACACATTTGTTTTGCTCACATAAATAGATACAAAAAAACTTATGTTTGTAATTTTTTTTTTGAGAGAGAAAGGGGCAATAATTCATTAATTTATAGGAAGCTGATATCGGTATCCATACTGTACCCGCAGCATAACTTCCAAAACTGCCATAACAACTGGGGGGACCGCAAAATTTGCATGACTGAATTTTTTTTCGAAAGTATTAATATCTATACACAGAAGTATTTATACCTATGAACTGAAATATTTATATCTATGAGATGAATAACTTTTACGTAAATAATTATTTTTCCATCTATATTTTTCAAACGTACCCACGCCATAAATGCATAATGGGGACCACTCAAACTAGATGGGGACCATACACGTTTTTAGAGATGAGTTTTTTTTTCTCCGTTCATTTTCGTCCATATTTCTGACGATCTGTGAGGAATTTTACAAATCTAAAACCACTAACGTCTTCTACACAATTTTCTCTTTCAAATGAGATCCATGATGACGTACTTTCGAGCTCGTCGTCAAACAAGTATTTATACTTACACTTGCAGTATTTTTTACACATGACACTGGATGATATCTGAAAGTATTAATATCAAGTACTCCAAATATTTATACCTATATATTGTAGTATTTATATCTATGTGGTCAACTATTTTTGTTAGAGAATGTTGCAAGTGCTTTTTACATATGAATATATTACACTATATAACATCTGAAAGTATTAATATCAAGTAATACAAAGATTTATATTTATGCACTGAAGTATTTGCATCTATGTGGTCAACTATGTTTGTTAGAAGAAGATTGACGCATGGACGATTAGGGAAGGTTGATGCAGGAATGCGGGGTCCCCATTACTTCATTTGAGGAAGGTTGACACGGAGACCATTAGGGACTGAAAAAGGGAGTGATCATATCAAGTGAAGCCACAAGTATTAATATCTTATTTTGTAAGTATCAATTTCTAATCTTGCAAGTATTTATATTTATAAAGGCTGACGCTGGACGAGTGTGGGGACTGAAAAGGAAGGGACTAAGTAATTAGTGGGAACCATAGTACATCATGTCTTTAATGTACAGTGCGGTGCGGGTATTGTAACACAGGGATAAAAATAATTATTCTAATTTATATTTATCATTAAAATTGATATATATCTAGGTGGCTGGCACCATTAGCATATCATTTTCTAGAAATTTGAAAGGATAAGATAAGAATGATATCCTCAACTCAGTGCTAATAACTCGTGCAATATTGCGGCGCATGCAAATCTTACATTAATAAATTAATAATCTAATCTATTTTGTTTTCTGCACTCTCAATTTCATACGGTTTCTTAATATATCTTGACAATTGTGGCCCATGCCAATCTTTCACCAATAATTATTAATAATTTATACAGTTAGATTTTCAATATGCTATTGATCATCGTCATCCCCTCTTTTACATGTATATTGCCATGATGCTAGGTGCTGCGCCGCGGAAATAAAAACACTCAATTTTGTCAATTCTTTATATTTAGAAATTGAAAATCAAATTGATTTTTTTTCTTCAATAAATAGATGGAACCAAACTATTAATTCGATGTCACCGATTGCATGACAATAGAAACAGACCCCACTGATTTTCACAAATGTGGGACCAAACTACTGATTCAGTCACATTGACCACTTCCCAATCCAATGGGGATCCAGATGTAAGAGAGAGAAGGAAGGGAAGGAGAACGCTCATATATTTCAGTTTCACAGTCCCTAATGGAACTGAATCATCAGTTTTTAAGATTTTTTTTTGTAGTAAAAACATGCTGCAACTTACAAGAACTATTGGAAACGAATCAATGATATAGTCCCAAGAAATATCCAAGAGAACTGAATGATTGATTTAGTCCCATCTTCAGACTCGAACAACAATCAATATTGTTTCCAATAATTTAATATTATCATTTTATGGAAAAAAAAAAACTAAATCATGTATAAGTATAACTATCTTAGTAATTAATTATACCTGAAAAACAATCAATCTTATTTCTGATAATTTATTTTCTCAATTTTATAAAAATAATAAATAAATTGAATAATGTATAACTATCCTATTAATTAATTATACCTGAAAAAGAGAAGTTCCCAACAGGATTGCAGGGTATGGCCCCCGTCATTTTTATCCATGCCCATCAAACCTTACATTTCGCCAACTCTATCCATCAAACTCAAATTTTATTAAAAATGCCCAAACCGGCGGCTATACCGCCGGTTCCTAATAAAAATTAGAAACCGACGGCTATACCGCCGGTTTCTAATAGAAATTAATTTTTTTTAGGCAGACATTATATCTCGAGGAAGAGAGGAGAGAAAAGAGAAAAGAGGAAGAGAAGAGAAAGAGAGAAGAGGAAGAGAAGAGAGAGGAAGAGAAAACGAGGAGAGACGACGTGACGAAGCGAAACTATAGTGGTCTACAGTATTTTTAAACAGTACGTATAGTATTTTTCGACATTATTTTGCTACAGTTTGTACAGTATTTTGCTACAGTGATCTGCAGTATTTTTGTACAGTGCTCTAAAAAATGGATTACTTGATAGATGTTTTGTCATTTACCACAATGTAGTTTGTCGGTAATGACGCTATTTGTTACATTACATTATAATGGGAAGTTTTTGCAAGGTCCAGAAGGAGCTTATTACTCCAAACCGCCATCGCATTCTTTTATGGTTCAAGAGGGTACCTCACTTTCGGCCTTGAAGTCTCAAATTTATGATTGTGTGGGTTTTAACCCGAATCGATGTGACTTAAAGCTGGCAACCCAAGCCATGAACGGATCAATGTATATCCAAGTTCCGATAGATTGTGATCTATTTTGGAGTCAATTGTGCAACAAGTTTAAGGAATAGGGGTTTTCTTTTATGGAACTGTACGTGAAAAGAATTAAAAAGGACGAAGGTGGGAGTAGTTCGGGACAAAATTCGGTAACGCCAAACTATGGACAAGAACGAGTCATAGAACAATACACTACCGCTGGTCCGAGTTTACAACCACACCCAGCCCCAGTTATGGACCCATCACCAAACAGGGACCCATACAACCCTGTTGGTCCATATTTCGAGCCAACCCCCGAACCACCAATCCATAACACAATTCCATTGCCACTACCTCAATCACCACTAAGAAAATCACCACCTCACCCCAGACCGTTGCCAGTACCAGCAGATGAGCATGCCGGGTCGGATTTTGAAAACATGAATGAAATTCCAGAATATACACTGGAAACGGCGGATGAATATGAAGGAGAATGGGATTCAGACCACTTTGAGGGTTTATGTGAAGATGGTGCTTCGGGGGGTGCTTCAGGGGGTGGAGAAGGATCAGTTCGTATCAACCCATTCAATGGCCGAGCCAGCACGCACCCGTTCGAGTGCTTCAATGATACATCTGGCTTTGAAGAAGCTGATATCGGATTTTTCGGTAACCGGATAGAGTACAGTAGTGAGCTAGCAGCCGGGCTATCTTTTAAAAACAAAGCTGAGCTGAATAAGAAGATAAACGAGTACCACGTTGATAAGAATCAGGAGGTTCAAAGGAAAAAAAGTGACACGAGTCGAATAGTTGTGGTTTGTAAGGCTAAAGGGTGCAGTTTCAAACTCAGAGCTCAAGCAACGGGTGAGGGGGATGCATGGATTATCACAAGAGCAAGACAATCCTCACACATGCAGGACTGATTCGACAAGGACAGATAATGCAATGCTTACAGCGTCCATTATTGCTGATATCATTGAGGATTCTATTAAAAAGGACCCGGCTATGAGCATCCAATCAGTCGCAAACTGTGTGAGGGTTAAATACAACAACTATGAACCGAGATACAACCGACTGTGGAGAGGTCGTGAGCTTGCAATAGCATGACAATTCGGGAGTTGGGAGGGTTCATACAGCTTCTTGCCAAAATTACTAAGAGGTATATGCGATAAGAATCCCGGCTCAAAGTACCAGTTTCTGACCAGTCCAATCCGAGAAAGCACAGGTGCAATTATGCAAGGTGTTCAACACTTCGTTGCAGTAGCCTGGGCATTTGGTCCATGTATTGCAGGATTTCGATACTTGAGACCAGTGATCAATATAGATGCATGTTTCATGTCTGGGCGTTATGAAGGGAGGTTTCTGATAGCTTGCGCATATGACGCCGAGAACCAGTTGCTGCCTCTGGCATTTGCAATTATGGAGAAGGAGTCAGGCCCAACATGGGTTTTTTTTTACAGTGGCTACGGAAGGAAGTGATTGGAGTTAACACGTTTGTATGTGTTCTATCGGATCAACACTTAGGAATTAGAGCTGCGCTTACTCCAGAATACGGATGGTCGGAAGAACTTTTTAAACACAGATTCTGTTCACAGCATATTGCAGCCAACCTGGTCCAGAATTGTGGAGGAGACAAGTGGTACGGCCAGAGGTTCAGACGAGGAGCCAAGAAGAAGAAGCCAGGAGGTTGAAGGAGATGTTCGAAGAATTCGCTGTGGTAAGTACATTTTATAAATTTTCTTACATAATTCTTTAATAATTTATCGTGTATTTCTTTAATAATTTACCTAATGTTATGCAGCTAAATCCAAAGTGCAATATTTATTTGAAAAAGTATGGCAAGAAAGATCCTAATGACCTGATGGAGTCGTCCAATTATGAGAAGATCTTCCAGACATGTGATGGAGGTTTCCGTTTCGAAATCATGACAACTAACGGATCGGAGTCATTGAACCATGTATTCCAGAAGAGCCGAAGACTGCCCGTAGCTGCGATTGTTGAAGAAACATTTTACAAATGCAATGCCTGGTTCGTACAGAGGCGGGCCCGAGCCATGACACTAGCCGATGCAAAACAACAATGGTCTGAACGGGTGGAAAAAAAGCTCACAAAAAGATGGGAGAAAGCTACAAAGATGACTTTGGTCCCATATACGCAGGGTGAAGGAGTTTACCAAGTCTCCTCTCCTAATGAGTATGTTCTGGTCTGTAAGCGCCCTGATGGCACCATGGACATTATTCATAGGGAGTTCCAGTACACTGTGACTCGTAGGCCCGGTAGAAATATGGAGTGCACATGCAGAGGTATCCAATTAACATCTATTCTGTGTGTTCATGTGTTAGCAGTTTGTTGAAAACGAAATTGGAACGAGAACCAGTTTATTGCTGATTGGTATAGTGTCAACTATCTTCTCAGTACTTGGAATGGTATGTTTCACCCTTATGGAAATGCAGATGAATGGCCATTTTACGATGGACCTAGAATAATACCTAACAAGAAATGAATTAGAAAGGGCAGAAGAAAACACACTCGACTCAAAATGAATATGGATGAGTTGAGTGGTCGCCCAAAGGGGCATACTGCTCGCCGTTCAACTACCGACCGACGTAGGAGAGGTACGTAGCACTCACAAAATCTTATATATCATTACAATTTCATGATTTAACTGACACATATGAAATGCGAGGCAATAAATGCAGCAGCTGCGGAAGAAAATGAGCGAATTCTTACAGGTTCAGGGGGGTCATCTATGTCAAGGCGTAGCACAGCCACAAGTTCCTTGGATGCATCCATTATGTATGCCGAGGCAATGGGAGAGGTCTTCTCGGTGCCGGGGAGAGGCCGGTGGTAGCCATGCGGAGCCGTCCGTTACCCAACCAAGAAGGTCATCTCTCGTGCCGCCAAGAGCATCTTTTGGTGCGCATGTAGAGCAACCAAGGCGATCATCTCTCGGGATAGAAAGGGCATCTCGTTAGCCAAGCAAAGCACCATCCGGAGCGCAGGTAGAGCCAAGTAGTGCTCTCGTACAACAAACAAGGAGCTCGCATTTTAGGCGACCAAGGGCATCTAGTAGCCGGCAAACGCCATCTGATACGCAACCAAAGGCATCAAATAAGCCATCATTTGGGTCTAAATTGTTCAAGGGATTTCGTTTCAAGAAAAAAAGTTGAACATAATAGTAATTGTGAAATATTGTTTTGTATGTTTTGAGAACTTATTATATGAACTTGTAATTTGTGTGAACTTCATTTTATTTATTTGTTATTTACTTATATACTTATATACTTTGTATGACTTCATTTATATTATTTTTGGCTTATGATATTAGTTTTTTTTAGACGAGAACGATAAGCAAAAACACACCAAATCAATCGTCTGGTGGTGGAAAAAAGAAATCCTAGTCAATGACGATGATGATTTTGAGGAAAGCCTTTACAAAAAACCAAACCCGATTAATCTAAAGAAAAATACTAGTAAGACTATCTCTTCGCCTGGTGCGACTCGTACCGGTGATGTCAAAAGAAAGAAAAATGCTGATGCTGGTAAGACTGTCTCTTCGTCTACTGCGACTGAACCAGACTCAGACGATGATTTTATTCCTTGTACATTCCGTACTCGTTTTGAGAAGTAGTATTATTTCAATGTCTGTAATAATTATTTTGCGATTGTGATGTACCTTTTATTACCAACAATTTATATAGTACTTTTTGCGATTATGATGTAATAATTTTATTGTGATGTAATAATTTTATTGCGATTATTTATGTTTGGATTTGTTTGTCATTTGTTATGTTTCAATCTGTTTATTAGCTCTATCGTTTGTCATTTACGTCTCGTTTTTCTCGTTAAAGTCATAATAAATTTAATTGAAATAAATCAATCAACTAATTTTGTTAATTCGTCGTCTTAAAAATGATAATTTCAAATGATTCGTAACCTATAATATCAAAATTATATTTCAAATATTCAGATCGAATTTGATACTTACAAATTACTCAAAAATTATATAACAACTGTCCAGATTTCCAAAAAAAAAAAAAAATTAATTTCTATTAGAAACCGGCGGTATAGCCGTCGGTTTCTAATTTTTATTAGGAACCGGCGGTATAGCCGCCGGTTTGGGCATTTTTAATAAAATTTAAGTTTGATGGGCAGAGTTGGCGAAATGTAAGGTTTGATGGGCATGGATAAAAATGACGGGTATGGCCCCATGTCAAATCTTTTGGCTGCTATTATATTTGAATATACCTTGGAAGAAAAAATCCGAATCCAGAGAATGTTTAGTTGGGGGTGTCAAAACCTCCCCATGTGACCATGCCAGTTGGCACTTTGCCAATGACTTTTTCACATACATCCTCAAAAGTATTCCTCTTTTTTCTTTATAATCTAAAAAGTAAAATTTTGCAAAACTCTCCTTTAAAGAAAAGTTTAGGATCCCGGTATGATAGTTATGTCTGATTTCAAATATGAGTAGTGATTCGCTTATAACATTTGAAAGTTACAACATGTTACAAGATTTGATTTTACGATTTTTAAAGTTCAAACTGTTCAACATGATCTCTATATTAAAATGTGCTTTGAGATCAAACTTTACATTTTTTTGAATTTATTTACTATTTATTAAGTATTTTACAAAACTTGTTTTTCAGCGGTTCAGAATTGTCTCAAAAACAACAGTTTTGTAAAATACTTAATAAATAGTAAAAAAAAAATTAAAAATGTAAAATTTGATCTCAAACCACATTTTAATATAGAGAACATGCTGAACAGTTTTGATCGACGTTTGGACTTTGAAAATCGTAAAATCAAATGTTGTAACATGTTGTAAGATCCAAAATGTTGTAAGTGGATCCTCATCTTCAAACATTAATAGATAGAAAATATTGGAATATTTACCAATAAAATACATGTATCTTTGTGAATTTAAAAAAACTTTTGGAAAAGCCACATGGAATCCGATGTGTAGTTTTGAGATGATATAGATTGCTATAATATCTATTTTATGTACCAACATCACAATAGAAATTCTCAAGGACATTGATGAAAATGGAAAAATAGTGCCCAAGAAATTAAATCTCTTCTTTTCTTATCATATAACTCTTCGTTTCATACTTCTCTCCTTAATATGGTGATTGGATGGTCGATACTTTGATTCAATATAAAATTATAAATAGACTAGCTTAACTTGTTATTATTTTTTTTAAACTACATTATGTGTCACTATTACCTTGTTTTTGCACCTCTTTAAGAACCAATTAACAAAAGCTCGACTTGATAACTTTGTTGACGGCGTTTTTTTTTTTCAAATCAAACCAGAAAAGTGTTTAAAAATAGAATATACTTATATATAGAGAGAGAGAGATGGTATCTTATGATGCGGTAAACGTTCGATCTTCCTCATGGACGCCGACTTTGCCAGTAAAATGCAATACATTCATGTGTGTAACTAATTTTCACACAATTTAAATATTATTTGATGTTTTATCAAATGATTTAAATTTAAGTCATTTGTTAAATAGTTAAACTTGCATCAAATTTATCATCTTTTATGTAAATGATGCGCATAAAATATACATTATATTTTTAATCGCTGATTGTAAATTGTAATTTTTTTTTTACAGTTGTTAAGATTATCAAACTAATCCAAAATCTCCACCTTAAACACTTTTGGCATAATTCGGCATATAAAAAGTTCCAAATTAAAGGATTCTTGAGTAAGTCGAGTTTGCTAAACGTATATAGTGATATTGTAAACCTTTTATGGATCAACCTACATTTAGTTCATAGTACAAATTTTAGCATAATTTAATTAACTTAAATAGTCAAGTAATTAAGTGAGAAGAGAAACATAAAGTGGATCTATACTGCACATCAAGCACCATTTCCTTTTGAATTGTACTTTATTATGTGGCTCATGGTTTGGTTGCTACTTGCTACCACTCTCCAACAATCCGTATTACCTTTGCTCTCCATTTATGCCATTTATGCTTTGTGTCGATACATTAGGCTAGGGATTATTAATTAATCTATAGCATTGTCCAAACAGTCCTTATAATTCCGTTATATCTCTACTATATATTTTTTATTTTTTTATTATGTGCTCAACCGCTAACCTATATAAAACGATAAAGCTATAAAAATATAAATAAGTCATTTTTTGGTAGTATAATAATATATGCCGTGGAAGAGCAGAATCAAATATACTAAAAAAGTATATTTTGATTTTTTTTTTAAAAGAAAAATTATAATAATATGATTGTAGTTAATTTGTAAATTTATGTCTCATTCTATATGTCATATTTTGACTCGCCTTAATAACATATTAATACAAAATAATGTCTTGTGATAATATAGTCCAATGTTTATAGAAGAATATGCATGAAGTTTATTTAAGCGTAGATTTTCATAAAATTATTGAACAATTCATCATAAATAATTCGTTTTGATCAGTTATAAGCTGGCTTGAGATATGTAGTACCATCTAATTACTAATCCATCTTTCTTTCTGTTTTCCCACTTTATAATTTTTTATCTTTTCTTACTGTATCTTTTCTACAAGCCTGCAATTAATCTCAATTTATGATCAAAATATCAGCTTTTTTATTAAATACATCGTGGAATAATGGCATTTATTTACATAAAATATGATACGACACTTGAGTATATATTATCAATAAATTCATAGATTGTGGTGTATTTCTAAGATAATTATTTAAATTTTTTAACAGATTCGGAAGTGAATATCAGAGTATATCTATGATATATGTTTAAATTTAACTCTGCTTAATAAAATAGTATTTATCAAATCCTCATAAAAAAAAGCTCATATTCCATTTGTATAATAAAAAAGCAGGATCTAAAGATAAGAGTTATTTAAACAGTCTGCACTGCACCTGATGATATAGAATTTAAAGTTTACTGAATGCGATGTGCTTGATGATAAAATACATCCGTTTGAATAAGAAATGGAGAGGATACAACCTTCCTCTTAAATGCCAAATCCAACGGCTCCTCTATAAATGTGAGGCACTCTGCCACAGCTTTGCTCCTCCTCTACTCAATTCATCCTCTTTTGAAGAGAAAAGCAACAAATCATTTAAGAGAGAGGACTGAGGAGGCAAATTAAGAAGTTGGCATTGGTTTTATGCCTTGCATGTGGATTTGGAGCCATTGATCTTATTTTATGTGCATCCTTTTAAGATCCACATCATCTTCCAAAAGTTTGTTTATATAAAAAAGCATTAGGAGCTTAAACTGTTGCCTGCTCTGTTTCTCCCTCCATTGTTCTTGTTCATTATTAGTTCACAGTAAGCTCAGCTAAGTCTTCCAATGGGTGAAGAAGTTAAGAAGGTAATGTGTCATTGCAGATATGTCCCTTAATTATTATACCAAATTGTTTATGTTACACTAAATCATATCTCATCGTTGCATGGTATTTTTTAATGGTGAAGTTACAAACTTAACGAGCATTGAGAATTTTTATTTATAGTTTACTTAATAGTTTAGAAGTAGAGGATTAATTTATATTTGTTACACAGGAGGAGGAGGCTAAGGAAGAGGTTAAAGAAGAAGGGAAGAAGGAAGAAGAAGCAAAAGGAGAAGAAGAGAAGAAGGAAGAAGCAAAAGGAGAAGAGGAGAAAAAAGAGGAACCAAAAGCAGAGGAACCGCCGGCACCACCGCCTCCAGTCGTGCTCCAAGTGGATTTGCATTGTGTTGGTTGTGCAAAGAAGATTCAGAGATCCATTCTCAAGTGCAAAGGTATCTCTCGTTTTCTATTTGAGCAAGATGTATTAATAAGAAGAAAATTGCTTTTTGGCAAATAAAAAAATGCAAGCATATTCACTCTAAATTAGATTGGTTTAGTTAGTGTGCCTTTTGGATATAGTAGTATATTCTAATTCTAAACATGATCACATCTTTTTGGACCTTCAACCTACACAGTGATATATATACAACTGGACCAGCAATTTTACCAGGCCGAATTTGGAATTTGTATCAGTGTCCAATTCAAAATTGTGAACAATTTACCAAAAAAAAAAAAAGTTGTATAGATTCAAAAACTAACTCAATTACTCCCAATATAAATTAGAAAAATAAAAGGTATTCTTGCCAAGCCTCCCATCTCCATCTGCCCTTCATCACTAGTGATATGATTGGTGATGGATGCAAACCGGTATGTGTACATCATAGACCATACAGTGTAGTCACAGCCGGACAAGGAATCAATATCAAATTACATCTTATTGGTTACAATCCCATCAGTTCCATATACCACCACTAATACCAGACACAATGCTCAGAATCAGATTGCCATAGTAAACCAGTACAAACTCAGTTGTGATGATGAAATGATGAGCAGGGGTTGAAGGGGTGGAAGTGGAGATGGGGAAAAATCTAGTGACAGTGAAGGGGATAGTGGATCCACAAGCGCTGTGCAACCGCATCCAGAAAAAGACGATGAGAAAAGCCACCATTATCTCTCCTGTGCTTCCACCACCTCCTCCTGAGGGAGAAGCTCAGCCCCTAGTGGTCCTTTCTCAGGTACATTCATTCCTTTATCTTCTCTTTTCAAAAAAGAAACATCACTAATTCATTAATGCAATCAAATTTTGTCAACTCTGTCATTTCATGAGAAACTTATTTAACCAAATATTAATTACACTTGTATATGTATGCAGAATTAATTAATGTGCTTATTTTTTTCAATGCAGAATACCAATGTAAAAACAAAATGGGATTTAAGTTAAGGGGCCAGAATCAGAAAAGATCCTAAGAAAAGTTCATAAAAAATAACAATAAATTGGTTTTTTGGTTTACAATATGAAAGTAAGTGCTGAAATGATGCATATGTTTGACTTAAATGTATACTGTGAACGATTAATGCAAGTTGAATTCTTGCTTTATAAAAGAAAGAAAGAAAAAGAAACAAACATTCTATGATGACACGAAAGAGCTAGAAGAGGAAGCTCTCTGATGTGTTACCATCTTGGAATGACTGTGTCTCCATTAAATTTCCAAAGGTTCATTGTTAGGTAAAACACATCCGGAAGAAAAAGCAACTTTTTAAAAAAAACCTAACAACCTTTTAATAAAAGGGAGAATATTCTTTTTTCCAGGGACCACTACACAGTCTCTAAATGGCTAAGCCACATGAAACCCAATAAAAAGGTTGCCACATGAGATCCCAATTGAGTTTGGCAGTCCTTTTATTGGATGCAATACCTGTCAAAATTGCTTATCTGGAGAGAAGGAACTTTCAACACCAATCATTTTTTTTCGGACAAAAATACAAATAGACAATCTTAACTTGTTAGGTATAATTTGCTTCTTTGCGAACTAATTCCGCAAAATATGCTTTCATATAATCTAAACGAAAGCTCCGTTTTAAATTATATCATTATTCAAATAAAATGTTAAATAAGAATATGAAATTGATGCTAAATTGGGATTATGTCTATATCTAAACGTGTCACAATTTCTTTCATGAGATCTAAAATTCTAAATGTCTCATAATTAGGTAAATAAAATTATCAGATTACTCCAAGAACATGAACTCCGTATTTTTATGGCTAACCATATTATTCTCTTTGCTTTTGTTTTAATTGAATCAGGTGAACGAGGCTACCACAATTGAACTGAAAGTGAACATGCATTGTGAGGCATGTGCACAGCAATTGCAAAAAAAGATTCAGAGAATGAAAGGTATCTTCCAACCATTTAAAGTACAACCCGCGCCCCCACCACACACACACACACACACAAATAATAATAAAATAAAATAACTGAAAACTGTGGCATGTAGTTTCTAACTTTCCTATACATTTAGGGGTGCAAACTGTGAAGACAAATCTTGGTGCAGCGAAAGTAACAGTAACCGGAACTATGACTGGTGAAAAGCTTGTGGAATACATCCACAGACGAACTGGTAAACTTGCATCAGTTATCCCTCCACCACCTCCTCCTCCTAAAGAGGAAGAGAAAAAGGAAGGACCGGCGGAGGAGAAACCGCCAGAGGAAAAGAAAGAAAAAAGCGAAGGGGATAAGAAGGACGAAGAGAAAGCTCCAGAAGAAGGAAAGGAAAAGGCCAAAGGAGACGCAAAAGATGGTGATGGGAAAGAAGAGAACGGAGGCGGAGATGACAAGAAAGAAGGACAAATTGTTGTAGCTACTAACAACGCGATTTGGCATCCAACAATTTGTCCTTCTTATCCCCATGGATATATGAATGGTGGATATGTGAATAACGGGTTTATAAATAATGGTGGGTACATGCACGAGGATGATACTGCAAGACGAATGATGATGATGAATTTAATGCCAATGCCGGCAATCGCCATGCCTATGCCTATGCCTATGTCCATGCCCATGCACATGCCGGTTTACATGATTGAACCGCCACCTCCACCGCCTCAGATTTTCAGTGACGAGAATCCGAATGCGTGTTGCATAATGTAGCCTTTTGTTTTTCAATATGTGCAACTTATAATTATGTTTAGATTGCTAGGAACGAACGTGTTTATTTTGTTTAATGATGTTCGGTATCCTATATAATGTATGTAAAATGGAACGGAGGTTAAAGATGAGCAGCCGGAGTTGTTAAATAAATGGAGGAGATGTTGAGAAGTCTGCATCTGAAATTGGAACGAATATTGATTGATCTCACATTGGTTGCGCTTAAACAGAGCTTTAATTTTAGTTTTGGATAAAAGGCATACAATACAAGTGCCTGTTTCATAATATATTGAAATATATATGAGTTGTAAATTACAAACTACCAGACCATTTGAGAATCCACACCCTCATAAATTAACATGAGTCTTAAGGACAAATATAAAGCAAAATACAAAAGCTCGACGTTTGAGAATCCACCACAACACAGTTGTATGTGTTGTAGAAAATGAAACTAATGCTAAGCCACCTATACTGGAGCTAGCTGTGGTAAATTGATCCTAGCTATCACTGGATCTATACAAAAAGGGATTTGTTTCTTCATATGTTCATTCTGCTGGAGACCCAGCTCGTTCTATTGCTTCTCTCCTATCTTCGAAGTCCTCAGAAGCACCTTGGTAAACAGAGGTTGAGCTGTCACGCAATTATGAAGATGCTTAAGCAAAGTCCTTTTTTTTTCAAAGAAAACGAAACAGAGAACTCGGCCACACAGTAAGAAGACATATAAAGATTGATTGACATACACTGCATGCAAAATGGAACACATGCAAGAAACAGAGGTGCTCTTCTGGAACAATCGGCTCTCGGGCTGTATCCCCTCTGAAGTCGGCAAACTTACGAAGCTTACAGTCTTCGATGCTGGTTTTAATTATATCACCAGTCCAGTACCTTTCTCGAATGGTAACACTGTAACAGGTTGCATGAAGAACATCGAGCAGTACTTCAACCTCGCTCACAAATCACAATTTCCAATATAGCGTGGTGCCAGAGATTCTAAGTTGGCCTACACCGGCCACCTCATGAACCTATATATCGCTGTCGCACAATTAATACATTCTTTTGCAATTTCTTTTTGTCTTGTCAGATTGTTTCTAATTATGCATTCTTTTGCAATTTCTTTTTGTCTTGTCAGATTGTTTCTAATTATGCATTCTTTTGCAATATTTTCAAACGTAGCTTGTCTGCCAGTACATTTATTAATTTTATTTTAAACTATATTATGAGTCCCAAGACAACTGTGAGAAATCTGTATTCAGGAAAATTGAGAATTGTTGGATTATTTTGGAATAAAAAACAAAAAAGTTCAACCCCAAAAGGGCCTACACTAACAAAAAACTACAATTAAATTTAATCCGGCCCAATGGGCCCATTTAATGTGACAACCTTGAGTTTTAGTTTTCGGCCCAATTTTCATCTAATTCCTACTATTTGAACATAATTTTTTTTAAATTAAATATTGGATCAGAACAACAAACAAAATGGAAATACAATTTTTGACTTTGTGTACATATTACAGTAGCAATTTCAACGGGAAATTTACATTTCTATCTTCCCCTTGACTTGATATCATTTGAATGCAAGAAGCAAGAAAACAAATCGCATATTTCCATTTAAATGATATCAAGTCAAGGTAGATATATGAGCCTTATCTCTTGGGACATCGTCATAACCCCGAAGAGTAGAGGGGGGTTGGGAATAAAAAATTTGAGTACTATGAATAAGGCTCTCTTGTCGAAATTGGTCTGGAGTTTCATTCAACCGGACAGACAGTGGTGGTTACATTTCCTGCCACAGACGCATAGACCATGGGATATGGTAGGGCAAACACCGCTTTGGAAGTCACTGGTCCAAATAAGACAGTTCTTTGAGATTTCATTGACATACGTGGTGGGATCGGGGACCTCAATTCTATTCTGGCATGATTCATGGATGGAGATGCCGCTCAAATACCAGTATCCGGATCTCTATCTCCAAATTCAGCAACAAAACATAACCGTCAACCGAGCATACAATATGGGTGACTGGGATCTTACTCTGCAAGCATTCCTCACGCAAGAGTCAATGGATCAAGGTCAACAATTGATGCAGCAGCTGCAATTTTTAAATATCGAAGAAACCGTAAGGGATGTGATAGTCTGGGCATGGGAGACAAATAAAACTTTCTCTGTTAAATCATTCTACAGGGGAATGGAAGAATACCCGGCAGTAAATGATGTTAGGGCTAAATCCTGGACCGTCAAGGCCCCCCTCCCCCCCCAGGGTCATGATATTTATTTGGATCATGCTAAGAAACATGATACTCACAGTGGATAATCTCGTCAAAAGGGGTTGGCAAATCCCTAATAGGTGTAGCCTGTGTAAGACAGCAGCTGAAACGGTCGCTCACTTGTATGGTGAATACCGGTACACGGTTAGGGTAACCCAACATCTCATACGAGAGGCTTGCAGATACTACAGCTACCTAATGCACTGACAGCCCAACAATTGCAGGGACGCTACAGAGAAAACATCATCGGTACCAACTGCTTACAATTAAGTAGAATGCAGGTGGTGATTTGCTTTGTGCTGTGGAGAGAAAGATGCAAACGAATTTTCAAGGAGAAAACCATTGGTGAGGAAATGTTGGCAAAGGAAATAATAGATGAATACATCAGTTGGCTTTCAAATGGCTGAGAGGATCTGATCCGAACAAATAAAGGGGAGGCAGGGCAAAAATGAAGACATATATGCATGTCTGTCAGGGGCACTTTGCATTGCGCAATATTTTCCTAATTTAAATTTTCGGTTGTTCTTATGTAGTTTTTCATTCATTTCATTTTTGTCTATTTCTATTTCACTTTTAATTTCTATATTGCTTTTGGCAATCTTTTGTAAAAATCCGACATCTCTGGTGTCAGTTTAATAGAACTTAACGATGAGACCTTCATTTTTCTCTCAAAAAAAAAACTTCCGGTGCCCATTAAATAAGCCTAGTAATATAAGTAGGCGTAAGGAGGCCTCTTCAGTCTTCTGGAATTGAACTGGGTCTTTGTGGGTTACGCTTAGAGTAGGCCTTAATTTTAATAGACACAGATAGACATTCTCTAAAATTTCAATCAAGCTAAGCCAGTTTATAAAAGCATAAACAATAGAAAATGTTTTATGGTGGACATTATAGTAATTAGCGTAGACTAAAAAAGAAAAGCTGTAGGCCCCCTTTTTGTTTATCATTTTCTGAATTAAAAAAGAAAAAATATATATATAAAAGAACCAGTGGTCTTACTAAACCAGGAAGCCCATGCAAGTCATATAACATTAATCTCTAACAATTAATACTAAAAAAGCCGGCTTAGTAACCTCATTTTTTTACCTTGAAACATGCTTTACTGCACCATGGATCATGCGTTCCAAATTCCCAATGCGTGGCGACAACTAGGTGGCGTGAATGTTAAAGACCGGGTTTCCAATGTCAAACGCGTTAGGGGATGAGACATGTCTCAGATATGCGAATGCAGAAGGAACCATTGAATGAACCAAGTAAACCTGTTTAACGAAACTCATAGTAGGCGCTTTGCCAACTATTTCAGAAAAAAAAAAAAATACAAACAAACAAAGAAATACATGTCGTAACTAATATATTTATTAATTTTGTTTCTGTTCTTTTATGATAATTAAGCAATCATGACGGGTACATGTTAAAGTTACTGAGTCAATCTGAAATTACCAGCCAAAAGTACAAACAGATCTACTTAATTTCAGGAACAATATACTGACAAGTGGGACAAATCTGATTGACAAGAACTAATGAATGTCTGAATGGATGAAACTTTACCTAGCTGTGACCTTTTTTCTTTTTATTTGGGTGGGGTTTCTGTCCAAAGGATTTTGGACAAAGACTTATCTAAACTTGGGCCTAAACCATCTTATTCATGTCATACGGACGGTTTAAATTTACGGGTCCATTTAAATTTATTTAACTTCTACATCTATTTGTACAAATCTCAATGCAAATCAGACGGTTTTGGTCCGGCTTTGGATGATTCTATCAGCTAGCTAAGCATCCCTTATTTTATGTGGAGATCTTGTATATTATTGGTTTTTCTCCTTTTATTCGGTTTTTAGCATTTATCCTTGCATGGAAACGATTTATTCCATTGATAAAAGAAAATAAATATTGCAAGAATGAAGAGAAGACACTGAGAAAGACAACTCTAGCCATATATTTATGGTAGGATAAAACAGTACATAATAAATACCAACTTGTAACAACAACGATCGACGACAAAACATCATAAGCGAAGTAGATAAATTATGCAAAGGACCTTCCAATAAACAGTAAATAATTAGAAGCCCCTCTTTTTTTTTTTTATGAAATTATCTACAATTCCATGCATCCCTCATAGCCTCCTCTTTCTCTTCTCAGAAAAATTATGCGTTGCTACGGAACGAACCCAGCGCCTTGACAGCACCAGCGCGAAGGACGAGTACATGGTAGATTGCGGCTATGGCTGCACCGATAAACGGGCCCACCCAAAAGATCCACTGCAATTGTTGATGTACAAAAGGTTTCAGTAATGTAATCCATTTTGCTTCAAATGTCACTCCAAAAAATCAAGGATTTGATTTGAATCTAGTTCTTTTTCAATGAAATGCCCTTTTCATCCTTTGCATGAAGGCATGTTCATCCCAAATGATGACACATTTCAGAAGAAAAGTTATAGCGCATGAAAACCCTAGGTATCTTTATATATGTCTGGACAACTTAGGTATTAGTGGTTCAAACCCTGGCCCACAATACAGATGGGGCCCTTTATAACTTGTTTTTTCTTCTGGTACATTTTGTAGAGAATTTGGACAAAAAACACAAGATCAGGTTTTGTTTTCTCTTAAGAGAAATACATGCAACTAGTACTGCATTTGTCCCTACAAAATTGTATTTTTAATATAGACCCCTTAAATTGCTCTAATTGTGTGTACCTGATCATCCCAGGCCTTTTCGCTGCCGAACATAACAGCAGCACCGAAGCTCCTTGCGGGGTTGATGCCGGTACCGGTGATTGGGATGGTGGCAAGATGCACCATGAACACTGCAAATCCAATTGGAAGGGGTGCCAATACCTGTGCAAAAATTTAGATGAAAATTGTTGCATCAATATTCATTATTCAATAATATCCACAATTTTTCATTATTTCGTTGTCGTTGTTATTCTAGGCAAGGACAGTTCTTAAGATAACTTAAAGCCTTTTTTTCAAAGATTCCTTTAAATAAAAAGCTAAAACGCACTAAGTGACAAATACAGCGACGCCTCCCATTTTTGACATTTCATTCAAAGTGGTTAAATCAGAATGTTTGATTTAATTCCATCTGTGGGAATTAATTTCTAAAAGGCATTGTACTTTTTAAAAGCAATCACAGAATGTTGTTGTAAGCCATATTAAAATACCACAGAAGGTAATAGCATTCTAGAAATACATGTTATGTGTTTTTCTTGTTCTCTCTCTTTTATTTTCATTTTAAAGGAAAAAAATAAATTAATTACCCGGCTGTTATAAAACCCCACATTGCATTCACATCTCAATATAATAAACAAGTCACTGTGTTACTGTGAATGCATGTGAAGCATATCTCCTTGTGTTATGGCAGGAACATGTGACATATTAATACAATTATAATTGTCAGTGATAGCATAATTTTCCAAGTCTTTAACCTTTTCCCTGGTGGACCAATACATGGTCCTTATCGTGACAGGAGACACCTTGACCTAAATGGTACATATATATCTTAGGTGTCCCAACTAACTGTGGTGGACAGGTGTGGGGTTACAAATTAAAGGGCCACAACGCCACAGTATTATTTTCCCTTTTTCTTTCCTAATTAATACCAGCTTAATTAATTATGTCACTGCCATAATTTAATGAAATCCAAGGAATATTAATATTTGGTCTTTAATGATTAAATCACCTTAATGACCTCATAATTTTAGTGTAAGAAGAATTTCTTAAGCCAATTTTTTTAAAGTTTATATTTAGCTTTAACTAAATTTATGAATGGAACTTATTATCTGAAGCACATGATTATATATGGACGACGATGTTCCATGCATTAACTAATTTTATATCTCTGTGACAAGGAAAGCTATTGAAAAACTAGCTCCAGTTGTTGTCATGAAAACTACCAGTCCTTGAAATGTAAAATTGTGCATGACCACATTCCAAACTCTACTTCAAATTCAAAATTTTTGCCAATAATTTCTAAGGTTGTCAAAACTTATAAATTAACTATGAATCTTACCGGGATATGCGAGTCACGCGCATTGCGTTTCGGGTCGGTGGCTGAGAAAACTGTGTAGCAAAGCACAAAGGTACCGATGATCTCTGCCCCAAGGCCAGTGCCCTTGGAGTAACCGGAGCTCAGCGTGTTGGCCCCGCCTCCGTACCGGTTGTAGTAACTCTTTTGGAATGCCTTGACGAGTCCGCATCCGCAAATTGCTCCCAAGCACTGTGCAATTATGTATAGAAGGGCACGTACCAGGGACACCTTACGGGCCAGGAACAGCCCGAACGTCACTGCCGGGTTGATGTGGCCACCTGAAAATTTTTTGAACCAGTTTAGATGATGTTTATGGTTTAGAAATCTTGAGTAGTTCCAAGAGACTACACGGTTGGTTGCAGTATTCTGCGGTTTAGACAATCCCGTTTGAATCATGGTTGAGAAAAAGGCTAAAAAAAGAAGAAAATAATCACACTTGAAGTTTGCTTAAAAGTATAACTCCTGGAGTAAATTGAAAATTTTCGGATTATATATTTGGGGTAAACAAGCAAAGGGCATATTTGCCTTTCCTTTTACATATTGCATTAGTTCCGAAAAATAATATCAAATAGTTTGCAATTTTGGTATAGAAGCAAAGGTTTCTATCTTTTTTTCTTAATTCCAAAGCTGTCCTCCTCCAATAAAATAAAGTATCTATCTTTTTTCTTAATTCCAGATGAATTTGGCCATACCTTCTTTTTTCCTTCTTGAAAAAAAAAGTACAATATTTTAAGTTTTTAACACAAATAACTGAACTCCTAGCAAATTTGATGTACTAGAATGTGTACTGCTCATATATATATATATATTCAAATCAGTATTAATTATTTCTTAGTAAAACAGTGGTGAACAGAAAACAGAGAGATATATATACTGAAAATTGGGACCCACCTGAGATACCGGCGGTGCAGTAAACAAGGATGAAAATCATTCCACCAAAAGCCCAAGCAATTCCCAATATCCCGACGCCGCTACAAGCCGCATCAGTCGTGTTAACAGTTGGATCAGACTGGTGTTTGTACCCGATGACAGTCGCGACTGTCACGTACAAAAACAGCAACGTGGCGATAAACTCGGCAATAACGGCACGATACAGGGACCATTTTCCCAATTCCTCCATGTCAATGAGCGGGGCGGGTGGCGGGTCGGTGTAGTCCTTTGCGCTGTAGCTAGCTTGCTCGACTCCAATCTCTGAATCCTTCCCCATTTTTGTTTATGATGTGTGTGCTCAGGAGAAAGAAACCTTGCTATTTTCAAGGGGGTTAATAGTAAGAGTGATGCAATGAGTGAAGAGAAGGGGGGGGGGTCTCATGGGGTATTTATGTGGAGTGTAGGAGTAGGTAGCGACAAATTCAAGTGGGGCTTTGCAAAATTTGATGGTTTTTTTTTTTTTTTTCTTCTTTTACTTTGAAGAAATTAAGATAAGATAAATAATATACATCATCATCATTTCCTACTGTTTTTTTGAGTAAAAGTTAAGACTAAAAATTTCTCATTTTTTTAATTATTCATATCTATTGACATTTTTTATAATATAATTTGATTTGATAAAAAAACATTTGAAAATTGTCAAAAGTTACGTTTAGCTGATCTGAACAAGTGTGCATCTGAACAGACGAGTGTGCATTAATTCTGAAAAATAAATTGCTCTATTCATTTCAAACTTAAGCAATATATAACAAATTATTAATTTGTAAATAAAATTAGTCTGATCACATGTATATATGTGCTTTATATTAAGGTTGAAAAACGGATCTGGTATTATTAAAATTCAGATATTTATTAAATAAAATAATATGAATTCATAAATGAATAATTTGATGATGGGTAAAACAAAATAGATATCCAGTTCTATTCAGAATATATTTGTTATCTAATAAAATAAAACAAAGATTGATACTAGAAAGAACCAGAAGAAAATCGAGCTTCGAAATGGACAGTTCGAAGTTCGATGTTCTTTCCGCTCTCTCTACTATCAACTTCTTTCAAAGACTCTAAGATAGAAATTATATATGAAGATCTCTATTTTTTTTTTTTCTTATCTATTGTGAGACTAAGGGATCCAAACATCGACTTTTTTTTTTACAAATTAGATATTCAGAATTTGTTTGCTATCTAACAAAACAAAAAAGGCTGATAGTAAAAAAAAAAAAAAAAGAGACGAGTAACATTCGAAATGGATTTTATTCGAAAATTATCAAAAGTTACGTTTAACTGACCTGAACAAATGTGCATTAATTCTGAAAAATGGATTGCTTTATTCATTTCAAATTTAAGCAATACATAACAAATTATTAATTTGTAAATAAAATCAGCCTGATTACATGTATATATGTGCTTTATATCTAGGTCGAAAAACGGATCTGGTATTATTCAAATTCGGATATTTATTAAATAAAGAAACAGATCTGATTCAAAAATGAATAATTATGATGATGAGTAAAACAAAATAGATATCTAGTTCTATTCAGATTAATCCGTTAGTTATCTAATAAAATGAAAAGGAGATTGATACTAGAGAGAGCAAGCAGAAGATTGGGCTTCGAAATATATTTTATTTTCAGATTGAACTGAATATCTATTTCGAAGCTCAATCTTCTCCTCCATCTCTCTAGTATCAATCTTCTTCTAAGACTCTAAGATAGATATTATATATAAAGATCTCAAACATTTTTTCTTATCCCTTGTGGGACTAAGAGATCCGGACATCGGCTTCTATTTTTTGACAAATTAGATATCTATAATTTATTTGATATTTAATTGTTATGTATGTCTCTCGTCTCATCATATATTTTCATCAAACTTGATTTAGCAGGATATCAATAATAGTATACTATGTTTGGCAGGCTATATTAAGGAGGAAGAATTTAGTATTTTAGTATATGATATTTTAGAAGGTGTTATTTATAGGTTTCTCTTTTTAGAGATTTATGTTATTATAAATATATCTCATTTGTACCTTATATAATTATGAAGTCAATAATACAATTAAGTGTCCTCATAAATTTTATCTCTTGTTTTTTTACATCTTCTTCGAAATCCTAACACTAACAAAACGAAAAGGAGACTAATAGTAAAAAAAGAAGAATGACAAGTGACATTTAAAATGAATTTTATTTGATAGCAAACTAGATATTTATTTCTAAACAAGATAGAGAACATATATAAAGATTTCTAACTTCTCTTTTTATCTCTTGTGGAATTAAGGTATCCGGACATCAATTTTTTTTTGACAAATTAAATATTCAAAATATGTTTGCTATCTAATAAAATAGCAGTAAAGAAAGAAGAAAGACAAGTGACATTCGAAATGGATATTTCATTAGATAGCGAACCGTATATCAAGCTCCTCCTAAAACTCTTAGGTAGAGGTAATATATAAAGCATTTTTTTTCTTATCTTTTGTGTAATATATAAAGAAGGAATCCGACATCAATTTTTTTTTTTCCTCGTCTCTTGTGCGACTAAAGAATCCGACATCAATTTTTTAGTTGTTGTACATACAAGATAAAGTATTTGTATCTTGTTACTTTTTTGTATACATAGGTTAAGGCATCCGGACATCAACATATTTACTCCCACTTTTTTTGTTAATTAATATATATTTGTATCTTAAAGTTCATATGATTCATAATTTCCTACTATTTTTTTGAGTAAAAGTTAAGACTACAAATTTCTCAATTTTTTTAATTATTCATATCTATTGACATTTTTATAATACATTTTGATTTGATAAAAAAATATTTGAAAATTGTCAAAAGTTACGCTTAGCTAACCTGAAAAAGTGTTCATCTGATCAGACGAGTGTGCATTAATTCTGAAAAATAGATTGCTCTATTCATTTCAAATTTAAGCAATATATAACAAATTATTAATTTGCAAATAAAATCAGTCTTATCACATGTATATATCTGCTTTATATCAAGGTCGAAAAACGGATCTGGTATTATTCAAATCCGTATATTTATTAAATAAAAAAATATGAATTCATAAATGAATAATTTGATGATGGGTAAAACAAAATAGATGTCCAGTTCTATTCAGAATTTGTTTGTTATCTAATAAATTACAAAAATGAGGTTGATACTAGATAAAGCCAGAAGAAAATCGAGCTTCGAAATTGATTTTATTTTCAGATAAAATTGAATATCTATTTCGAAGCTCGATCTTCTCCTCCCTCTCTCTAGTATCAACCTCCTTCTAAGACTCTAAAATAGAGATTATATATAAAGATTTCATACTTTTTTTCTAATTCCTTGTGGGACTAAGAGATCCAGACATCGGCTTCTATTTTTTGACAAATTAGATATCTATAATTTGTTTGATATCTAATTGTTATGTATGTCTCTTATCTCATCATATATTTTCATCAAGCTTGATTTAGCATCATGTCAAAAAATAGTATGCTATATTTGGCAAGCTATATTAAAGAGGAATAATTTAGTATTTTAGTATATGATATTTTAGGAGGTGTTATTTATAGGTTTCTCTTTTTAGAGATTTATGTTATTATAAATACATCTCATTTGTAATCTATGTAATCATGAAGTCAATAATATAATTAAGTTTCCTCATAAATTTTGTCTCTAGAACATGTACTAAACTTGTAAGTAAAAGTAACAAAAAAGAGTAAAAACCAAAATCAGTAATACGAAAGGGTTTTTAAATGTTTTTGACCGAACAAAATAATATGCGGTTCTTTAATGTTCAGCTTACTAGGTCAATTCCAATAAATATGAAGAGGTTCTATTTATGGGATCCGACTCAGATTCTCTCCAACTAGGAGAGCAAGATTCCTATTATTTCAAATCTAACTATGGATTTTTTTTTTTTTTATGTATGAACACAAATGAATGGCTAGATTTGAAATAACAGAGTCCCTGCTTTCCTATTTGGAGAGCGGCGGAGTCAGATCTCTATTTATGATGCAATAATGACGTAGCAACATTGATACCATTGTAGATATTTAGTTGTAATATATCTCAAAATATTTAAAATAAGCATATTTTACTTGCAATACAGACAATATGAGATGAAAAGGATAAAAAGATTGAGGTGTTAAATCAGTACAATGCTTCAAGCTACAACTCGTGTAGATTACTTGGGCGACAATATTGCAAGTGCATGTATTGATGTAAGATATATCCGAGAAATTACAACCTTTATCTATTATCTATTATCTAATGTATATATGTTTTTTCCAAATATTTTGTGTATTTTATAAATGTATTATGTATATTAGCATAAGGTAGTGCTAAACATAAATTAGAAATTACGTTTATGTATTTGTTCACTTATTTTTTCAATTAATTAATATTATATATTTATTTATCTATACAAATTACATGTAGTTGATGCATGTAATATATATGTTTTATATTAAAATAAATATCGAAATATAATTGAAATATATCAAAATATTTCTTTCAAAAGTTATAACATTAAAAATTTAATATAATTAAGGTAATTCTTCGTTTATATTAAAAAAAAAATTGAGCGACTTAAACCAAGATAAGATCATACTGATCTTAACGGATGAACACAGATGAAATAAAATCGAATGAAAGAGACAAACAGCTCAACCCATTCATTGGTCCTTAATTAATTAACAATATTTGAGGATGACCAAAATTTATTCTCTGTATTATGAAATAAAATCGAAATAAAAAAATGCCGCCCCTTTACCGACTTATTGCAAATCATTGGTCATCTCAATAGTTAATGGGGCCCACAATGCGTTGTGGTTTGGAGGTATTGGGCCCACATTGCCTCATCCTATCATCCACTAATCATTAATGTTGATGATAATTTTAATTATACTGTTTTGTGCAAAATATTCCTGACATTTAGTTTGTTAGTCTCTTCTATCCAGAGAAGCACACTGTATTAGGCAAAATTAATTGGAGAATATAATATCAACAAATCTTATCTTGAGGTACACAATGTTTGACATTTGCATGTTCATGAGAAGAGAATTAAGAGGAATTAATAAAATAGTATATTCTTAAAATTATTACGAATGCGCTATATATGAACGATTGGTACAAATGATTTGTTGATTAGTAGTTACAGAGAAAGAAAGAAAAAAGGAATCCTTATGATCTGTCACAATTCGTCTACTGCAAACATACTGGATATCTAATTCATGTGCAAATCGATCTCTACTGATGATATATTAGAACACACTGGTTGAAATATCTGTAGTTGTGTGCGCACATTACGCACATGCACAGATATGATTCTGTCGATACAAAATCAACTCCATTAAGAAAAATAATATACAAGTAATGAGTGAGATTATGGTAATATGCATAGTATATATTGATCGATCTCATCTTAATTATGAATTTGTATTTATATTTATTTTAGTATAGACTTTTGATACGAACTGTGTTCAACATACTCTACATCTAAAAATATACTTAGAAATCAAATTTTATAATTTTTTAACAATTATTATTTCTAAAAATTTTGTAACAATTATTATTATATTTTACATATGTAGAAAATCACTAGTACTTCGGAATTATTAAATCGAGTAATTCTACATATTTAAAAATTAATAAAGCAATTTTAAAAAAAAATAAAATTTGATTTGCATGCACACATATATTCATATTCATATGACTTTGGAGTTTGAACTTTACAAATAAAAATATAATTCATTGCACGAGTCACTCTATAATATACATATTAGTATACTACTATAGTCTCACTGACAATCAATGTTGTAAAATACAGTTTTGTTCATGCATGCGGAAGACCACTGCATATGCGATATGCAGTATACGGCCACATATGCAGAATTTCATGCGGACTTATATATGCAGATTTTAAACTATATATTAATTTATTTCCACTTAAAACATGCAATATATTCTGAGTAGAACTAGGGTGCTCCTAAGTTCACCCAACCTCTTGTGAACTTGATTCTAAAATATATCGAATCGACTTTAAACGATGAATCCAAACCGTTGAAATCATTTTACCTAATAATTGATGCGTCTACATGTGAAAATTTTAAACTTTCGAATTAATTTAATATAGAGTCAAGTGGTCAAAGGAGTCCAAAAAATGAATGCATTAAAATTAATTTATAAACCTTAAACTTTTGACCACTTGACTCTATATTAAATTAATTCGAAACTTTAAAATTTTCATATGTAGACACATCACTCATTAGGTAGAAGGGTTTCAACAGTTTGGATTCATCGTTTAAAGTCGATTCGATATATTTTAGAGTCAAGTTCACAAGAGGTTTGGTGAACTTAGGAGCACCCTAGTTCTACTCATATATTCCTATTAAAATCATTCAAACAATAAGTTCGCACATATGTGGACCAATATGCGGACATATGCGGCCCAATCGCACGGACATATGCGGCCACATATTTGAGACTGCATGGAAATTTTTATGCAGAATCAGACTGCACACGCATATGCTGCCGCATGAACCGCATTTTACAACACTCCTGACAAGTAATTACAAATGCATTATAATATGAAGCATCCTGCATTTTGACAAAAAAAAAAAAAAAAAACGAAGATAAATTATAAATACATGGAGCAAAATAATTAATAATTTGTAAAAGGAATACTTGCAGAAAACAAAACAGGGTACTATTTGCAATATACGAAGCGTATGTCTAAATTTAATATTATTTTCGTAGCTACTGCATGCAGTACCGCTGATTGTAGCTAGTCTCTTTTAAGCATTACATCACATACCGGCGAATACCGGTAGGGCGGCAGGGAGCTTTAGTTTTCTAGTTATCCTTTTTGTTTTTGCCATGAATACTTAGTTTGTAAATTGTAATTTCAACTCTCTTTTAATATTATTTAATATTTTGTCTGCATTGTAGTTTGGATTGGATAGAGATGCTTCGGGAACTTGTTAGTTCCGGCATTTTTGTATTCAAACTTGTGAAAGGGACCGGTACGTAATGTGACAGGGATTCCGTGAATTCTAAATTAAATTGGATTAGTTCGAATTTTGATCCACGATCCGGATTTAAATTTAATTTGAAGTTACTTTAGGAGAGATCCGGATCCCAGGTGCTAGCCGTGTAACGGAGAAAACAAGAGGTATTTATTTATTAAGAATTAAGAAAGAAATGAAAAAGAAAAAGGTTAAATGTTGATTGAGAATCATGTCATACTCTTTGTCTTATGCATTTTATTTTTACATCTTTTTTCGTACTCTTTTATCATGCTTTCGTGTAAAGTGGTGGTGTAACATGCATGGTTAACTGCTAACTAAAAGTGTCGTTCCCTTTTTTTTCTTTTTTCTAGAGATTAAAAAACATGAAATTTGAAGTTTGTTTGATGTTTTAGAACTATTCATTAATGTTTTTTTAGATAGCTCTAGATCGATGAGACATATGTACACATACAAGGTGTCACTTGCTATATGAGCTCCATTTGATTCATATAAATCCATCTTTTAGACAAAAAAACACTTGATAAAAGAAAATTACAGATGAATAGTTTTCCTGAAATAATCAGGATTATTTTTTTAGAAATGTGGAGAAAACTTTTAGCCATCACATACTGTTGTATCGGCAGTTAACGCAAATTTTTAATTTAAATATTATTGTTGTCGTGCTTTTAAGTATCTTAAATTGTGTTCCTAAACAGAACGTATAAAAAAAGTAAAAAAAAATAAGTGACAGAGAGGACAACGCAAAAAAATCATATTCTCTCCATTACGATATGAGGTGAAAATAATTAAAAGAAACACACACTAAAGTTATAGAGCAATTTAAATCTGCTTCATTCTCCTTTCATCTCCTCGGTTTTTTTTTTTCCTTTCTCTTGTGTAACTCCTTGTTAGGTAAATTTTGTTTTCTTGCGTATCAATAATTTTGATACTGTACTGTTGGCCTTGCATTTATCTTAGACATAGAGTGTATAAAAGAAAGAAAAAAAACAATGTAAAGAAGTCACAACTACACTCCGATTTGAAAAATTGAGAATAGGTTAAAAAAAATTGTGGAATTATACAGAAATTTCATAGCATGCAAAAATCAGAAAACTAGCGTTGAGAAAAAAAAAATTATAAAGTCATGATGAGAGGAACTTGCGGTGGCAAAATAGCATGTGTATTGCTACCTCTACATTAAATGAAAAAGTGACTTCACAGTAAAATTGGTAATTGTCCTACTCAGATTTCAAACCTAAATTAAGGACCCCATCAAATCAATATGAAGGGTTCTGAAAGATACCTTCAAATCATTTTCATTGCAGAAATTTCAAAAAATAAATAATCACATTTTTTATCTTGAATTAAAAAATGGAATTCAACAATTTAAAGTGGTATTAATTTTTTCAGAAGGAATTTCAATGTTCATGGCTATTAGTGTTACATTGGTGCCAATAAAACTAAATTTCAATTATTATTTTTTTCAGTCTTAAATAACAAAACTAATCGAATATATATTTTTGTATGTATCATGTTATTTGATTTGAGTGCACAAAAAATTATATCAACAATTTTATTTTCATATCTAACAAAATTGAAGGACTAAATTTTGGCGATTTAACCCCATTTTCTGACGGCTATCAAAATGAAGTCAAAATATTGTAATTTTTTATATGTGTCTATTTGAGATGATTGAAAAATTAAAATAGATTTAACGGTTTACATTTTATAAATTCAAGTACCAGTTAGTTAAATTGCCCGGTTGGAACCGATGACATGAACGTTATAATTTTGTTCTATTTTTTTAATCATTTGTATTGGTAAAGGAAAACGGTGTTACAATTAGTATCTGGATGAAGAGAGCAGTTTGGGTCCAATGTCCATCAGACTCAAATTTGAGTCCGATGAATTCCATAAACGTACGATCCATTTTAAGATCGTGCACACAGATATGAAAGCAAATGTGTATAGATATTGAAGCGACATGAATGGATCTTAAAGTAGATCATACGGTTATGAAGCCTATCGAACTCAGTTTGAGTCCGTTGAACATCGGATCCAACCTGCTCTCCTAGATGAAAGATGTCTAACAGAAATAGTAGGAAAAAGTACACTGTTTGTGTTGATCTCGCTATGTTGTCATCCTAGGAATTTCCTCACAATATTCCATACAATTATTTCAAGCTCTGTGTGTCTTGCAAAGTGATTTCGATGATTCCATTTCTTGTCTTGTGTGTGGGTCCCAAATCTAAAAATCCGATTCTCATCATATAAAATATGGCTCTGTCTCGGATGTTTCTAGACTCTATACCCTATGGCATTAATTCAATTCCTTTTCTTTTAATAAATTTGGAAGTTTTTATTTGCCAAACAAAGAAAAAATCAAGTTTCAATTTTTAAGAAGCGACAAAATTGGAGATGAGAATTTCAATTCTTTGTGGTGGGTTTCTATCTGTCTTTCTTTTTTCTTTTCTCTCACTGCGTGGAAGATTGACGTAGAAGCTAAGCCACAGGCGACCCGCCTATAGTGGCCATACACGTGGCACTTTTTATGGCTTCGAATGCTGAGGCGGTGCAGCGCTGTCGCCTTCACACGTGAAACTTATTTGGAGAAATTTAGGGGAATACTTGGATGGAGCGTCCTAACAGCGAACAGTCATAACTAGAAGCGTCGGGATTGGATGGGGGAGCTACGGAGCACCAGAACTGGAAGCATCAGGTTGGTTACATGATTGCGCTGGGACCACGTGAGAATGTTACTTTCTTCGTTTTTTATTCACGAGTTCGTTTTCGTGGGTTGAGCTTCCTCTACAATTAATTTGGTACAATCTTCACAGAATATTCAACTTATCAAAGAAATTGTGTGAAATTTTTATGAATTTTTTATAGATTACTGATTGAGACGTTGAGGTAAATTTTTTACAATGTATACATCATTCTACCTTTTTTCGCGTACAAGTTTTTTTTTATTTTTTTATCTGGTCTTAAAATCCTATATTTAGGATTTAATGATATACAAGTAAATTGATTAAATATTAGAATTTGACAGAGTTATCACAATGAAATCATCTCATCTTATTCTTCACTTTGTTTGTGAAAAATGGTCTCTAAATCGTTTCCATTGAAAATGGACTTTTTGAATTCTTTTTATACATAATTTTTTTTGTTGGAGTTACATCTTTTCACTTATCTCTAATTATAGACTTCATCTTTTAATCTCTCAAGATATATCATATTATTATATTTTTATATGATTAATATTAATTTTAGATTATTGTACAAAATTTATTTAATAGAATAAGGATATTGATTTTATTAAAAAAAATGTTTAAAAATCAAGTAGCATTATTTGGGCCTCTATTTTTTTATAAATAAGGTTATTTGTGCATACAATTACACTAACAATTTATTTTCAATTTGCAAATTTTTAAATAATTTATATCTACAAGATCTAGAATAAAATGAAGGGGCACAGGGAGCGCCCCCCCCCCTCACACACACAAATGAATGTGAAAATTGTAATTTTCAAACAAAAAAATTGCTACTAACTTATAATGTAAAGTCCTAAAAAAAAAAGTAGAAAATCATCTAACTACCCGTCGATTCAAATTACACGAAAGTTTTAGATATTCTTCATTTTCTCTCCATATCGGAAATATATAATTGTTTCTATCAGCACAAAATATGATCTTTATTTATTCGCAAAGATACATTAGCCATAATAAAAATTATTTCTCCTCTTGACACAATGAATATAGCATATTAAAAAAAATAGTTTTCTCTACAAATTCGGAAGATTAAACAATTTTCATTTTTATTGTCAAAAATATAGAGGAAGAGGAGAATAAAATAGAGGAAACAAAGAAATAAGGAAATAATTTAATTGTAAGAATCAAGAGATGGCTTTAAGGAAAAATAAGAAAACAAATTGTTAGAGATTCATTCAATTTTAATTGTGACAAATTATAATATAATTTTAACTAAATTTAGATTTTTACACATAAAACATATGTATTTAATTACAAGAAGACGGATTATGTGATTGGAGGACTGATATTAAATATTTCAATCTCAGCCGTTTACAGATCAGAACAACTACGTTCGTTCATAATATAATGGAGATATTAAAATTATACACAAACCACAATATTGTATATACATGAATTATAATTTTTTTGCTAAAAGGATATTACCATAAAAAATCTGTATTTATTATATTCCATCCTCCGTATCATTTGGTGGCCCCGTATTAATAATCTAATTATAGCACCTACATTCTCCTACGGTCCCTATTATCTAATCTATGATTCTTTACTATCTCGTGTGTTCTAAGTTCTAATCATATAATTCCAGGGGAACCAGCTAGATGGGACCCGCAATTACAGTCGTTTATCATGTGATGGGCGGTGTATGATTTGGCGATACCCCCATTGGTCTTTGCTATCTACTACCGGATTCCAAAATGCTCGCTTTTTTGTTTTTGTTTTGCTATTTGACATCATTTGAAAAGCTTTCATAGAAAAAAGGAAAAAAAAAAAAAAAAAAAGGAAAGAGTGAGTCTTATGTTAGTCTGCATATCATAATTTAGTTTGTAATGCGGATTAATATTTTTATTTTTAAATTAACTGTTATATGAAATTAATTTAATAATCATTTTTTTTTTATAAAATCAAACGGTGAGTAGTGCTTGTCCTCGGCTAGATTGGAAGTGATATAGATCTGACAATTATATATGTAGTATCAAAACAAATAAGATCGAGTGCATATTATGGTATTAACAAAGGCCACTTTGATTATGAAATAACAAAGTAACAAACAAAGAAAAATTAGACAGAAGGAAGAAAAAGATGGAAAGATTTTAGTGGCTATGGCTAAGGTTGGGCCGGCGGTGTGGGGCCTACCAGAAGTCCTTTGGTCGGTGCCTCGGTGGTCCGGCTTGAATAGAATAAAATAATACCTTTTTGTAGAATTTAGACTTCTTGCTATTAGGTCTTCACATGAATATAATTCAGTCGCTGTCAAAAATTGATGTGTAGCATTTTTTTTAATAAAAATAATAAATTGTTGTGTAGCATTTTACGAACAAAATGAAAAATGAAGTTGGAGAGGAGTTTTTTTAAGTTTTTATGTCGAGAATTATACTTTGGTTTAGTAATAAATAAAAGATAATATTTTTTTTCGGAGATTGCATATTCAAAATCTGATTTAGAGATTTTTTTTTATAATAAAATAATGAAGTTGGAGAGGATTTTTCTGGGTTGTTCGGCAACAACGGATTAAGTCTCCTGAAGGCTTAATCCGTCTCCTTTAGCTTCCTTGGTCACTTTATTCGGCTAAATACCAGTTCCTTAGTGCGGATTAAGATCACCTCCTTTAGTCTTTTTTTTGTTCAGATCTTAATTTTCTGCCCGAACCTTAAGACACCTTTACTCCTTTCTTTAGTTTCGTTAGCTTTCACAAACATATTAAGATAATTAAAAATCAGTTTCTTAGGGCTTCTTAAACTCTTAATTTCTTGTTGCCGAACTCTTTTATGTCGAGAATTATACTTTGGTCTAGTAATAAAAAAAAAATCTTTAGGAGATTGGATGTTCGAAAATTTGACTAGAGTTCTTTTTTATAATAAAATGTGTTGGATGGCTTAGCTCAATTAATAATTAAAAAATAAATTATTTTTATGTTTGTGTCTCTATTTTATCTTTAAATTTGTCATTCGTTAAGAAAATATGTTGACGGATTGAATCGACTTGTTTTTTTCAGTCTGTGGTCACGTATCAAGTTTAATATTATATTATTTTTACATTATTTTCACATTTTATTTTTTTATGATTTTTTTTCTTAAACAAACTTAAAATTCAAATAAATAAAAAGTCATCATACGTAACGGCGTCAGTAACATATTGTGATTTGTAATCATTCACCCCGATTTTAATCAATACACAACAAAACACATATAACTCACATAATAACATCACTAGTCGACATAAATTCACATCCTCCTATTTATTCCCCACTTTGGATCCTTTCTCTATTCGCATTTCTTTTATTTATAAAATAGAACAAAAGGTCGAAATTGTACATATACAGTCATAATTTTTTTTGCTATTTGGTTTAGTTGAATTACTATAATTAGAAGAGGATTGATTCACGCAAGAATCTGCCACCTGGCATGACTTCAAATCAGGCATCACCTCATTCCAAAAACTTTTAATCAGCATCACCACATTCTCAAACTTTTTGAATATATTTAGGAACCCCAAGTTTGATGGAAATTTTTTATCAATGAAAATTATAAAATTCTGATCAACACAAATAAAAAAATACCTTGATTACAATAAATATAGTAATATCAGAATTAACAATCACGATTCATGAATTTTTTTTAACTTCACAAAGAATTTGCAAAAAAAAAAAATTATAGATCATGAACAGTGATTCCGATTCATAAATGAGTTGATTTTCTGCGGCACAAAACTCTCTGTGACTATTGTTTTTTTATGGATACAAGAGTTTTGTGCCTCAGAAAATTATTTTTTTTATAGATCGGAATCACTGTTCACGATCCATAATTTTTTTTTGCAAATTCTTTGTGCAGTTAAAAAAATAAAAAATTCATGGATTAGAATTACTGATTCTAATCTTACTATATTTGTTGCAATCAAGGTACTCTTTATATTTGTATTTATCAGAATTTTATAATTTCTATAGATAAAAAAAATGCTCCATTCCACTGAGATATCTACTTGAACTGAATTAATAGTTCGATCTCAGTAGTTTTCAAAAGTTGCTGTGTGACAAATTTTTTTAAAAAGTAATGGAATCGAACAATTTATTTAATCATATTAGAAGCAGTAAATTTAGTGTATAAATTAATTTACATTTGAGTTTAGTTCCATCAGTTTTCCACACTATGTATTCGTTAGTATGTTAGTATGAAGATTAATGAGGCCAAATCATTAATTCAGATTTATACATTTATCAAAAAGACAATCTATCTTGTTGTAATTATTTGATATTTTAAAAATAGTTCGGTTTTATATATTTATCAAAAACAACAACCTACCTAGATTTCAATAAATTATTATTTTTTTATTTTTAAAAACAAATTTCTTTTGCACTGTATAGGTGATATTTGCAGATAGCATGATGTCAAGTAGTTATAAAAAAATTGCAGCGTGTCTTGGTATTTTTTTTTTTTAAATCCTAAGAACAATTAGTTCGATCTAGTAGAAATGTAAATTAGTATATAAATAAATTTACATTTGAGTTAATAATCAATGATACTGAATCAAAGGTTTTGTCCCATTAAGAACATACCAATAAAATTTGTTTGGTTCTGTTGATTCCACACATTATAATTATTAGTATGAAAATCAGCGAAACGAAACCATTAATTCAATTCTATATATTTATAGGAAAAACGATCTATCTTGTTTTAAATAATTTGATATTTATTTTTTTTAATTTATAAAAATAATTTTGTTTGCACCGGATTAGGGCTGCAAATGAATCGAACCGAATTGAACTTACCCCAGTTTGAGTTTGGTTTGATTTTTTTCGAATCGATTTTTTTACGAACTCAATTTTGAATCTTTTACGAACTTTTTTACGATAAAGAAGAGTGGTCGTAGTAGCCGAGAGCGAAAAATGAAAGTCGTCTAGGGTTTTAGAACTGAGAGCATGGATTACGACTTACGAGTTATGATTTATGGCTGGACGGCCTTATGTTTTAACTTTTAAGTCATCAGCAGAAATCAACAGTTCATTACTTTAAGACTCAAACTAGAATAACTCACGAACCTATTTCGAATGAATTAGATTCAGTTTGAGTTTGGTTGACGGGTTGCCCCCCTCTCTTCTTGAAAATAATTTTGTGACACTTTGTTTACATCTTAGTATATTTTTAGCTACTTTATATCTTGTTGGATTCGGGCTTGTCTGATGTCTATGAACTTTTGTATCTTCTTTCTTATGCTAACTTCGGTACGTGTACCAGCCCTCTATTGTAAAATTGGTTTTGTAATGAAATTGGTGGGTTTCACCCACTTTTGTCAAAAAAAAAAAAGTTTGAATTTGGTTTGAATTAATTTCAAACTATTTCAAATTGATTTTTTTACGAATATTTTCAAATCAAACTCAAATCAAATTAGGAACTATAATTTTTTTGTATAGCCCTACACCGGATAGATGGTATTTGCAGATAGCATTTGGGGTGGCCAAGTAACCGGTGGGGTGAGCAGTAGCTTTCTTTTGTGGGTGCTGTACACCGTGTCATCCACTATTCTCTCTCTAACAGTCTCATGCAGTCTCTCTCTAGACAGCTAGCTAACCTAACCGATCGAATAGACGAACACTAATAGATAGCCTTCATATTTTATTTCCTTGTTTAATTATATTAATATTAATTACCACTGATTGCATGGAATTTCAGGGCTTAATATTTAATTTCCTCTCATCGCTCACTTCCTTGCATTAATAATTAGTGATTGTATGTATATTGCATGAGTATCATTTTGAGTTGGCGGTCAAAGACACCTCATGACTATATCAAAATGTAAAATTTATTTAAATTATTGTTCGGTTCGGTCAGTGAATAAAAATTGAGAATGAGAAAAATAATTCTTAGTGCCAAAAGTCATATTTTATTTTTATTTTTACTTCTTGTCTTCATGCAAAACATTGTCTCAAGTATATATGAGAATAAAAGAGATGCTGTGAGTATTTTTACTTGTTGGCTTAATATTTATATTGGAAGTTAGAAGGCTTGATCACTCTTTTTTATCTTTAAGAAATTTTCTAGCAAAGATAAAATTATTATTATTATTATTTGTCTTCTTCTGAGCATGACTTAATGGCCTCAGTTCATTAATCTGTTGTGACAACGAGAGGAAGGTTCTAATGCCTCCATTTTTTGTATTTTTATTATACTTCTATTTTTAAAATTTTAATAACTCAAAATAAAATTGTTATATTTGTTCTATATCATGTTCACTGTGCACATGTAATAAATGATTAAATTTCAACTTTGTTTTAATTTTTATTAAGAGTTTGCAAAAAAAAAAAACACTGATGTGGTTAATTTCGGAACGTTAATTTTTCGACTTATTGATTCTCGTAAAAATAAAATTGAAAAATAATATTTTTTTATACGCATATAAAGAAAATAACATATTTAACATTTAATAGTTTCAATTTAAAATATAAATGTTAAAAACAAATTTATTAAAAAAATAAAAAATAAAGATATAATGGAGACAAAAACAATGAAAACATTTAATAAATTTGGACCAATGATCACTTCCTAAAAAAATACACTAACCACGATTCAGTGACATCCGTAATTCCTCTCTCTTTTTCAAAAGATAGCCATGATCAAGTCCCCACTGATTCAGGAAAAAAAAAAAAACAAGATGGTGAGTAGATTCTAAGCAATGGACCCAAGCAAAAGGTTCAATATTGCATCACCCCCACATCGCGCTGGTTTTACGGCCTTCTCGCATGCTTTATGCTCACCTAATTTTATCATTGGAAAAAGTGGAAACAAATCGCCAAGATATATGCAATCATTTAACCAACTCCCAAGTCCGTTTATTTTTCATTTCATTGAAATATGTGGCTCTAAATTGGAAAAACCATGGCTAGATTTTTTTTTTGGGTAATTATAACGTACCCCTCTCTCCCGTCCCCTAATAGTCCCCGGATTATCCCCGGACTACTTTCTAATGCGTTTTAAACGATCAAACCCAACGACCTTCCTTTTATAAACTCTATCCATTTTTTTCAAAATAAATCACCGATCTTCTTCTCCCTCTGTGAAAACGAAAATCACATGCATCTCTTGTCCGATCTCTCTGCTCCCTCCACCTTGCTCTCTCCCCTTTCCTTTCCTCCTCCCAACTCTACTATCAAGGAAAGTTCTTCTCCAATGACTTCGACCTCGCTTGGATCCGCTCCGCCTCCCAGTCAACGTCATTGTTTGTCAGACCTCCGCAGCCTCATCTCTGATCTCCTCTCTCTCCCTATGTCGACCATCCGCGCTATTACAGAGATCTCGTCGCAATCAAGGATCTATACTCCAATTAGTGAATACATCGTGACTGTATTTACTAAATTTTCTCACCATTTCAAACTGCTGCTGCTATTGCCTCTCGCATGCAAAGGGGAAAACTCGGACTGTATCGTCCACTCGTTCTGATCTCTTATCTTACGATCCTTTCTTATCCCTTATTTGACGATCTAAATCGAAGCTTAGCACCATCAGATGCGCTGTTGGAGGTAAATTGAATTTTTGAACTTTTCCTTTTGTTGTTATAGATGCAATTGATAGTTGTGGAAATGCAATGCAAAGGCAATTGATTTCATTTGATTTTTGTAATTCTCTGTTTGATTAGTACTTGTCCATTAACTGTTTGTAGAAATGCCTCACAGAACATTCATATTTAAATTTCTTGTTTATTGATTTTTGTAGAAATGCCTCACATTCACTTGGTTGATGTTTTTGTAATTAAAGCAAATGTACAAAAGTTAATGTTAAATCCTAGATAGATTCGTTACAGATATTTTGTTTGCAAATTTCGAAGGGAATTTGTAATTGTCAACTATATTATGACTTACGATGCTCACAGACACTGCCTCAGATGCTTTATAAGAGTTGCCAGTATTGTGCATTAATTGACCATCTATTAGTTGATGTAAGAAAAAAATGTAAGTCAGATTCAGCCTAGACAATCATCTGTAACTATGATTGAAATGCTAATTTCATTAGCAGTAGGGATAGCCTGAGAAAAAGGAAAAAAAATATTGTAATTATTAATTAAGCTCACCAGGCTCTTGCAAGGGCAGTTTGTCAGGTTCTTGGGTGGGATCCTGTAAAGATACATGGTACTGGTACCCTTTCCCCTTCTTCTGAGGTTGCCACGGAGACTGGTGATCTTGGAACTGAGGTACCTCCTTTGCTATTTCTGGTAATTTAATTTTGTAAAGGCTTATTTTTCTATTTACTGGTAATACTGCTTGCTTTAGCTAGGGTACATGTATAATAAAAGAATATCAATTATTATCTTATTCTTCATGAGGCTAGATCCTCTTTTGTAAATGTATATTTTTTCTAGGTTGCCAATTTTGGTCTACAAAACATCAAGATTTTAGCTGTGAATCGATAGGCTGCCTAAACCAATCTCAATCAGAGCTAATTCAATCAAAGTTGATCTGAAAGGAATGTAGTCAACCAACCTATGAAACAGTCTGATATGACAAGCAATTAATTATCACTACAACTCATTAAGAGTGTTCAAACGGTTCAGTTTGTTCAGTTTTTAAGCGAACCGGAAGGTGGATCGCTTTTTGTATCAAGATGAATGCTACTTATGAGTTAGTTGAATGCTTAATATGACAGGTTCTTGTGAGTTTTTATAGTTGTTAATGAATACTTATGTTATATTGATGAATACTATTTGTGTATTAGTTGAATACTTTATATTGTACTGACTGCATATTTTAAATTTATAGGTTTTTGGAATGTATGAATGGTGTTAAACCAGGGGGCATTCTTACTGATCAATGTGGAAGCATTGAATTGAGAATTAAGCATGTATTTGGATCTGAAACCACTCAAAGGTACTGTTCTTGGCATATATTACATAAGTTACCAACAAAGCTTGGAAGAAAGGAGAAGGAAAGTAATGTATCTTGGCATATATTACTGGATAAATATTTACATATTAGAGTTGAATATTTTGAAGTTCTGGATGAATACTTTGGTCACTATTATTTTTTGTGCTCTGAATGAATACTTTGTTCAAACAGGTTATCCTTATGTCAATTTTTTTTAAATTTCATGTGATGCATAAATAGTGAATATATGGTGTTTGATGAATACATGTTCCTATAAGTATGAATACCTTGCAGTGTGTTATTCAAGTTCTGGTATCAATATTTTGTTCTAATGAATACATGTTACATTGTTGTTGAATACTTCATTGCATTGGTTGAATACATTAACTGTGTATCATGTATTATTTTGTCCTTATGTTGACAGAATGGGATGAATACTTGTATGTTAAGAAATAAAAATTTGACAGTATATGAAACTGACTCTTTTTTATTTGTGAAATTTTTTAACGAATGATCAGCGTCGAACGTGTCCTGTTAGCATTTAGGATGCTTATAGATGAAAGGAATGATCTGAAGTTTGAAGTTGTTTGAAGTTGTTTGAAGTTAGCATTGTCGAAAACTGAATTTGTATTTGCTTATTTTAATTGTAGTTTGTTATTTGCAATTGTTTGAGTCTTAACTTGTTATTTGAATTGTAGTTTCTGATTGTACTTGATTAACACGCTATGCTTGTATTTACTTTTTTTAAGGGTAATTTTTACTAAGTAACATGTTGTGCTAAAAAATGTGAATATTTTGTCCATTATAGTTGAATACTGTAAGGTTAAAGATGAATAGTTCATGTGAATAATTTACTGTGTACATTACAGTTGAATATTTAAGTGTTTTGTGTTGAATACTTCTTTATTGTGGTTGAATATATCAGTTGTAAAGTATTTTCATGTGTAGTTAGTTTTAATTCACACATGAAAAATATTTGTAAAGTGTGATTTTTTTGCTGAATGAGTATTTTCTGGTAAATACTTATCAAGTGAATACTGTATGTTTTATGTTGAATACTTTGGCGAAAACAGGTGAATACTTTTCTGAGAAGTGTTTTCTGACAGTTAAAAGGTGAATACTTTGTCCATTACAGTTGAATACTTTAAGGTTAAAGATGAATAGCTTATGTGAATAATTTACTGTGATCATATGAGAAGTGTTTTCTGTTGAATATTTCTTTGTTGTTGTTGAATATGTTAGTTGAATACTTCTTTAAAGTGTGCATTACCTTCCCTGTCGCTTTCAAAGGACGTTAATGGTCCCCACAGTTAAGTACGGTATTGATGTGGATGTTTGCGTTCTCCCCAGGTTGCCGTTGGAATGAATTTTGACGTTCTTAATGTGCAGACCATGGTTGAATACTTCTTGGCAGCAATATGAATATATTTATATTGATGGTTGAATACTTGTTGCGTCCGATTGTCTTTTGCCGGATTAACGCGTTTCTGGGTGGTTTTCCGCGTTTTTTTTGTTTTTATGCGGGGGACAGATAGGGGACGTTTCATGGGGGACAACTAGGTGGACCTTTTTTTGTTTTGTAAGATGAATTACGAGTGACATTACAAATTAGGGATTTAAAAAAAGTTACGGTGTGATCAGATATGTCACGGTTTAAAACGTGTGTTGTGATCATCTTGTCGCGACACAGTACATGGTCACGCTATATGTGATTAGAACTGTTAGATTTTGATCGAATGGTGAATCTTAAATAAATTATTTTAAATTATGAAAAAATAGTTAAATATAATCAAACGTGACAAACATGACCAACCACGTGTAGCCACGGCATGACTAACGTGCCGTGACAATTCTTTCAAATTTAATTATAACACGACACATATGAATCTGACTTGATCATACTTGGTCACGGTGTGATTAGTCATGGTTACGATACATATTTAGATCCTAATCGGAAATGCCGATTTTTTTTTTTGCAACACCCTCAAAAATTGTTGTTAAATAAATGACACCCAGCGCTGGTTTTCTCAAAAATTAACACTATCGTCTTGTACCGGGAGCTGTTGGAACCAGGTCTGGTTACCTTAACCAATATTGATCCTTACGGACATTACCAGTTCATAATAATTCTGATCAATACCAACTTGATGATACACTTCTCTAGTTACACCATTTGGCCCGTGTAAAACTTCAACACTAAAATAACAAGCAATTCCAATCATAATTGGTTGAATTAAGAAACAGATCTAATAATTAATAAATTTGCAGTCAATTAAAATAATATAAAATAATAATTTTAAAAATAAGGGACTAAAGTGAAAACAACTCATAGTTAATTGCACTGAGTTCTGCTGTCTTTGCTGGTGGCGTTGGAATGAAAACAGTGTTAAAAAACTAGTTTTTATAGAAGTAAATGGTTGGTGCGCCACATGGATCCGTGAACTAGGGGGTGCACCATATGGATCTGCGAACCTTAGGTGGGTGCGCCATATGGATCTGTAAACTTGGAGGTTCGTCAAATGAATCCGTGCACCATGGTGCGCTACACCATTTCGCGCATCCGTTGGTGTGCCAATTTACGTCACAGACCTGGAATTGTTGGTGCGTGAATTTAATTCGCGAGAGTGTCATTTTTTGAGATAAATGACACCGGATGTCATTTATTTAATGACGAATTTTGAATTTTGAGGGTGTTAAAAAAAATTTCGGTCGGAAATGGAATGTTTAGGTTGAAATTTCGAGTGAGTTCAGCAAAAATTACTCAAAAAGGAAGGAAGAAAAAATGGATATCTCGGGCTCTCGGCAGCACGATGGTTTTTGCTTAAAGCGAAGCTGCATGCACTGTTAAAAATACGGTGAATTTTGTCGTGAATTGAATTGAATTGGCGAGGTTTTGGTTTGGTTAATGACACTGAAATATTTATGCAAATCGGCACGTGAGGAAGGAAGGGAGTGAAGTCTAAAATGGCCGACATAATATCGGACAGTAACACGCCAAGATATCTTTTTTCACGTTCCACTTCACAGAATTCAGATCCAGTTGGACTGCTACAGTACCACAACCAGCTGCCTTTTTTATCCAATCAGATTATTCAATATTCACTCAGGCAATGGTTCTATACTTCTATGCATAACGCACTTTAGTTTGAATTATAAATTCGTATATTTTATTTTCCAAATTTAAATTGTTGATTCAAATTATTTAATATGATCTTTGTATTAAATATTCAAAATATATTTAGTAATCAGACTTTATATTTTTTTTATCTTTCTACAATTTTTTTCGGTAGAAAATCACTACTTTTGAATAGTCTAAAATCTTGATATAAAATAATTTTGTCTCTATCCTAAAAAAAAATAAAAAAAAAAATCTAAAAAAATGTAAAATTTGCATCCAAGTACATTTCATATAGAGATCATGTTGAGCGGACCAGATCAACTTTAAACTTTACAAATGAAGATATGCATCCATAGTACGGACCAAAGTGTATTATTTATAGTACCGTAGCCTCACTCTTAAATACTATGTGCGATAGTTATTTTGACATTTTTTTTTAGATAGCGACCAGGTCGAGGAATCCAACACTTTTTAATATTTATAAAAGAATTTTCAGTTAGTTTTGAAACTGCGACATCTTACATAGAGAGCATTATTTTTTGTCACTAGATCAAAAACAGATTCTTGTTATTTTTATAAAAAAAAAAAGATAAATTCATAGGTATGTTATTAGACATATATATAGGTTAAAAACAAATCAAATTTCTAGTCATTCAAATATTATTTGATGACGCATCGATGTTAATTAATTTTGACTGCTATAAATTTCTAGTGATGCACGGTGAAAGATGCATCAAATCTCATTATATTCCCACGCTCTATATGTGTTCGATTTTTATATTAGTTAACATGGAACACATTGAAGATATATCTAAGTCCAAAATGTTCTGTCGTGATCAATCGTCGTCAATAATTACATATCAAAAATCATGTGCATTGATTATTGATACAATTATCAAATATCAAAATCATGTATTCATGTGCATTGATTTTGATACAATTATATAGCACCTTGCAAAATGTCAATATTTTATATTCTGGCTTCAAATTTTGATTTTCTGTTTAAATTCAAAATGTGGTTTCCAGCTGCTCATCGTCATGTCTGTGTACTCGAATTTTATAGAAGATCTAATTAAATATTTGAGTTTTATATAATAGTCCTAATCTTAGAATATATATTTTTTTTTCCATAAAAAAAGTTTTTTGAAAATTGAAATATTAAAAGTGATGTAAATCTTGGTTCTTAATCAAATCTCGAAATGCAAAAGGCAAAATCATATAATTAATTTCGACTGTACGTAGTAATCTAAAAATTCAAATATTTACAAAGTCCAATAGACCTATACCAACCTTTTAGTTATTAATACTCCGTATAATGATTTTGTAAAATTAATAAAATAATTCTATTTCAAAAGCACTTTAACCTAATATAGTCACTGGATTTTTTTTTTCTTTACCTAAGTTATCATCTGTCGTACGTCCTAGATTTATAGGATACTTTTTAGCACGAATCTCAACAACTTGGCTAAGGTGCACTTACAAAAGAATATCCAAACAAAGAGTTTGTATCAGTGGAGAGGTACAAAAAGTTACCAACCAGACTAGACTATTAAATAAGGACCAAAAAACTATGGACCCCTCTGTTGGTCCTTTAAGTAATGGATTTGCTAAGATCAACTGTTTTGTTTGAATCTGAACTGCCTTTTGCCCTTTTGTATGTTCAAAGGGAATGAACCTAATCATAATATCACAATACAAATTATATAGGTTTTGAAAGAATGGCACCATCAAATATTCGAATTACAGAATTTGACTATTCGAAGAAGATACAAGTTCCCTTGTCTTTATTCCTGAGATATGTTTTTTACACAAGTTTCCTTGTGTTAGGTAGAAATTTGAATTCCCTCTGAATGGAACAAGTTAGTGAATTCACATCCTCTCCAACATTGCACAAGGAATCTTTTACAATTAGTGAACCCTGATCATTCTTTTTAACTTGGCACAAATCTCAAAGCCTAATAATACTGCCCCCCCCGTACTAGCCTGAATCCCAAAGGGGTGAGATTTAATCTCAAACCGTAAAGTGAGGTCCACCCTCTACAGTATTGGAGTTGAGTTGAATCCCAAGTTAGTGGGGCTCCTACATACAATTTTCTAAAAAGGTGTAACCTCTTTTGGGCTCGACCCAGTTGCAAAAGAGGCTTTAGTTGAGGCCATGATGTAAATAGCCGTGCTTTACTGCTTACTTTAACACTGGCTATACTAGTTACTGTACATTTGCATGCTTAAATCTTATCTTTTTTATTTTTTCTTTTAATTGTGAAGCAGGTGAAAAAATAGTCTATATTCAATAGCCTTTTTTCCCTTAATAATTGTAGTAACCAAAATAGATTAATTTATATAAGAAGTATTTTAAGATGAAGAAGCAACTATAGTACAATAATGGCATCCTGGAAGCTACTTTTGTTTGAATTAATGGACTGGATTCCACCAACTTAATTTTAAAACCATCACTCAATAATCACTTACATCATGATCTAAGAGGCTAGGTTAAGTATAGCTCCAAATAGTGTACCAACTACCACGATTGAGTCTCTATCTTGTGGATTTATGAGGATTGCATGCAAAACCACTTAATTGTTTGATAGTACCATGCAAATGCCTAAATGCCTCCCCAAACCCAAGGTTAACAGAGACCAAGAGTAGCTGTTTAAAGTTTAAACGCAACTCGGTTACAAACAGGGAATCAGGGGCAGTCCGATGGGCGGACGAATTCAGTCTGATGCTCGGTCAGAACCATTCGATTTGTATTAAGATTCACATAGACAGCTTTAAGATCATACAAATCAAGTGCACACAAATTTTGATGCAGATCGAACAGCTCCAATCAAACACCAGACTTGAGAGCTAGCAACTTGAGAGTCCCAAATACATATTAGTTGGTTTGGTCACTGGTGTTCATTGCATTTTAGATATCAATAGCTGCTACTTTACTGTTCACCCCAACAAGATGAATAAATAATTCACAAATATGGCATTAAATTCCAAACAAGAAAGTTATCACACCTCTGCCATAAAAATCCTTGTTGTGTTGCATACAAAATCCTCTGGACTTATTATTCCTTAATTATGACTTATTGACAAGCTTCCTAGAAACATTCTACAAAAGTATCTCAATTTTGAATAAAACTCAAAACTGTTGGATAAATGTCAAAAGCGCAGATATATCTAGAGCCGGGAATTCCTTCACCACATTTAGCACAGCCAGCCCTAGTTTTAGTGCATCTTCATTGGTCGGTGCCTATGCAAGTAAAATTTAAGGAATAGGTAAGTCGTCCTTAAACAAAAGAAATGGAGAGGGGCTGAAAGAGTATAGGGGTATTTCATAATTGAGTGAGGCCATGGGACTTTGCATAGCGCGAATTGGTTTGTACTATGGATCAATATTTTCATTGATAAAGTTCAAATAGTCGTTCAGAACCGTTCAACATGATCTTCGTATTAAAATGTATTTGCAGACTAAATTTTATATTTTTTAGATTTTTTTATTATTTTTTATATAGGTAGAAAATCACTACTTTTGAATGATGTAGAATTTTTAGATCAAGTGATTTTCTACCTATCTAAAAAAATAGTAAAAAAGATTGTAAAATATGTAGAATTTGATCTACAAGTATATTTCATACGGAAATCATGTTGAACAGTTCAGATTGGACTATTTGGACTGTAAAAACGGAGATATTGATCCATAATACAGACCAATCCACGCTATGCATAGTACCATAGCCTCACTCTTCATAATTACCTCAATATTGAGAGGAAGAACAGGATCATGGAGGGACAGTCGTAACAGAAACCATCCACCATAGCCAGAAACCCTAACCTGTCATATACCAAATCAATTCAATATATCAGAAAGGTTTTGTTCAAACAACCTGTAAGCTCCAGAGCCGTTATTTCAACAATGACCCCAAATAGTTAATTTAATCGATAACATACCCCTTCAAAGTTCTTCACAGCCTTTTGCAATTGAGGATCTGACTCAATAGTGTTATCCATATGCTTTAGCACAGCCTCCCCATAATCACGGAATGATCTAGAGATAACAAATGTATTATAATAGTTATTTACTTAATATTGACCCACATAAAGGACCAAAAGCATGTATAGTATAAAGGAAAGATGATAAGATATACATACCCTCCCTTCAGATCTGTGTGATTTTGATCAATTTTTAACCTAATTTCTACCGCAACTGCAGCCTCCTCCAAGCCGTCAATCATATCTGTTAAGATCTCACTACCAACTGATGGATCCTCAGATTTAACCGATGCAAGCTTGTTTAGAAGTTTCACCTGCATTCAAACAAAGAAATTTAAAAAAAAAAAAGGTTAAACACAATCAACAAAAAGCTGCAAACAATGTGAACATGTAGTAATAGACAGAATCTACTGATGTAGTCGGCTTTAAAATACAACAAAAAAGAAAGAAATGAAGGAATTAATTAATTAAATAAGTAAGCGAGAAGGAGAGGCATAATGAGAACTAAAAGAATGTGGAAGAATAAGACTGATTTTGGCTTCGGCTGCTCTTCTTTTTTGAGGTAATTATTCAAGAATGTAGAAGTCATAGTGATTATTTAATAAGAACGTCGGGATTCATTGAGAACGAATTGACTTGATAAATTCAGACAACTGAGAAGTGATCTGCTACATGTATTCCATACAAATAAAACATGATGAAATTTAATATGAGCTTTACTTTGATCAAATGAATTGAAAATATGCAATGGCCCATATGTTCCAGCCAGCCTTTGATGGAATATCAAATGCCACCCAAATTTTGATACACATTTTTTTTTTTCCAATCTCTCATATTTTCTTGGCTTGATTTATGAAATATTCTCGACATTGTTAATCCATTGTCATAGATCCTAACTCCATTAGAGAAGGCAGACACCCAAAAAAATTTTTACCATGAGGTACGCTCCATCATCAAGCCAGTGATTCTCTTTTAATGCACCATGGCCACTTGTTTCTATAGCAAGATGCGACTCCTCACCAATTGAATTCTGCAAATCACGGTGCAGTCAGGTGCTGTATATATAGTCATCAATAATCTGGATTTAACACATTCATACGACACATTCACAAGTCAAACATAAAAAATGTAAATCATAATCACTTGGTAACACCCAAGTAGATAAACCCAAATCAAAGATAGGAAAAGAAATCGGGTAGTCTGGATATCAGCATATATAGCAATGTTGTCAAATGTCAAATAAAAATTGTACATTCTTACCAAGCGAATAGCTTCATCGATAACATTTTTGTATCCTCTTTTGAACCGATGGTGCTTGCCCCCTTCCAATGCCAAAAAAAAAAAAAAAACTTAGCTAATAGTTGAAATTTTCCACCAATATCAAACAAAAGAAGCTTGTAGTGTTATTTTTACCTAGCTTGTTTTCAATAAAGGTAGTCAAGCCATCTGACGTCACACTGTCTGTCACAATAGTAGTTCCAGGATGCTACTCCCCACAAAAAGGAAAATAATTCATGAAAGAAAATACCAATAACTATCATAGTATGCTTGTACAATTTTGATAACATTACTGCTATTGCTATGAAAAAAATCATATTACTTCAGCACCACAACAACAATGAACTTGAATACTTGATAATTATCACTAAAACCTTACTTCTTCAAGAACTATAGCAGCCATTAAGGCAATCAGGCGGTTGCGATTGAGCTCACGCCCAGTAGAGTCAACGGCCGCCGACCTACCAACCAATGTATAATTAATTGCTTATTAAATTTTCCAGAAGCAAGAAAAAATAAAAAAGAACCACAGTAAGTTTTTTATGAATACCTGTCAACGTCGGTATCAAATATGATACCTAGGTCAGCCTTATTATCAAGCACAGCTTTTGTTATTGCTTGCATGGCAGTTTTATCTTCCGGATTTGGAATGTGGTTAGGAAACATTCCTGATGATTACAAAAGCAACATGTTAAAGAGTTACAATGAACAAGTTAGATTATACTAAATATTAAAATAAATTTAGCTTTTGTTAGTTACCTTCGGGCTATGAATCAACATGTTAAGAGTTACAAAGAACAAGATAGATTACATTAATATTTAAATAAATTTAGCTTTTGTTAGTTACCATCAGGCTCCAAGAATTGGCTTCCGATTGTAACTGCACCCAAAGGCTCAAGCACCTTAGCCTGTTTTTTACACAAATAAATGGTAATGTACATAAATATACATCACAAAAGCAAAAAAATTAGTTACCCAGAATTATCTCAATTTGCTTTTTATGGATTTGTAAAAAGGAATGACACTTGTGCTTGCCCGAAATATTCAAACTCATAAGTTTTTTTGACCCCGATGTGTTAATCAATATGAATGGAAATATGATTTTAATTTCTTATTTTAACTTGTACGATTTAAATTCCTTCTTAACCCTTATTCACACGTTTCTAAATTTTTGCCTAACAGTTCGTTAAATGCATAAAAATATTGTTATGCACCGTCTCTTCTGCAGATGTCGTGCAGAGACATCTGTCCAACAAAAAAGTTGTTTTACAGTTGAATGAAAAATTGTGCTGTACTATTCCTTGAGCATCAAAGAGTTGCTCAGGGAATATCTTTGCAAAAGCAAATAAATAGTGGGTGTTATTTTGCAAAACATAACAAAAAAAATACAAAAACAAGCATGTGGAATTACCGCAAAAAAACCACCTGCACCGTTTCCTGCATCTACAACTATATGCAACCCCTCCAATGGCTTCTCTGAAATTCCAAAGTAAATTGATGTTATTTTCTGCCATATTAGCTTACTATTAAAGTAAAGTTATCACATATACCTTTGTTCCCAGCAGCTTTTCGAACAGCAACAACAAGGTCAGAAGTGTAAATTGACATGTAATCGACCTTTTTTACAGATGCGTTCACATCTTTGTTGGACACTTTGATCCCACCTTCTGACAGTTTGTCGTATATACTAGAAGCACGCTGCAGTATATCTTTAATATCAGGTTTCCCGAGACCACCTTCACCGGTGAAAAACTTGAACCCATTTCGGTTGTATGGCAGGTGACTCGCTTCATACAACAAAAAAATGTCAGTTTGTACCAGTACAAAATGCACTCTCCAAGTCGTTTCCATCGTTTCGGTACAGAACTCAACTCATTGTAGATAGCCTGAGAGACCGTAATTTTATTTTTTTGTTAGGGTTTCTTAATCTGATGCTCCTGTACCGATACTTTCAAGTAAAGATCTTTTGACTTTCAATAATACCCACATTAAACCAGCCTGAGGAAGCACCGCTGTTGGCTTTGAGGAAGGTATGTATGATAAACAAAATTTATCAACTCTGGAGAAGTTTCAAAAATTTGAATTTGAACCTGTTATCATGATTGCTCCATCAACAGGGCAGTGATTTGCTTCATCTTGTGTAAGTGTACTATTAAACATCGCAGGTGTAGATGCCAATCTGGATTTTATTTATCGTTTGAGTTAAATTTTGAACTGAAAAATATTAACATTGTACATATTACCTATGAAGTTTCAAATAGTTGCACATACTTTACTTTTGGTTCAAATTCAAGAAAACTACCCATCCTTCCTCACTCTCTCTGTCATTTGAGAGTGAAAGAAGAGGTGCATTTCTTGCTTTACCATGGTATATGAACTATTTTGTTGTTATGCAAGCAAAAAAAAGATACTCATTAAATTATATCCATATATACAACCTCTAGTGGAAATGATCAATTAAAGGCCAGCCAAAAAGACCTATCTCTTTTTTTTAAAAACACGTAAAGAGTTCTAGAAAAATTTAGCAGCTCACAATACCCATAGATAAAAATGCAGACACAACTAACCCATAATGGATAACCTCAATTCCTGCACTGAGAAGACCCCTTGAGGCTGCATCCTGAAAATTTTAAGGAAAAAAAAAAAGTATGAACCTACTTGGTTCTCTTAATTAAGGTTCCACTTCAAAGACAAAAAAGAGTTTATTACTTGTAAGTTTTTAGCAGATATTCTAGAGTCATGGCCAATAGAGACTCTTAAGCGTTTTGACCCTTCAGATTTCTTCTTATTCGATAACCAACCAGCGAAAGCCGCAGCAATAGCTTCAGTCACAGGTTCGGTTAGGCTTACAGATTCGCCTTCAACACCCTCAACCGCAACTCCACGAATATCACTATAAATATCCGGCAATAATGTGTTTAGTAACTCAAAATAACATAGCAAATAATTTGTTAAAGAAAGACAAGCATGCATGATAGCGAAACAATAAATAAATTCATAAGGAACAGCAAATAGTACCTCCCATTTTGAAGCTTGAGAAAATCAACTTTCTCAAAGGATGAGACTGCAGTTCCACTTTGAGAGGCTACAAATAGCATAAACAATTAATAAATAAATATAATCAGAAATAAGTAGCAATAGATAATGTTCATCTCAAAACAAAATTAATAAAAATATAGAATCGGGGCAATCGAGGAAGCAAAGAATAGCTCTGTTTATAACCTATTATTAAAATGCTCCTATAGTCCTATGAGCGAAGCTGGTACTGTAACCTATGGGAAAAGCTGAATATTAAGAGCCTAGAACAAACCATTGCAAAGCAGTTTTTTTGTTTCAACAGATGTAGATTTTTGCATGGCTAACATGTCAGTCGATGTAAACCCTAACCCCTGAGGGGGAACATTTCTGTGCAATTTTACAGCACAGATTTTACCACTGGTCAATAATCTCAAGTTTTTACTCTGACGAGCCGAAACAGCGGTTTGTACAATCCTTCCTGACACCGCTGCATGAATTTGTGAAGCTTAATTAGTCTTCATTTTGCCTAATCTAAAATTTTGGTTTAGTATTTCCTTTCAATTCCTGAATTCTACAAACACGGTACTACTTTATGCGCTTAATTTTAGGACCCCGCATACCCTTCATTTGCTGACAGGGAAATTGAATTTCAAACAATAGATAGAACAGGTACAATACTACATGCCCGGTACCATTGTGTATCAAGACTTCACAAACTGCTATGGTACTAATTCATAAATCAACTAATAAAGTATGAAATCTCAGAAGAGCAATATCAATCATGAATAAAGTGCAGTACACAAAGAAGAAAACAAATATTCCTTTTTCAATTGAAATTTGAACTAATGATCTGTTGGCTAAGTTAGTGGAACAAAGTTGGCCATTGTAACTGCTAATTCCTACCTAACTCTAATTTAAAATTATGACAAAAATCATATAAATTCTCATTCTGTTCAACCACTTCTCTCGAATTCAACTCTATAGCTTTTTTCTTCTCCAATATGATGATGATTAAATTAAATGTCTATCTACCATTTATGGGAACAAAAGAGCGGAATTCACTAATTCAACTCGCTCGTCAATTCAGAGAACATACAATTTAAATTCGTAAAATAAAATTAACTGATCTGAAATGGGTACTATCTATCAGTGAAGAAATTTACCTGCCATGGGTTAGGTAGATAGCTGCGTGCTGAGTCTGTAGGGACAAAAATCTCGATGAAAGAGAGAGAGCAAGAGAGAAGAATTGAGAAACAGCACATCAAAAGAAACGATTTTTATTCTCCACAGAGAATTAATTGGGCTAACCAGTTTTCCCGAAGGAAATTGTCTATGGGCTTATTTGTTACAAAAGAGAGGGGAAAAATATATTTGGGCTTATGGTCTTTAAATTCACCAAGTAAAATAGCATGAAAGAATATTTGGGTTTATAAAACATAACATGGGGCTGATATAAAATGGGCTTGGATTGTGAGCAGCCCAATTTTATGTTAAGAAAGCATTATCAAGGGGCAATATTTCTCAGATATGGCAATGCTGAGCACATGTATTTGTTGAATCTATCTTTTAAAAATTTAAAATTGTACGGACGATCCAAATTGGCATCGCAATAATGGTTTCATATGGATCTGTTCATTTTTTTCAAAGGAACGTGTTTATGAGTTTAATTGTTACAAAAGAGAGGAGAAATATATTTGGGCTATGGTTTTTAAATTTACCAAGTAAAATAGCATGAAACAATATATGGGTTAATAAAACACAACATGGAGTTGATTTTTTTAATTTGGGCTCAGATCATGAGCAGCCCAGTGTTTATGTTAACAAAGCATTGTTAATGGCAATTTTTTGGTAAAGATTTAAAAGAGCAGTTTTGACTTCATGAAGCGCATGAATCACATGCAACGTTGTTTCAATTATACAGTTCATGCTGCATGAAGTCAAAACTACTCTGTAAAAATTCTTTACCCCAATTTTTCTCCAACGATTGTATTTTAGTACTTACAACCAACTTGACAATACCGAGCACATGTATCTGCTGAATTAATATTTTTAATAAATTAAAAATTGTACGGAGGATCCAAATTGACATTGCAATAATGGTATCACATGGAGCTGATGTTCATTTCTATGATACAATTAGTTTCATCAGAATTGCTATGTTGTTAGTTGAATTCTGGCTCCAATGGCACAGTGAGGAACGGGACCAGACCAGCCGATTTTTTCTCGTTTTGTCAATTGATTGAAAAAACCCAACAGGCAACAGCAGCAAAGAACAGCCAAATAGACAGTGACAACACATAAAAAGTTTATTTCTATTGAAATCACTTGAGCATGTTTGTCATTTTATTTTAATTAAATTGTATGTTGAATGATTTTTCATATTAGTAGTTAGTAGTTAGTAGTACGAGCAGATGGGATTAATGGGCGTCGGAATCAAATTAATTTGATGGATTGTTTGTGAGTAGGTTGATTTTTTAAAATTGAGAATGTTAGATTAAGTAATTTATTTTTGTGAAACAAGCAATCCTAATTAAACAGTGACAATGGATAGATTGTCTAGATTTAGGTTTATAAACAGTGACAATGGGACAACTAATAAATAGTTGGATTAGTTTTAATTCAATTTATATTGAACCCCTCTTGTTGTGTCGATACTATTTTTTTTTTTTCTGAAAACTTAGTAGAGTTTTTTTTTTTTAAATCTTAACGGCAGTTGTCAAAAAAGTTTTGAAATTGTTAAAGTACACATGCCGCATACTAACTTACCTATTGTGTCATGCTCTGATTTGTCTAGAACTTTATGCATCATCCGCATGCTCTCTAATACTGTCTCTAGAATGTGATCGTGTATTTTACACGACCACAAATTTTTTCTTTACTTTTTGTGAATAATCTGTTTATATTCCATTAATGTACACACATGCTCTCTAATGGTGCTTCTGAAATGTAATCGTGTATTGTACATGATCATAAATTTTTTCTTTACCTTATTGTGGATAAACAATCAAATCCGTTTATATTCCATTAATGTACACACATGCTCTCTAATACTGTCTCCAGAATGTGATCGTATATTTGTACACACGACCACAAATTTTTTCTTTACCTTTTTGTGGATAAACAATCAAATCTTTTTTTATATTCCATTAATCTACACACATGCTCTCTAATACTGTCTCCAGAATGTGATCGTATATTTGTACACAACCACAAAATTTTTTCTTTACCTTTTTGTGGATAAACAATCAAATCCGTTTATATTCCATTAATGTATAGTTGTACACACATGCTCTCTAATACTGTCTCCAGAATGTGATCGTATATTTGTACACGACCACAAATTTTTTCTTTACCTTTTGTGGATAAACAATCAAATCTGTTTATATTCCATTAATGTACACACATGCTTTTCTAATACTATCTCCAGAATGTGATCGTGTATTTGTACACGACCACAAATTTTTCTTTACCTTTTGTGGATAAACAATCAAATTCGTTTATATTCCATTAATGTACACACATGCTCTCTAATGGTGCGGTGCCTCTGAAATGTAATCGTGTATTGTACATGACCACATATTTTTTGTTTATCTTTTGTTGATAAATAGTCTAATCAGTTTTAATTCCATTAATGTACACCCCTCTCATCTAGACACTGTATATTGAAATCAAAAGCAAACTAGATACGTATTTAGAATGAGTTATAGACTTAAATAAGCATAATTTAGATCTAGTATAGTAGAAAATAGTACGATTAATTAATATAATCCAGCAATTAACTGTACAAAGACGACTAAATACGAATAGATATATACGAATTAAGTGTGACGCATCAATGTTGACATTTCACTGTACATAAATAGACTTTTCAATTACTTCATAAATAGAGAGATTTTGCAGGGTAAATATTTTAACAGAGTAATTTTAGCTTCGTACAGCACCCGAACCAATTGCAGCGCTGTTTTGATTCTTGAGGCCTGTACGCTGCATGAAGTCAAAATGGCTCTGCTAGAAGTGGTTGCACACCGAATCCGTAGCAAATCTGCTGTGACGCCCCCTGAATTTTCATGTTAGAGACATCAATTAGTTTATTAGAAAACATGATTATTGATCAGTGAAGCATGCAACGGAGATCCCAATATATTATAAATTTAACATGACAACGGCGTTCCAATATAAATAAGAATAAATTACATGGTGATCCTCAAAGTTTTGAAGTGTTTATTTTGGTCCCTGAACTTTACATATTCACAAAATTAGTTCTAGTGTGATATGTATTTCTAGGTGGATGGAAGTACTTTTTTTAATTCATACATGATATAGATTTCCACAGGGAAGGATTCAATTCAAATCTATTAATCTTATTGTAATATATTTTGGTTAAAGCACTTTTTTTTTTTGTCTATTTGCTTCAGTTTATTTAAAAAATTATGTTTGTTCAATTAGTACAATGACAATTATGATAAATAATACCAGCATTAAAACTTTAGAGCATCTCCATCCCATAAAATGTTTAGAAATTGTAATTTAACCACATCACTGAGTTTAGCAATTAGAGTTTTATAATTTCTAAATCACTTAATTAATTAGCCATGTGTTATTAAACAAACGTTTTCTTTTAAAGCAAAATTTTTATTTAGAAACTATACTACATCCCAACAATTATATTAGCAATTAGCACATCAGATCAACAATCCAAAAATAATCACCGTTGTAGATGCTTTTATTTAGGACTAAAACTAAAATTACAATTTTTTAAGGACCGATATGGCAAGGCAGAGATCCATTGTGTAATGTAATGAATCTAATCTCGATTATATGACGATATATATATATATAATCTAAAGCAGACATAACACAAAATAAGGGGCGCATTGCGCTGGCCAAAGAAAAGTCAAATGTCGGTTTCCAAACTCAAGGTCTAGGTCTAGGTCTCGGTGTTTGACGTCACCATCTTTTGAAAACATCTTCAAATTTGTTTATTAGGAACTGATTCATACCTCCACAACCGCACAATAATATTTCAATGATGCCGTAACTCGTCAGATTTTTTTATTTGAACAATTTACGAGTTAACTCGTAATTTTCAAATTAGTGTAAAAGTAGAGCAATTGGATTTAGTAGATGAGAATATAGAGAAAAATAGTGATTTTCATATTAGTGTGGAAATAGTGTTAATGTGGTGCTATTCTGATTAGTAAAAAATATGTTTAGATTGTACATTAAAATTAACAAGAATAGTGTTATTCTCGAACTATTCGGATTAACAAGCGTGCGTTTGGAATGAATGTTATTCTGAACAATAACACTATTACGGATAGCTACTATTATCAGTGAAAGATTTTAATTTGAATATTACAATGGATACATCTCAGATTGTGACTGTATTAGGTATAATTTATTTCTGTTATTATTAAAAATATACTTATACTATGCAAGTTTTATGTCACATTCCTCTTATAAATATCAGTTGTTATACTAAATTCAATATACTTGCAATAACAAAAGGAATTCAACAAAAAAAAATGAATATAAAATATCTATGTACTTGTCATGAGATGCATTTAATATTTTCTATCATTATGAGATACCATTTTGCTCCTTTACTATCAAATTGTTTACTAATGCAAAATATTTTTCCAATCAACAAGAACCCAATTTGAGATAGTTTGACTATTTGAGTATATATATTTGGGGAACTGTTACAAATTCAGGTTGGTGTCAATTGTTTTCTTTGTTCACACGTTCACAGTGGATCTTGGATCCATAAAATAAATAAAAGATATTTTAAAGCAACCTATTCCGTGTTGGTTTTCAGGTGGTTTTGACGATGTTAGAAGCAATTATACTATTTCTGGCACTGAAAGCAAGGATCAAATTGTTAATCTAATCCAGTAAACTTTTTTATATTTAAAACTTGTGGCTTTTTCCTTCTGTACAACTGTACCAATTAAGTTTTTAGAATTAAGATTTTCTTAATCTTAGTAATTAATGATAAATCAACAAATGACACTGACAGACTTGCTTAAAATAAGTGTGTTGTTCAATTTGAATGCAACTTTGACTTGAATTCAACTGTTACAACTTGCAAACTTCCAAATTTGTTTAATAATTTGTAGAAAGGGAATTTTGTTTTTTGAAGTGAAATTAATATATATACTTTATTTCATAAAAAGATGACTGTGCTTAACATGAAAATTCATTATATTGGCTTAAAATAACAACTTCAAAATGTTGATTTTATTTTAAAAACAGATTTGCATTCTTAGTTTTTTTTTTTAGTTATTTAAGTTAGATTTGTATAACATAAAAGGTAAAAAAAATATTGAAAAGTATTAATACATTATTCTATCGCGTAACTCATGTAAAGTAAATTAAAGAAAATAAAACTCAACAACATAAATATTTAGCTCTGAAATATATCAAGACCTACAAATAAGTCTATTTTTTAAAACTAATTTGACAGTATTTTAGATTAAACTCACAGTCATCTTTTGATAGCATATGTTAAACTAGCTTTATTCAAATCATTCAAAAAACCTATCTTTTATTTAGTAGCAAAATCAATGCTCTCTGTGTGAGAAGTTGTAAGAATGTTTCGGTGCTACCTTCAATGATATTACTAACATTATCATCGAATAGAACTGATATTTGATAAATTATTTAAATTGGATGAATACTTATCACAATTTAATTAAATTATGATCATATGAATTTGTAAATAAAAATACATATATTATGTAATTTTGACGGAATCGATTCAAAAAATTCCTTCCCTATAAAATTATCTCCTTTTTTTGCTTATTCATATTTTTTTTAAATCAATAAGTACATATATTAAGTAAGTTCTCATTTCATCTAACTGAATTATGAATTTATTAAGTTTTAAAAATAAGGAATTAAGGATACATGAGCGCACTCTGGTAGTCTAATATTGGAGAGCAGTTTGGATCTGATGTCCATCAGATTCAAACTGAGTTTGATAGATTCTATAACCGTCCGATCCGCATACTTTAATATCCGTGTGTATATATTTTAAAGCGAATCAGACGGTTATAAAATTCATCGGACGCAAATTTTAAGTCCGATGGGCACCGGACCTAAACTGCTCGCCTGATATTGAGCTTTGTTCTCGATGTAGATGAAATAAAACAAGAGGGACGGTAAGTCAAAATGGACAAGCACGTGCCACGAAGCGGCGAAACATTCGCTAGGTTTTAATCTGACAAAGCTCACACGTGCGGTGAGTCATTGCATGTCTGTGGGTCCCACCTTAATATGCGGGGCAGCGTGTCAAGGCAGAAAATGCTCTTTTGGTTTCCTTTGACTTGGACCGGACCAAACTTGTCGGTCCAGTCCAGCCTGGACCGGAACGAATCCCACCAAAGCCCTTTTGACCTTTGTCAAACCATGCAGCTATGAGCCTATGAATCAAGTTTTTTTTTTTTCCTTTCTTAAAGATGGGAGATCAGAGATGAATATTTATTTGAGAGATATTTTTTAGTTTATGAAGGGGATGATGGTTATTTATTCCATCCAAAATTTGTTGATTTTAGTAATTTTGTCTATTTTGGAGATGTAAGTCAATTTAAGTATTTTTATCATTATGGACAGAACTTGAAAATCTTGATAGATGACTGGAACTTAAAATACATAATATGTATGATGAATATAATTTGAATTTAAGTCTCTACAATTACAAAATAGAGCTTTAACTATAAGTTACAAGTAAACATTTGATGCTGGACTATATAAATTTTAAGAAAAAATTAATACATATAATCAAAATTTTAAAATTATAAGAGTGACTTAGCACTCCTATCAATACACTTAGATCCGCCTTTGTTTACCTTCCAGCGTTTCAGTTGGTGTTTATGTTAATAGATATAGGTCATAATGTTTATACTTTATACTGTGTTGGTGGGTTTGTCTATTTATTTTAGTGTTTATGTTCAACTCGAGAACTACTTAATTATCTTTCAAATAATTTTGAATTTATGATTGCATTTCCATGTGCACATTATACACAATTTAAACAGATATTTCCATGTGCACATTTATGGTTCTATAAACAGGTATTTAGGTTTGTATAATGTCGTCATGAAAACGATTGTGTTTGTGCATAGTGGGTCATTAATTAATGGCGGTGGGCTTGTAATATGGAATACCGTGATTATTTTTTTAAATAACTCAAATTTTAAATGTAAATTTAAAAAAATGGTTTCTAAAAAAATTTAGAAAATTTAGAGAATCGTCTGAGGTTTCCAATGATCAAAACACAAATCTCCAAAATATATACAGGGGGAACAGAATTTAGAGATGCAAGAAAATCACAACAAAATTCTCTTATCAGATGCAATAAAATTAGAACAAAATTAGAGAAGTATGACTGAAAATTGGTTGAAATGGAATATGGCCTATTAGCATTTTGTTTGTTTGGGTAATTTTTTTTTAGGTCACACAACTAGTAAAAAAATTCATTTTATCACTGAACTGTCAGTTATCCGTTTTTAATTACTGAAAAAATAATTGAATGCTCAAATTTGGAAAAAATATTATAGTTTAGTGATTGGAAACAGACTATTAGAAGTTTAGTGACCAAAAAGAAATTTCATATTAAGTTCAGGGTCCTATGAGAAATTTACCACCTTTTTGAAGTACCAGTCCATAATGCACACTATTTAGCATTTAACAAGCAGCTCCGGATAGGGGTGAAAACGGTATGGATGATATCTGATCTGTATTCAAAAAATTAGATGTGGATATTCGATATTTAAATATCCGTGTGAATATGAATACTGATATGGTTTTACGTTTTAACTATCTATATTAAAATAGTAGATATCTGGGTGTGTGTGTGTGTGTGTGTGTCATATATTTTAAGAGGAGTGATCAAATGCACCATGATTTTGTGCTTCAATGTGCTCCATATCATTTATCTCTGTTTTCAAAGTCCGAACAGTCGATCCGAACCGCTTAACATGATCTTCATAATAAAATATGCTTGTAGACCAAATTTTATATTTTTTAGAATTTTTTTACTTTCTTTTACATAGGTACAATACCACTTTTTCGAATGGTCCAGAATCTCCTTAAAACAGTGATTTAGTACCTATCTAAAAAAAAGTCTAAAAATTTTAAAAATATGAAATTTGGCCTCCAAGCATATTTTATTATGAAGATCATGTTGAGTAGTTCGGATCTACTGTCCGGACTTTGAAAACAGAAATAAAGAATGTGGAGTATATTAAAGCACAAAATCATGGTGTATTTGGACTCTCCTTATATTTTAATATATATTATGAAAAAATTATGTTATTCACCATTATAATTAGATAAATATTATAAATTTTAGTATTTTTTATATTATTTTAATAAATATTAAATTCGATCCATATCTTTATCCATATCCAATTGATATCCGATCCATATCCAAAAAATAAAAATAAAAATATGAATATGCTCGAGATCAGTACCTCCAATTTTTCTTTTAAATAAAACAAATATAACTTGGAAAAATAAAGGAGAACAAATATCACTTTCCAGCAGTGTTTTTATTTAGATTAAAATTTAAATAGAAAGTTCAAATTTTTTTTTGATAGTTTAGCAGAGGCTTCTAAACGAGAAAGTTCAAATCTTCAAACGGCGGAAATATAACTAAAACCTTTTAATTAGTAAACATGAATGTTGTAGATAAATTCACCAACCATCAATAATTGTAGATAAATTCCACACTGAGTAATAATAATTTATTCTGCTGACAGAAGGAAGTTTTTACAACAAAGAGAAATAATTGAAGGATTCAAATTCAATTTTGTTCCTGGTCCCAACAACTACAACAAGAAATTAAAACTTTCAAACACTACAAAACAAAACCAAACATAACCAACATAACAATTATAAAATACATGAGCATATAAATAATTTCCATACAAGTAGAATTAATTTGACAACTGAGGCCTCTATATGTCTGTTCTTGCTCTACCTCCCTAGGTTCCCGTGTCTGCGAGTATTGTGAGCCTCCGTGCTGTTTTCATAAATTCACTAAACAAAACAAAAAATGTTTAATCTTAGAAAATGGTTTTTGTAATAAAACAAGTAGAGTAAGGCTATGGTACTATGCATATAGCATATTGATCAATATATTCATTTTGAAATATTTGATCTGAATTGTTTAAAATTATACCTGTAGATAGATTAAATTTTACATTTTTAGATTTATTTTTATTATTTTTTTAGATACGTAGAATATCACTCGATCTAAAGATTCATAGTACCATAGCCTCACATAAAACAAGTACATTTTGGTATGAAATTTTATAATTTATATTTTAGAAAAACCTGAAAGGTTCATCACCAGTCTGCTTCAGAGCTCCCGCTGCGTCCCTATAACGCACCTGCCTCATCAATTCTTCTTTCTCGACACCAAACATGCTCGCTAACCTTCCATACAACTCCTCATATGACTCGAAACCTGTCAAATCGAGCGTTCTCCCCACATCCTCTGACTCCATGAAAACCTTACAGTGACCCGTTTCAAACCCCAACCCTAACCCTGGCCCTTCAATTGACACCTCACGTTTTGTGGGACCCACATCAGCAGCTGGGTCCCCAGATCCACCGAGAGATATCTGCTTCTCAGTCAGTATCGGTTTACCAAAGAGCATTATATACGGCTTCTTTACACTCTTTTCAGTATCTATTTTGTCAGGAGTGCCTATGGTGAGAAAACAAGAGACATTCTCTTGTTTCGCATGGTTTCCAATGGACGGTCTGACTTGTGGACCCAGTGGGCCCAGTTGGGCCAGCTGAGTCAGATGTCGGTCTTGAGGTGAAAAGCCAAAAAGGGCATGCCTGGCTCCCTGTATGCCTAACAAGGGAGGTTGGGTGGGGGCCGGTACAAACCCAAGGGGTGTGCCCGGGAAAAATGGATGAGTTAGGTTAAGGTGGGAGTGGAGAGGATGTGGAAGGTCGGGTGGTGCTGGAATGCACAATTTTTTACGGGGTGGTGAAAAGGGGGCTAAATTGATAGCTGGGATGTTAGACACCAGTTCAACCAACCATGGACTTACACGCTTCACATTTTGTAGCAAGTCAGGTTCGTCCCAAGTTACCTGCAGATGGAGTTACACACGTATAATTTACTCAAATCTGTGGGATATGATGATATTTGGTTTAAATAAATAGTTTTACTCAACATATGTTTCAGTCTAGCAACGGGAGGTTCAGAACAATACGAGTTTTGAGACGAAATTTCAGAAGAACCCCCGACTAATCAATAAACTTTTTATAAACGAGAGTATGTAACTTGTATAAATGTTCTTAATTACTTGAGAGTTGAGACATTTGTCATTTCATGAAACAAAATCATTTTTACCATTTGTACTATTATAGCTAGAAACCAACAAACTGGTAGGTTAATGGATTTGGCCTATTTTTCCCACAATTACAACACACTATAGGGTGAATTTAAAAAATTTCACAGTAGTAAAAAATAGTTATTAAAATGTACCTGGAGTAATCTCCAAGGGGAATTGGGCCAATTTATTGGGTCTGCCACCTGTACGCCAGAGACAGTCCCCATGAACCAACTAATCCTTGATGAATCCTCAGTCTCAAATGCCATCTTGAACCTCATACCGGGTCCCCACCGGGTGCGCATTGAGGACCGCACCAGCCCAGCCCGCACACAGAACTCGGGGGTGCTAGCGCGCGGATAGTACACTACTTCAAAGGGCCGTCCCTCTGCTGCTAGCCTGGCAGCCTCAACTATCGATTCCATATGGATTCTTGATTTCGAGTTGTTGCTTGAATGTAAATTATGCTTTGAGTGAATTCCTGACACAATCAGTGGAATTTAGTTGGCTACACATCATATCAGCAGTTGTGGTACTGGAAACAACTAGTACTGCTACAAGTTTTTTCTGAGGTGGTCCAGATACTAAACCTGACTGGTACAGACAGGTCACTACCTAAACCTTGCTGCATCATTCGTACAATTCATTCTTCCCTTGAATTTATACCAAACTATTTAACCGTATTCTATTTTTCGCAGTTTTGTAGAAACCAAAACCACTAACCAAAGAGTTAAAATTTACCTTCATCTTCTCGGAGAAACATAGAAAAGCCACAATAACCCCAGCCGGTTGACTCACCGGTACCAACTCCAGTACTAAGTCCTCTCTTAGCCCTCCTGATACCGACACATAAATCCCCATTGTCAGCTCTTAGAAAAACAATCGAATCGCCAGCCACAAGCTTTTTATGGTTCACAAATGTGCTCCAACCAGTTGTCAGTAAATGCCGTCTGGGGGTACCACGATATATATGCCGAAATTTCCACACTGTACCATGCACATCCTTGGCTAACACTGTCTGCACCGGTGGGTCCGCTGTATAGTCCAATCTAGGAAATATTGTCTCAGCACAGTACCTTGGAACAGAGAAACCACCTCCATTATTGGCATCAGACTGAGTTAGGGTTTTTGCAAAAGAAGCAGGTTTTTCTGGCTCGGGTTGAGGGCTGTTTCGGTCATTTTCCATATCAGATTCATTTGCCCCAACCGGGACAAGGCCGATTTTTGCATAAACCTCGTCAGTGTTGGTGTCAGCTAGGTACTTGATGGAGGACACGTGGCAGAGGATCAATGGAGGGACGTTGCGGCAGGGAGGCAACACTGGTACAACCTCATGGGGAGAAGTCACAGATAAGTGCTCAAAATGGCCTTGTGGAAAGTAGTAGACTTTGGACTGTAGAGATGGCATTTGCACCATGCTGCCGGCACAAGCGTGCCAGAGTTGTGGGTCCAGGCACCTGTCCGACGAGTCCCTGACTGGTGGGTCCTTCGGCGATTCCATGAAAGTTATCATTTTTCAATTTTACTTCTTTTAAGTTCTTCTGCTTGTTGATGCGCTTGTTGTCTACAGAAGGCTACAGAGGAGAACAAGGAAAATTTTGAAGTAAATAAATAATTGGATATTTTTCACCTAAAATTAATTCAAGTTCTGTAGTTTAAAAAGGTTTTAGGATAATGTTGTAATAAGGAAGAAATATACCAAAATAACTCGAATTCTGTTTCTTTTTTTGAGGAAAAAAAATAGCTCAGATTTTAGAAGAACGCTGGTACCATATTACCATAGAAAAAGCAAAGAAATTTGTATTTGTTCTTTACAATAACACAGTGTTTTTCCAAAGGAATATCGGTGTTTAAATAAATACGACAAATTCAAGAATTAGCTAACCTTGTGAAAAGAAAATTGGTCATTCTAAACCAAAAGGTGACTTGTTTGTCCAAAAACCTGAACTAAATCAGAACAAAAATTAAAAAATGTAGACTCTAGTAACAACATTACACTAAATTGACAATACAACGAGATGAAAATAAAGTGATTAAAACAAGATCTCACCTCTTTCTTTTCCAAGTTGGAACTGGAAGAACGCCAATTTGAAGAGAAAATTCAGAAGTTAAATCCCGAGAAAATAACAAAATTAGAACCAACAAAGCTCAGAACGGCCCCAAAATCCCATCTTTGCCTGAGGCAGAGGTAAAAATCCCAAACTTTTTCAATGAAAAATCCCTCATTTGCCTCAGGCAACAACAGAGATTGCTTACCCAAAATCTCGCGCACAGTCTCTCTCTCTCTCTCTCTCCCTCTCTGAGAGCAGCACAGACAAAGAGGGGTATCAGTACACACTAAAGATTCCCACCAAATAAAGCAACACAAGTGGGGGGTGTGGATGATAAAACTGGGTTCTGGGGCCAAGTTCCTTCCCACCGTCTCTCTCTCTCTGTCTGTCTGTCTCTGTTGAGAAAACTATAGGAGAGAGCTGTATTAATCCGAGGTCTTTTCAGTCTTCACACTTTACACTGTGCAAATCTCTCTCCCCCTCTCTCTCTCTATCTCGTGAACGACAATCAGGATATGCTATCAGTCTCCAACATTGGCGCTCCAGTCTACGGTTGATGATCTCACTCATGCAGCCCCATTGTGTCACGAGAAAGTACACATTTTTTGTCTTTATTTTTTTGTTTTACGCTGCCATAAAAGCCCTTAGGCAATAGGTATAAAACGGGTATCTAGCTCTAGCCATCTAGGAAATTAACTTTCAAAAAAGTAATGATAGTTCTCTTCCGGAGGTGTAAATGGATTCGGATTATTCTTATTATTCATATTTGGATTACACAGATATTTGGATTACATATATACGGATAATTTTAGTATATTAAAAAATAATACAGATACAGATACGGATAATTTTCTGAAAATATAAACAAGCACATATCCGGATCAAAAATTTAATCTTTCAACGGCTTTCAATTCATTTCACCCTTGTAAAATTCCCAAAAAATATACATATTCGTTTAAATTCAAGAATTTTGATAGGAAAATCATATAATCTATTAGAATAATGGATTGGTTCTCTGAACCAATAAGCAATTAGTCATGCATAATTGTCACCTTGCAAACTTAAAAAGTTCATTAAATTTTTGTCAATTTAGGTAATAAAATTAGGTAATTTAAAATTATAAAATTTAGTATTATTACTCAATATTCGACAATTATCCGTTCCATATTCATATTCGAATCCGTATCCATGGATTATCCGTTCCGTATCCGTATCCGTTTAAAACGGATATGGTTTTCAATTTTGATATTCGTTTACTATCCGTATCCGTATTTGTATCCGCTCGTTGAAAAACGGATGCGGATATGGTATTAGCATTATCCGCTCCGTTTACACCCCTATTCTCTTCACAAACCTACGTGACAAAAAAATTAGAATAATTATATGAATCTCCACGCTTCTCCGCAGCTACAAATAAATATAAAAAGTTGTACTATGATCATCTTTTCTTAGTTTCTTGCACTTAGTCCCACATCAACATTTATATGTATAAATACAATAATACACAGACAGTAACATATTAATACTTGCAAAATAAGATATTAATAATTGCATGCGTAACTTGATATGACTATCTCCTTTTCAATTCCTCAATTGCCCCACGTCAACCTTCCTCAAATAAAGTAGTGCGGACCCCGCATCCCGTATCAACCTTCCCTAATCATCCCTTCGTCAGCCTTTCTCTAACAAAAATAGTTGACCGCATAAGCGTAAATAATTCAGTGCGTAGGTATAAATACATGTAATACTTAGTGTTAATATTTTTCAGATGTTAGTCAATGTCATATGTAAAAAAAAAAAATACTTGCAAATATAGGAATAAATACTTGCACGCCGAGATATAAGAGATAGAACAACTCTAATGCCCTACTAGTGAGATAGAAGAGAGAAAGGAAAGCAGTTCTTGTGCTAGTTTCATATCAATATCATAGGTTAGGTTGGGTAGTAAAGGTGTTAGGCTAAAGTAAAGTGTAGCTTTGAGTTATAGTGTAGTTAGCTATAGAGTGATATATAGACTCTTATATTTAACTTCGATAAATGAGAGGACCGGCTCAGAGGGAGGTCAGTCACAATTCCACTACCTCCCTAGGAGTTGGGGAGCCGCCGTTCTCATGATTCTGGTTTCTAAGGTCTTATTTCTTTTGTTTGTTGCTAGTTTTGTTGTTCCTTCGGGTCTGTCGACCTAAAGTGAATTAAGTAGTTATTTATACTTGTGTGACGACAAGCCTGAAAATACATCATCATGGATCTCATTTGAAAGAGAAAATTGCATAGAAAATATTCATGGATTTAGATTTGCAAAATTCATCATAGATCGTCAGAAATGTGAACGAGATTGAATAAAAAAAATTATCTCTAAAAACGTATATGGTCTCCCCCGTGTAGTTTAAGTGGCCCTCCATGTAGTTGGAGAGACAATTATTTATATAAAAAATTTCCACCTTATAGATATAAATATTTCTGTGCATAGGTATAAATACTTCCGTAAATATGTATTAATACTTTATAAAAAAAAAATAGTGCTGAGGTTTTGTGGTATTCAAGGCAGTTATGGTAATTATGATGCGGGGACGATACAGTGAAAATAAGAAAATTTGTGCGGGGATACAATCTGGTTATTTTTTACATACGCAAATACAGTTCTCTTTATAGAAATTAATACTTGTACCATCAAGATAAATACATTAATGCTTCGTGTTAAATAATATTCTTCTGTTAATATTTTAGTGGTCCCCTCATGATAGTTATGGAAATTAATGGGGGATAATGCGGGGATGAGAGTGGGAGGATAATTATGAGGATCCAAAAAATAATTGGGTTGAAATTTGTGTTAACATATTTAAACTTGATAAAAATGGATTTGTGAATTTAAACCGTCAAAATTTTTAATACAAATTAGACGGTTCAGATTCGACAAAAATTCCACCAATAAAAGATAATTGCCAGAATATAAAAAAAAAATACAGATGGCACATTAAGCCTAGTTATTTGAAATTAATCTTTCAAGTGTAGTATGTTTGAATTAATTAAAAATGATCTACCCATAATTGACAGATCAGTATATTTGCTGCTATTAGGGTAACATTTTTTTTCTTCGTTAGAAATTACAAATTCGTGCGTGCTTACCCGCTCCGAAGTAAATTTTAAACTCATTCTTCGTTTTGTAGGAATGCTACTACCATCAGCATTTTTTTTTAAAAATTTAGAAATTAAAAATTATCAAAAACAAGATGAATTGTTATTTTTCAAGCCCACAAATATAATCGAACCAATAATTCAGTTCCATCGGAGTATTTTCTGTGACCGAATTAATAGTTTGCTATTGATATTTTCGTAAGTTGCAGCTTGTATTCCCACAAAAATTTCAAAAAAAAATTGAGATCAAAACATTTCCATTAGTGACCATGAAATTTGCATGAAATTTGCATGTCATCTCATCTCTTTCATTAGTAACCGAATTAATAGTTACAGTTCCATAAATGTTTCTCAATGTGTGGTTGTGAAATCTGTAGAACCGTGTAAAATTTCATAGAAAAAAAAAACAATTAATATTGTTTTTAAAAAAAATACATAACAATTGTACCATCGGGCGATAACGTAAATAAAATAAATAAAAGTCAGTACCATCAGGCATAATGTCGACGACAGTTAATTATGTAAATTTGAGTGCCCAATAATTTTCTTAATATATATAAGGTAAGTTGTGATGGTTATACGTGTCCAGAGACTCGTTCACAATTTCATGAACAAAGTTGATTATGATGTTGTGCGGCTCCTTTGCTAGGCAAAGCCCGCTTAGTTTTGTAACCATATATCTCCAGACTAAAACGATGTTTATACAAAAGGAGATCGATGTCTTTTGTAATTGTAAAATTACAGAGGATTCATTTCAAATTAAAAAAAAATCAATGGGACTACACTACAAAAGTGATTGAATATTATTACAAGTAAATGCCAGCGGGCTTACGAAAGTATTGTATATGACTATATATATATATAAGAGAGAGAAAGTTTTAAAATCAACTACAGTACAAAATTATTAATATTAAAAAGAAAGCTGATAATGATCCTCGTATTATTATCCTAAAAAATTATCCCAAAAGTTGACTATAAATACGCTCTAGCAGAAAGGCATGAATTATACTTAACGCTTGGATACATAATGTAGAGATATGATTTTGAGTTATTTACAATTGTTGTAAGAGATTTTTATACTCCTTCAGTAACTTATTAATAGCAACTAGAAATATATTTTTATATATTGCTGCTTTTGAGCATTTACCATTGTTAAATGCAGTGTATTCCTATTCGGTTGCAATCCGAATAGAAACTCTATATTCGGTCCAAATATAAAGTTTAGAGCATATTAATAGTGATAAAAATAACAATTTAAAGTATATTAACAGTCATTTATAAAGTATAACATGCCATTATTATCTTTAAAAACGACTATTTTCTAGATATATGCCATAGATAAGAACAGACAAAGTTCCAGTCATTTTTGACGAAGCATGCATTAATTAAAACTATGTAATTTTTCAAATCATATATTTTCAGAATGAAATGACGTATAGGCCAACAAGGGATTAAACAAAGTTAAAACACAAAAATATAAAGAAAGATGCGTTGGAGATTTCCACTGGAAACAAAGAATTGGAATTTATAATATTTATTCTAAAGTAAATGCCAACCGAACTTGTAATTGAATTGAATGTAACTAACAATACACAATTTTGATTATTTTTTTTATTTTACGCCATGCCAGATTAGTTCTGTATCATAGCAAGAAAATCACGAAGGTCCTGTTCGGCCGCTCCACTATTTCTGCGGGTCAATTGAATTTTTTTCTCCTACGTAAATATTATTTTTTAGTTCAATTTTTGTGCTCATAATTATTTCTACTGGCCCGTCCAACAACCCGAAAAAAAAATGAAGATTGGATCTTTCCCATGAACTGACATTGTACCGTGTCAACGAGTGGCAAAGCGCCACGTATGTAGAATATTTGATTCAGTGATTGGTCTTTATATTTGTTTTGAGCAGTGTTTTTTTTTTGAGAGAAACCCGTAGGTACATGTCAGTACAGTTGAAAGCATAGATGGTAGACAGCCTCTATCATTTCAAAGGTCTAAAGGTGAACGAATGTTTTGCTATGATTCAATGCTTTTGATCCGGAATTATCCAAACAAATGCCTATTTGTTTACACAATTTGAATCTCTCATATTGGGATTAAATTAATACATCCCAATATGATTGAATAGTATAAACTAGTGCAAATTCGGATAAGTGTGGAACTAGTATTGGTTTTGTGTAAATTTAAAAATACAAATATTGTCTGGATTCTACTGTTCAGACAGTATAGAAGGAATCAAAGTTGTTTCAAATTATATTTAGATTACATACACCGCTCCAAGAGCATCATTTATTTTAATACATAAAGAAAAATATGTGTTTTAATTCTCTTTTCATTTTTCATTTAAAGAATTATATATTTGACATATAATACCGAGTTTCCTCGATCTAAATTTTTTAGTTCCGTCCTGTAGCTGAGGAGTCAATCTCTCCTCTATTTACTTTTTTTTTTATACTGATCAGGAGTGAATTCAGAAATTTCATTAGGAGGCAAGAAAATAGCAAATTAGATTTAAATAACTAATCGGGTTCAATACCATTAGCTAATCAGGTACTAGATACAAAATAATATTCTGACTTATAATTTCCAATGCTTTAAAATCTAATTCTAATTTTAACCTTATATTTAACTCTAATTATAAACTAGAATTTCAAGAGAGGTAGCAAAGTTGGACAAATAAAATTTCAAGAGAGAGATAAAAGTTGGTCCATATCTATAAATCTCTATAAAAATTCAAAAGCCAATGAGAGAGGCAATTGCCACCCGGCCCTTAAAAATCCAAAACAGTTAAAAACAAAATAAAACAATTAATAACTATCGGTGCTAATTTTAGATAGTGGTTTTCTAATTTAGGATAGTTGTTAAAAGATTGGGTGAACAAGAACGAGGAAGAATGTATTGAGATAGTTTGTATATTTAGATAAAAAGCTCCTATATAAAGGGGTGAAAATAAAAATATAAGAGCAGAAAAAAGAAAAATAGAGGGAAAAAAAACTAATTCTGCCTCTTTTTTTTTAGAGAGAAAATAAATATTTGATTATACTTATTTGTGTAAAAGTTTAAAAGTTGTTAAGTTTCTATTACTCTCATACAGATCAAGTTTTGTATCAGAGTTTTTGTTGAATGCGAGAATCTATTAAGAAATCATATGACAAGATGTCGATGATGTTACTCTCAAGATCGCAAGCTGGCACACAAGCCTGTATTTCGATATGGTTTGAGATCCACTGATTTATTTCCAGATCAATTGTCTTCCAATGAGTTCTCAAACTATATTGAGACCGAGACTTGTGTGCGCGCTTGCAGTCTTGAAGGTAACACTGTCGGTATCTTGTCATATGGTTCCTTGATAGATTATCGCATTCAACAAAATTTCTGATACCAAAACTTGATCCGTATGAGAGTGATAAGAACTTGATAACTTTCACACAAATCAAATATAATTAAATATTTCGTTTCTTTCACCAAAATAAATGGCTAGATTGGTTTTCTTGTTTTTCTTTTTTTCTACTCATACATTTTCATTTTCAGAGCCTTTTATCTTAGGAGGAATTTCACGTATACACCTCAAAAACTTCAAAATTACATATTCCCCCCTCTAAATTTTGAAATTACATATTTCCCCCTCTAAACTTAAAAAACTCACATATTTACCCACTTTATTGTATTTTATATTAAAACACATTTTAAATTCATAAAATACCAATTTTACCCTTTATTAAAAAGCAAAAAACACCCCATCGAACTCAAATTTGAATTTGAAGGGTTCCTCTACCATCTGATCCGCACACATTGCAATAAGATCTGTGCATATTCGCTTCAAGATTCATGCTAATCTAGTGTGCACGAATTTTAAAGTAATTTATCCGCACGCATTGCATTAATATATGTGCATGTTGCTTCAATATTCGCGTGTGTTCGCTTCAAGATTCGTGTTGACCTAGCACACACGAATCTTAAAGCAATTCGGACGGTAGAGTAATCTTTTAGATTCAAATTGGAGCGAGATTGATGTTTTAATAAAAGGACAAAATGGGTATTTTATGAATTTAGAATGAGTTTTATTACAAAAGATAATAAAATGGATAAATATGTGAGTTATTGAAGTTTAGAGGGGGAAATATGTAATTTTAAAATTTAGAGGGAGAAATACGTAATTTTGAAGTTTTTGAGAGGTATACGTGAAATTCCCCCTTTATCTTAATATACAAACTATCTCAATACATTCTTCTTCGTTCAAGTTCACCCAATCTTTTAACGACCACCCTAAATTAGTATACCACTATCTAAAATTAGTACATATAGTTATTATTATTGTTTTTTTTGTTTGTTTTTGACCATCTCGGATCACTTACTGGGTCCTCTCCTGATGAAACTAATGACGGTGTATTTAAAAAAAAAGGATAGAAAAGAAAAAAAAATCGTGAATTCGCAGGAGATAGAATGTTCCAGTTGTACTAAAAAGAATTCAGACCTATTGAAATATACATATTCCACTTTAAAATTTGTGTAAATCCACATTGAACAACTCATATCTAACCTGACGAAATAGTTTATCAGATCTGAACTCGTAACGGGTGGTAGAAATGTGGGCAATGACAGAGACATGATGAAGAAATATGATTCAATTGACCCTCTACTTTTTTTTTACTTCTAATTATTTTGTATATGTATTTTATTTTCTATATAATTTAGAACATAATATTATAGGTAGTGTAAAATTGACTACATTTACAGTATTAAATTTATTCATACCACTAACCACTAATCACTAGCAATAGGCAATGGGCATTATGGCAATCTGGCATCCACAATTTTGTTAGCATAGCAATTAAAAGGTCTAAAACACACATTTATTGTTCATTGAATAAAAGAAGTTTTTTTACGGATGACTAGCAACTATCAAGTTGTACTGTCTACACTCTACAACAATGTAGGAAAGAATTTCTTGTTTGATCCTGTAAAAATTCAAAAATTAAATAACAAAAAAAGAAAGTTCATTAGCGTTAGGAATTTAGGACGCGAGAAAACATAACATAAGCATGTTTGATGTTTGGTATGGTTGGAAATTGGAATGAATTAGACGTGCATTAATGGGATTTGATCCTGTCAAGAATCAATCATTTTCTGAAATAATATTGCGTGTGTGGCCATCTTTGATTGGGTCACACAGGAATGACCACTGTACTAGTACCTCACTTTGACATTGGCCTAGTGCCCTTGCTTCGTCATTGCTTAGTTGGTAGACACTACACAGCTTCGCACGAGGGATTTTTCTTGATTTCTTATTTCTCCCTCCGTGTAGTCATCTGTGTATATAACTAGAGATAAAATATAGAACAATTTCATTCAAAAAAGGAAAATTAAAATGATTGAAATTAGCGCATATATCAAATTGTTTTGTTCAACAAGGAAAACCCAAAAAAAAAAAAAATTAAATATCACATGTCTTGCCATTCAAAATATTACAAGTTATAAAGTTTCTTCCTAAATTTTCCATAAACTTAATTATTTTAGTTGAAGTGTTGAAATAAATATAACACGATTACAAAATTGTATTGAGGTTAAACTTTCGAATTAATTTAATATAGAGTCAAGTGGTCAAAAGTTTAAGGTTTATAAATTAATTTTAATGCATTCATTTTTTGGACTCCTTTGACCACTTGACTCTATATTAAATTAATTCGAAACTTTAAAATTTTGACATGTAGACACAACAATCATTAGGTAGAAGGGTTTCAACGGTTTGGATTCATCGTTTAAAGTCGATTCGATATATTTTAGAGTCAAATTCACAAGAAATTTGGTGAACTTAGGAGCACCCTAGTTCTACTCTCTCTCTCTCTATATATACGCATTGCTATTTTATATAAATTGAGGAAAATCCGGAAGCATGTCAAATGCTCTAATTGCATGTTGCTTTTATACATAATAATATATATACATATGATGTTATTAAAAATTATGTTCAAATAAAATATAACTTGTTTCATTGTTTGTGAAGGAACTGATGTTGATCGATAAATTAAACTACACGATCTCATATGATTTGATACATTATATCGTAATTAAATGACTAAATTAAAATATTGGCAAATTTATAAGAAGTCAATTATTAGTTTAGTCTTATATCAGGCAGCGTCAATAATTTTTTTTTTAAATTGTAATTGATTTTACCTCATGTATCAGATTTATCACTGTAAATAGTTCTAGAAGATTTATTAACGGAGGGAAGAGGGTAGGGTAGTCCGGATTTTGTAAAGAAATATACATATAATAACAAGTCAAAACATAAATTTATGTTCCTTATCTTATTCAGATACCCATCCGTGCGTAGATTTAATACAAATTTTCATTGGGAAAAATGTTTGAATTCTAAACTCTGTGATCGGTTGTTGTGTTTTGATCTTGGGAAAACCCAAAATTCATAAATTAAACTTTCATGTATCCTCCCGAGAAAATAAAATTTTAGTATTTTTCTCAATTCGAACCATTTTTCAATTTAAGTAAAATTAATTTATATTAGAACGTAGTCCTATTTTCAGTCATAAATAATTATACAACTTGTTAAATGAAACATGAGGAGAGATCCACTTACATCATTTTTTGGTGACACCAAATTGCACCATCTATTTTTAAAGTTCAAACAGTCGATCCAAATCGTTCAACATGTTGGATATATTAAAATGTGCTCGCATATCAAATTTTATATTTTTTGAATTTTTTTTTACTATTTATTAAGATAGGTACACAAATTCAATAGTTTGAAAACAACAATTTGTAAAATACTTAATAAATAGTAAAAAAATTCACAAAAATATAAAATTTGATCTCTAAGCACATTTTAATATGGAGATCATGTTGAACGGTTTGGATCGACTGTTTGGACTTTAAAAACTTTAAAAATAGATGGTGTAATTTTGTATCACCAAAAAATAGTGTAAGTGGATCCCATGAAAAATACACTATTGATAAATGTACGAAATATATAATAACCAGTGAGTGTTATTGGTAAAATATATATATATATATATATATATATATATATATATATATATATATATATATATAATTACGTCATGAAAATAATTTGTGAACTAATAGTTATCTAAATGTTAATTTAAAATTATAATGACTAATTATTCAAAATATTAACATCTCCACATTTCACTTCAAATATTTTTATTAGTTTTTATCCCACAAATTGTATGATAGTTTTTTTTTTCTTGAGTAAGGATAGCTTAAACCATTCAAATATTAATATCTATAAAGATCTCTCAGTACTATCTTTCTCACATAGAACATTGTCTTAATATTTTAAAAAAAAAAATAGAGATCTAGTGTCTATATTTCATTGATCAGAACACTAGTAGTGTCAATTTTACCAGCATTGTCTTTAGTTACTAAATCAAAGATTAATTCTATAGAATTTAATGTGCGCAAAATTATGCAGCTGTCGGGGAGACTCGAGTTTTCGAAGGCTACCTTCTTACGAGTCCATATCCTCTACATTACCTCGCTGTTTGAGTTTGAATCTAACCCGTTTTATCAGAATTCAAGCCAATCCGGTCCATACCTACAATGCACGCGATCATTTTAAAATCTGTATTAATATATAACGAACAAACCAAATTCAAATTCAAACATCGAGTTACCTTAGATGATATGAATTCACCCACCTACTTACCTAGTGGATATCATACCGGCCGGTAAGGATTTGACGGTGGCCACAGACATGTGACCGGTACACAGAATCAAGTGAATTATTGTGGGGGCAGCGAGGTCAACAACAAAGGCCCGCAAGTAAAGGGATGAGTTAACAAATCACAATCACAAGTCAAAACAAACAACGAGGATTTGAGGAAGGACCATTTCCACATTACCTTTATAAGTAAATATTATTTGCTTTTACAAAACATGACCAATATTCTTTTGTAATTTTGCTTGACTCATTGTAATTCATACAATGTTGAATTATGGACACTTCCGCAAAATGTCGATATATATGGAGAGAGAGAGATGGGCGGGGGGGGGGAGGTTGACTGATATCAAAATGTTTTTTTTTGGAGCCGTGGTGCAACCAATTGGTTTTCCGATTTTCAAAGTCCAGATGCAAATTATAATATACATACAGAGAGAATGGTTGACTAATATCAAAACATTTGTTTCCGGAGATGTGGTACAACCAATTGATTTTTCTATTTTCAAAGTCCAAACAATCGATCCAAACCGTTAGATATGAACTCTATATTAAAATATACTTGGAGACCAAATTTTATATTTAAATTTTTTTTTTACTATTTATTAAGTCAGTTTTAAAATCACTAATTTTAATAAATATTAAAAAATTTCTGGATATTGAAAATAACAATTTTAAAACTAAATATTAAAGAAATTCAAACAAATATAAAATTCGATCTTCAAGTATATTTTAATATAGATTGAATATTGAACAGTTTGGATCAATTGTTTGAATTTTGAAAATATAAAAACTAAAACATTAGTTTCACAATCTAAGAACAAACGTTTTGATATTAACCAACCTCTCTTTCTCTCTCTATAAAGACATTACAAATTATGATATCATGCTATAGTTGAATTTTCGTCACGGTTAATTTAAATGAGTACGAATAGTGTCTTAAATTACAGAGGGAATGTTAATGGAATAAATTTATGCATCGTGTGACTAGGGTGTCAATGGGTACAGTAAGATGAGTACAGTAAGCGTTAGGTGGAAGTATTTTCATATCCGTACTTGTTATAAATTGTTCTTATCCGTGTTTTATCTTCACCTGCTATAAATTATCTTACTCGTATCATATTCTTACTTGTTTGTGATTAACAGATAACGAAGCGGTAGCGGATAAATAACGGATAATACTAATATAATAATTATTTTTATTATTTATTAAATAAAAAATTAAAACATATCAATTCATTTCACACATGTATAGTATCTTATTGAAAAAAAATATGATCATGCTAAAAGTAAGTAAACTAATTAAAATATTTCTTTCAATGCTTATTAATATATATAATATTTTTTTTTTTTATAATTACTTGATCGGGAAACGGGTATGAAATAAGTTTTACCTTATTCTTACCCGTTTAGATAATGAAAATTTTTTTTTATCCGTATTCATACTCGATAAGTTTAGAAAAAAATCTTATCTGTACCCGTCTTATCAGATACGGTATGAAAACAAATAAAAGAGTGCCATTGACACCCCCTACGTGTGACATTCTTTAATTGAAAAGAAAAAAATTAATTATTGGAGTAATTTTATTTATGCAACATCATAAATTAAATTTTTTTGTCACATCTACAACCAAGTAATATATTTTACATTAAATTCATAATGCTCTCCTCCCTGCAATTTTAACTATGATGACTTGACAAGAAGAAATAAATTCTCAGAATTAGCAAATAAAACCATTAAAAAAAATAAGATTGGAGTCAAACTTCTAAATAATAATATTCCAGACCATCAATTTAAATCCAACGCTTATATTACTATATAAGAAAGAGATTATAATAATCCATAGTGGATTCACAGACAGCTTGGATTAAAGAGAATCATCAGATAGTCAAGCCATTAAAAAGAAACAGCCTGAATTAAAGAAATATAAAATCTAGCACAGATATATAAAATCTTATCTAAACTCTTCTCTACCTAATATATTGCATAAAAGATACCTATCAATTATCAAATAAAATAAACACACAATTTATAATTGTAATCTCGGATCTTTGAGCATAAATTAATTATATACTGGAACATTTGCCGTTTATAAAAAAAAACAAAATAAGGAAATTGGAATACAAGAATCTCCCACAGATTTTGAAATTCAGATAGTTTGAAATTCAGACAGGAGAATTTCTTTTTATACAAAGGTATTAAATAGTTGGATGACTTGACCTCCAACTTTATTCAAAAAAAAAAAAAAAAAATCTCCTTAGATCCGCATGGATGGATCCGCATGGATGGATGTATGTGTAGAAATGCATAATTGATGTGTCTTTAAGTTCACCATTTTTTTTAAATAAAATTAATTTCAAAACTGGATTGATTTAAAATAACAAATTCAAATCGTTAAAATCAGAGACTTCAAATGATGAACTTGGAAATTGTTTAATATTTTTTAAAATAAGTACAAAATTATTGTTTCTAGATCATTCAAAAACAATTATTTTTTACTCATCTTAACAAATAGTAAAAAAAAAATATATATATAAAATTTAGTCTCCAAGTATATTTTAATATAGATATCACATTGAGCAGTTCGGATAAACGGTTTGAGTCACCGTTAGACATGAAATTAACCCTCTAATTTTATATTGTAGTAAAAAAACATACCTTTTTTAATACCTTAAGTGTGCATTGTAAATTACACATAATCCAAATCTACATTTTAGAAGAAGTGCGAAGAGTTAAAAAGTGTGGGATGTTTAAGAAGCATGTTCATACAGTGCTTATCAAATAATTTATCCTGTTGTGTTCAGACAAAATATCTATACATATATATTGAATAGTTGTTCAAGGCGACGAAAAATAATGCTTCTACATTAATTCATTTTTGTCTTGATTTCAAGTGTCTGCAGAGATAAAAATAAGCCAAACAAATTAAAACCACAAAAAACCAAAGTGATGGTCCCAAATAGAAATAGAAATAGTGCACCTGATGGGTGCTCAAACAACCACCTCCAAAAACAGAAGTGACTTCACATAATTAAATTACTGTCTCATCCTTCAAGCAACCTTGTCTCATGCTTTCATTTCATTTGTTTTCAGATTAAAAAAAATGCCAATTGAATATTTTTTATTTCTATTGGTAATTTGATATCATAACTGTTTTTGTTTTTGTTGGATACCAAACATTTGGTACCAAATTGCAAGACAACAAGAATAAAAGACTAATGTTATAAAGCTAAAAATGGAATAAAAACCATAACAAAAATCCTCACACCTACATCAAAATAGACACATGATCTAAAAGTTCTAGAAAATTGACAAAACTATCTTCTTTATTTAGCTTGCATCAGCCAAATCTGATACCAGTATCGTTCCTATCTCCTCTGTACCGGTCTGTGACCTTTCAATAATATTGTGAATCATTTCACTAATGACCGCCTAGGCATAGATGTATAAATTTTTTTAGGGTTGTTGAGGCTATGGTACTTTGCAAAGTGCAAATCAATCCGTGCTATGAATTTATATTTTTGTTTTCAAAATTCAAACAGTCGATTCAAACTGCTCAACATGATTTTCACATGAAAATGTACTTGAACATCAGATTTAATATTTTTAGTATTTGTTTACTAAATTTTAAATAGGTAGAAATCACTATTTTAAGGTGATTTTCTACTTATTTTAAAAATAGTAATTTAAAAAAAATATATAAAATTTGGTCTCCAAGTACATTTTAATACGAAGATATTAATCCATTGTCTGTTTCCGCGCTTTGCAAAATACCGTAATCTCACTCAAATTTTAGTAAATAATAATCCTTTTCTATTTTCAATTGCATCTTACTGATCCCTATGAATTTGCACAGACATGTATGTTGTGCCATGTTGACGCACCACATGCGGAGTTTAGATCTTAGTCCAAAGTAATTAATAGATAACCGCATTTTGGGGGCAATTCCACAAGATATGGGACTGAGCTGCTCTTCAATTACAATAGTACACAAGTTTATAAACTAAACTAATAATAAAGTTTCTCAGTAAGTGATTTAAACTACATTTTGGGATCTGAGCTGCTCTTGTGTTTTGTGTCCTTTGACCATGTGTAACCTTTTTCTTCGGTGCTTCCCTTTGATTTTTAATTAATATCCAGTTTATAAGCAAATTAATTAACAAATTACCCATACGTAATTACTTTAAGCCACTACAATTGGTTTTTGTTTATTTTGGTGAGATGTAAAGATAATTCAGTTTGAGGTACTTAACCGTAATTATAAAACAAAAAGAATTAGGATAATTTGATTTATTTATGTTTACCGTGATTCATTTATTTAAGCATGTAATCCAAAACAATTATAAAACTATGCTCTAAAAAAAATTAAGATACATGTTATCTGACATTAATATAAATTATCTCCGTTGAACTACAATCTCCTGTATTATCTTGTTATATGCCAACCATGGTAAGATGATACAAAAAAATTAAAACAAAAGAAAACTGAATGGTGTAGCTATATTTCGTTGGAGGCATGTTGGGCCCAAGAAAAATCCATACGGACAAATGAAACTATTTCATATATTTCACTGGGCCACTATTGAGGAGCATAATTTTTTTTTTCTATAGCTTACATTTCCATTATTGCTTTAGATAGGGACAAATGGTACGCATGAAACTATTTCATATATTTCATTGTGCCACTATTGAGGAACATAAATTTTTACTATAGCTACATTTTAACTATTGATTTAGATACGGATAAATGCTATACATGAAACTATTTCATATACCCAAACTTAAAACTATGTTCCAGCAAAAAATGACAACAAATTATATTTACAATGGACTTTTACCCAACATCTTCAAGCTAAATTTTGCCTAATTTTCTGGAGATTCAAATGTGACGCAATTAAAATAAAGTATAAGTTGCATTCTCAGGTGGTGATCCATTTGAGCTCTACATGTATAGTACCGTTCTTCGAGTTTATGAGGTGGTATGTCTCGTTGATTCTCCCGTTATCTACAACATCTGATAGGATTATATCTACATATCCCAGTGACTCCTACAAATCACATCAGAATATTTGTTAACAAAATAAAACCTACCAATAATCAGTGTCGGTACAGGCCGCTTCTCCTATTTATGTTCTTTTTTGTACTAACCAGCATGGCAATGTGTTTACCTTGGTACGAAACAGGTGGGCGCTTCTCTTGTTCATGACCTCTATGTGAATTTTATCCTCTATTGGTGCTTCGTCTAATGTAAATTGAAATTCTTCGTCCCATCTGGGATCTCTACTTTTCTTTATAACCTATAACATTTGGAAAAAGATGTTAAAACTACCACATTTACATTTGTAACATAAGCTATCTATTTGTAAAACATTCATCACGGATCTACAGTCTTCGTACCAGTTGGACCAATAACACGCTTTTCTCAGTATATTGGCGAGCTGAAACATAAAATGCACAATGTGTGTATATGTATAATGTGTGGTCACTAGTATTTGAACCCGAGTCCCTACAACCACAAAATGGAATTCTAACCATTAGTCTACAAGCACACATTTAGCATTGTGAGGGGACCGAACTGTATAAAAACTTACTTAAGTTTCTATACACATGATGAAATTTTTTAAAATCACGGGGGTGGCTAAGCACCCTCTGCATTACCTTAAGATCTGCCCTGAGGTAGAGGTACTAAAATGGAACAATGTGCTTCCATAACTATATTTATGCAACTATGCAAGGGATATCGGTGTATACACTACAAAGATTAAAGAGAAGTACCTTTGTCTTCTTTTTCTCTCCTTTAAGAACAACCTCGACATAAGGATTAGTATGTTTCTTCCCCTCGACATCCTGTGCGCTCTCTATGGTAACCAACAGCATGCCTCCAGTACTAGTACACTCATCCCCATCCTCTCCAGTTTGGATGCTACTATGTCTTTCCATTGACCACTGGTCCTCTTTAAACGGGTCGAAGGTGAGCTCCACAACTAGCTTCCCTCTGTTTTTCCGATTGTGTGCATCATTCAGGTTCAAGGATTTTAACAAGTCTAGAGTGAAGCTTGTTGTTTCATGAGGTGAGAGCAATCGAAGCGGCACCATTTGACTACCTAATTTGTCGTGCAGCTTCACCTATGATGACACAGTCATGTTGTAATTTTATAATTTGATTTCTGTAACAAAGTGCGACATTGTAATATGGTATTGCCATCATGTATATGCATTGTTTATTATAGTACAACCATAAAGCAATCGCAAAATTGGACAGCACCCAAATAATCACAAAGACAAATGACCTATTTAGTTATTTCTTCTCCAAAATAGAAAGGAAAATCATCTCATACTGGTCTTGTAAGTGCATAGACACATATCTACTACCCTATAACAGAACAAACCACATAGTATAAGGTCATTTGTGTAGATGCAATTATGTCTCATTTTATAACTCAATATCAATGGTAAGAGAAAAAAATTAACAAAAGAAGAAAAACAGGCAAAAAGCACCATAAATGTCTAATGGATATACAAACAAAAAACAAAAGCAAACATACAAGAGTATAGATGAAAAAAACAAATAATAACAGAATTAAGGAACATTGAAATGAATTGATTTTAGTTATTACCTTTTCCCAGTCGAAAAGGTGAAGCTCAAGAACCTGGGTTTGGGGATCCTTCACTACAAATTTAAAATTTTCATTCCATTCAGGGTTCAAGGTGCACATTTTTATAGAAGTCCTCTTTGATGGTAGCCTCTCTCCACTAAGTTTGAGCTTGACATAAGGATCTGATTTCCCAATTAGATCCATTTTTAATAAATCCATTGCACGAACAACCTTTACTCTTAGTATGCCCACCGGTCTTTTTGTAGCTCCACTAAAATTGAACACGAGCTTAATCAAAAGACCGTGTAGACAAAGAGAGTAATCAAATTATAATATAAATCTAGAAAATCTTGAAAATGTAATAAGCAGTTGCTCACAAGTAAACTTATAAATCATAAAGCAAGAAAAATAAATAAAAATAACACCCTTGCAAAAAAAAAAAAAAAGGTAGTCTTAAGTCATGTCAAAGAAAAAGTAAAGTCCTTAATACATATATTAACCTTGAGGCTTCCAAAATTGGTAATTCAAGAACTTGTGGCCAGTGGTACATAATAGCTATTTGTTTTGCCACCATATCCTGTTAACAGATCGCAAAAAAAGGAAACGCAACTTAATTAGTATAAATTTATATATGTATTGATCTCTGTGTTCCTCTATCAAGAAAAATATTGCCAATACCAGAACAAAATGATGCAAACCAGGTATAGCCATGAGATCTCCATTCAGTAGCTTGAATCCAAAATCGACTTTTGGCTGGATAAATGCAAATTTACTAATTACTAATAAGGAATATATTTGATTTTACTCTCTTTTAATCAAACCAACACTGGAGACATCCCTCTGCTGTCTTCTTGGATATAAAATTTGTAATCTTCATTGCACAATTTTGGGATTTTGCGAATATGGTGGCAAAGGGGAGCATGGGATGTATCCAGTTTATTATTAACTATAAATGATCTAAGTCTGAGGATGAAAATAAAAAACAGAAACAAGAAATGACCTAAATTCATCTTGCTTTAGTTAAAATACCTTCTCCATCAGAGATATATTAATGCTAGCGAAACAAGGGAAGGTTGGTACAAGTGGCTTCAGTGTTAGACGTGGAACCAATGATAGTTGCAAATCTACGAGCTAAGTACCAGAAACATGTAAAAATGTGAGGCAACTTAAAATATGTCGAATATGTACAATTTAAAAAAAAATTAAAAATAACCTGAGCTGAAAATTTGAAATGAAAAAGCTTTAGATCCACAACAATGTTTGCATTGCCAGCCCAACGAATTACTGGCTCAAGTACTAACTCTTTATCTTGAATTTCATATACTTTGATTCCTATTAGACAGAAATAATAACAGAGCTCATCATAGAAGGATATTAAGCAGCTATCATGAATGCATGCACTAATTACAAATGAATCAAATTATTTACAGCTACTGCGATGAATGTTTCTCATATTATCACCATAAAAGATTTCCCTATAGGATTAGGTCAAGTTTATGACTGATCAGTACTAATCAGTCCCAAGTCTAATGGTACCGCACCAACACATTGAAAAGTGCCACACCCATGTTAAATTTGGAGATGAAACAAACCTTGAAAAATAGGAGGAAGAGTGCCGAGTGTAAGGGTTTCAAATTCGACTGATTCAATTCCATGCGTTCCAATATATTGATCAAATATGGGCTTTGTTGTGCTTCTTATTGTGTTGCATATTGCCTATACAACATAAAGGTTTATTTAAAGAGTCTAAGATATGTACTGGTCGGTTTGTAGTGATAAGAAGCCATCTCCAATGAAGCAAAAAAAGAAAATGTATATGACCGAATAACATATGTCACCTTCAGTACTGATAATTGAGAATGTTACTGCTTAGTATGGTACCAATGCCAAATTTGATAACATATGATTATCTATGAACAATAGCCGTAAAGAAAATAAATAAGAGGAAAGAAGAGAACCTTATCCAAGTAAGGCCACATATCATGCAAAATCTTATTCAGCCAATCAATCTGGAAATGTAAATGAAAAAGAAAACCTAAAAAGTTAAATTTCAGGTATTGTATTGTGACTTAAAACTTTGGGTGCCTAGGTGATCAATGAAAAAAGAAAAAATAATCATAATGTCACACCCGTACCCTTTCATAATCTGGATTCTTTATCCACAAAGGAATCTCCGGCAGAAATTCATTAAATGATTTTGTATCCATATCACGTAACTGTTTAGTTTTTGGTTCCTGAAAGATACCATGGCACAAAATTAAAAAAAAAAAGAACATTTTTATTTATATTTTTTTTGTAAAATACACCTTTTGTCATGCAAAGGTTTTGGATTTAAACGAGACTAAGTCATGTAAATTCGGTCACATATGCTCTGCACCCAGTAAGGTGCCGATTGATGTGGTAATAGTATGCACTCATACAATATGGTAAATAATACACAAAGAAAATTGTAAACTATGGAAGCTACAGTACAACCCTGCAGGTAAACATAACAAGAATATTCTGAAAATTCAATCTATTTATATATAGTTTGGTTTAATTAGTTCAATCAGTTGCATATATTTGGAATAGAAGAACAGGTCTTTTGTTTATAGATAATCATCGCACATCAAGACAGGCTTTTATACAGAAAAATATTCAACAAGTTCATATGCCTCCGTAACAATTTGTAAAGAAAACACTTTAGGTGGAAAAAGTTCAGACATTGCCTTTATTATTGGTAATTCTGAAATTTAATTATTGGATGAGAACTCTTAAAACCCTTTGCAAGGTAAACATATAAATATACTAAAAAATGTGGACTTCGACAGAAAACAGAGAATAAATATATGAAGTCAACAATAAAGGACAGCTCATCAAACTAGTACGAGAAATAAAAAAAACCAAAAGCATATTCTGTAGTACAAAGAAAATCATTTTAAACAACAAAGTGGTGTGTTCAAAATAAATGTCAAGAGGAAATATACAAGATGTAAATACAGCAGCTGGGCATGAAACTTTTTTTAAAAATATTAAATTATAAGGATCAGTTTTCTCCCTGAAATTTTGAGAACTGGAGATGTGCCAGAACCAGTCCTGACCATATATATACTGATATGGTATTGATATATGTATGGCAGGCACCAATGTTATATCCCTTTATATATATATCCAACATATTAAGAAAATAAAACATCGGCACTTCCTGATGGAAATGTCATCAATTTAAATATGGACAGTTGAATTTCAATAATCACTTGATCTGGGAAAGAAATATGTGGCAGTAAATCTTGTCAGTTTTGTCAGTATGATCCTACTATGGAAATGTCACTTATATATGGGAGTTATATAATAGTAATAACTATAACAACTCAAAAGTAAAGTTTGGCTTCACAATCCTGAAGAGTGCAAAGTGTATGTTCCAGAAAAAAGTGTGTGCAAATTGCTCGTCTCTTGTAAACTGAAATTGATACCCTGTATTGGAACTACATGTGAAGTAAGAAGCAGAACTAAATGAAATACCTTAAAAAGTTTCTTAACCAAATCCTAAAATGTTAATATCAGTGTTTTTTGGGTTCTATTGCAAAATCCATATTTTTCAAGGTCTCCGCACAAGTTCTCTCTTTTTAACAAAAGAAAGCAAACTTCATCTAATAATAAATGCAAAAAGAATATGATTAATGTAAATAAAACGAAAAATGTAAATTCGCAGACTCACCTTAACACCTCTGGGCTGGGGATAGATGTAGAAGAAATAGCCGATGAGCATTCCGACTGAAACCCCAAAACCGAATCCAATAAGGCTCAATAGTGTGCTCAGGAATCCCATTTCCTGTGACCCAGTGCATGTGCAAGTGCAGCTGCATGGAATCGATCGAGAGAATAAGGGGGAGAGAAATTTAATTTGGAGCTTTGTAATGGCAATGAGAGAGAAAAGAGAGAGATGCCGTCTCCGAACGCAAATTGATATCAAAAAATAATTAATAAGATAGACCAGTTGTACCTGCCGGGGATTGGTACGAAATTTTATTAATAAGAAAATAAATAAAAATATCGGTTTGTCGAAGATTTTAAGTAGAATTTGGAAAATAGAAAAAAAGAGATTGTTTATGTTATAGACTATAATGGTCTAATTAATAAAATATAATTAGCTCTAATTAATGCGAGCGAAAAAAAAAATCTAGTCATTATAGATCAGTTCAAGTAAACATTTCAATTTTTTTTTCTCAATTGCGAGATTTTTTTTTCGCGTTAATTAATGGTAATTTAATTTCGCTAATTTGATTGTTGTAGTCAATAAACAATTGTGTTTTTTCTACTTTTTCAAATTCTCTGCAGAATCTTTTCCAAAGCCAATATTATTTTATTTATTTTCTTATTAATAAAAATTAATTGGTGGTATCGAGTTCAGAAATAGGAATAGACCGGATTCACATTAAAGAAATAGGAATTTGAAACAGAGTTGTCCTGGCCCGTGAAAAATATAATTTCCTACCTAATTAAGGAACTGTACTGTAATAAAAAAAAGAAGACCGTCCTCCTTGGAGAAATATTAAGGCACATATAGACAAGGTTTATGAATTTAATGTACAAACTAATTTGAACATGCGTATAGACAGAAAAATTTATAAGTTGAGAAAAGATGAGACAATTTATAATAAATTTGATTGACAGATATATTTTGTAATATTTTCTTATTAATAAAATAACGAAAACATATTTTTTAATTATTGGACCAAAGTTTGCAAGTGCCGCCTTCTTGATCTCTTTTGATTTCAACTAATTTTTTTTTTTAATATAAACATGATTGTTTTTCTCCTCATGTGAATTTTTGCTTAAATCAAATCGAACAAGTCCTTGTACTGGCATGGATTTTGAAATCTCTCATAGCTTCTACATTATAAATATTACATAAAAAATGTACAACATCAAATGACATTAGCATGAAACTAACATAGTATGTTACCTAATATATATCATCAAAATACGATTGTATCGAAGTTAATTCACAAAAATATCCTTTCTCCATTATATTCCGATTACATACAATCACACAAAAATGATATATACATAGCACTAATATAAAATACAATAGGTATTAAATGCCTTAATTAAATTAATGACATAAAATCATAATAGAATTTTTAATTAGAAAGATATTTGTCTTGTTTCTCTTTAGTCCATAGAAACTTAGTCCACCAAAATATATTTCAAATTAACATTTTGGCATTGGAAGCATTGATAGAAAGTCAGCAATTCATCTTACATATCTTTGATTATAACTTTAGTATGAGAAAATATCTCCTATTCAGATTGTATCAAAAGTTTTCTTCTTTGACACTTGTAGTTTTTCAATACTTCAATTCCACATGGAGGAGAAAAGGCACTAATTTTTGCATATCTTAAATAATAAATAAAAACTTTCTACATATTTTGGAAGAGAAGAAAAAAATATCATAATAAATTACTAATCGAGGTACAAAAGTAGTGTTGTACAAAAAAAAAAATATAACAAACAATTTAAAAACACTCGAGAACTTACATTGTCAAGGAAAACAAACTCGAATCATAACCCAACTGTAGGAGGCATAGGGTACTACTGGTAATGTCAGCGGTTGGGTTATGAATAACTCTTTAGTCCATAATATTTCTGAATATTTGCTCAATTAATAGTAGACAATTTGAAGTACATGGTAAGCTGGGTATAACAACCATACATTTTATTTGTAAATATTTGTTTAACTATTTTCTTTTTTCAATAAACATGAGAGTCAAAACTTCTAATTAAAAATATTAATAAAAAAAGCCTTTCATTTGAATATTAAATATGTGATTTCTCACATAAAAGAATTATTTACCGGACTACTTGTCAGGTCTTTGATTATGAAGCCTGTATTATTCTCATATATGCATAAGAAGTTGATTATATATTTCTTAGAATTTAAGAATAAATAATAAAATGGGTAAGATTTGCAATACTTCCTAATTAAGATTTAAGAAGCCTCCTAATCGGTGTTAAATATAGTTGTAGGACGGGTCTATCTATATTTTCCTTACCTTCGAAAAATCAACCGCCAAAAGGCCCCCAACGCTTACGCGGTTACGCCTCGTTTTGTTCAACCGTCTCCACGCTGAGAGCAGTCTGGGTCCGATGCCCATCGGACTCAAATTTTAATACGATGGGATCCATAACCGTCCAATTCACTATAAGATCCGTGCGCACGAATATTAAAGCTAAAACGCACGGATATTAAACCAACGCGCACCCATCTCAAAGCAGATCGGACGGTTGGGACCGATGAGTGGATCAGAGTAGGTTGGGTCCGATGCCCTCGGACCCAAATTCGGGTCGGATGGGCTCCATAACCGTACGATCCGCTTTAATATCCATGCACAGGATATTAAAGCAAACACGCACGGATATTAAAGCTAAACGCACGAATCGTAAAGAAAATCGGACGGTTATGGAACCCATCGAACTCAGTTTGAGTCCGATGGGTATGGGACCTCCACGGTCTCGTTAGCTTACAGATTTCGTCGTCGGCATTCCACTGAAAGTCAAAGCAAAACAAAAACAAAAAACAAAGACAGAATGAAGAATTGATCTCAGTCAGAAATATATTTGGATGGCATCTTTCTAGAAACATCAAGAATATATCCTCCACTTCTATTAATTTAATTAGTCTCAGAAGATGTATACGATACACCACTTGTTAAAGGAACCTGCTTTAGGCCTAAAGAAATAAAGAATGCTTGCTTCTCTTAGACTCTCAGCAATATAATTAAAATAATTAGTTTATAAACAATTCATTATTTCATTAGCAAACGCCAGCAAAGAAGTCTCGATCGAATCACAACTTTTCATGCGAATAATTCTAGTAAGAAAAAAAAATAAAAAAAATGGAAAATCGAATCATAATTCGGACAATTTCAATGAATTTCATTGAGGTAAACACGTAGGCTTAAATTATATTCTTATTATGAATTGAAAATAAAGAAAATTATTATTTATAAGATAGAGAATGTATACAGAATGATTGTTGTTTATTAATATGTATGTTTTCATATCCAATATAAACTTATAAAATCTTTATTTATAGACTGAAAATTGTAAATAAAAAGCTATCAAAATTAATCTAATTAATAAAAAATGTGAAGAAGAATAAGAGTGATTAATTAATGATTTTGAGAGCTGCAAAATAGAAATTTATTTATTATTTATTCATAACGATTCTAAATTTATGATAAAATTCCGACAGGCCGGACTACGTCTGTTCTATCTTCAAGTTGCGTAAATTTGAATATAGAAGCGTGAATTCATTTCTTGATTAATTCAAACAAAATTTCATTCTAACCTACCTCCTACATTTATATCATTTTCTGGAGTCGCACAACTTTACTGTTTTTGTTTTTTAGTTACCTAATCTACCATCCTTACAAAAACAGGAGTGAAACTGGTAAAATCATATTTGTATTTTTTTTTTTTTTTCAGATACGGATCATATATTAGATATATTAGACAGATACATATAGATACGGATCGGATATTTAATATCCGTAGATGTATACATAAATATTTTCATAATATATATTTACTATTTGAATACGAATAATTGAAATTTAAAATAATATATGTATCTAATTTTTTAATACATATTTATTTGTAAAAGGCATATGCGGTACATGTTTAATACAAATACAATAAGATAAATAGAAATTCATATGTTATGTTATATTGAAAATATTATTGCAATTAACTAAATTAATATTTTTATATACAAAAGTTACAGATTTAAAATTTAATATTTGCCATTGAAAATAACTGTAACTTTAATTCTTTTATGTCAAGCGGAATAAGACACTTTTTTTTTTTCTTTTATCGGTTTTACTTTAGTAATGCCTGCATGTTATATATATATATATATATATATTATATATTGCAATATGAGTGAGGCTATTGTAATATGCATATTATGATCGATATATTTTCCGGATTCATATTTTTAGTTTCAAAATTTAAACAGTCAGTTTGAATCGTTAAATATGATATTTATATGAAAATGTACTTGAAGATCAAATTTTTATTTTTTATTTTTTTCTAATATTTTCTTTATATATGTAGAAAACAATAAAAAAGAGTAAAAAGATAATTGAAGAATTCGAAAGTAGTAATTTTCTAGTAAATAAATTCTATAAAATATAAAATTTAATTTTAAAATATATTTTCACATAAAAATCATATTTAATGATTTGAATCGACAGTTTAAAAAATGAACCATCTTACACTCTTACTCCTGTAATATTGCCAATTTTCTACATGCTGTGTTTCCAGCTTAACTCGGCCGGCCGACGGGGCCCAAAATTAGACCGATCCGGCCTTCTTAACTCGGCCGGCCGAAGGGGCCTAAATTAGAACAATCCGGCCTATATGTAGCTTATTTATTTATGTTTTATGTAGCTTATTTATCTAAATGAGTGGGCACTGAGCGTTTCCTTAATTCGTACAAAGGTTGGATGGAATGACGATTTTCGCTCTTTCACTCCAACTAGAGAAGACATGAGATCAAGCCATTAAATTTCTCCACCAAACTCCTGACTATTATAATCTGCAACTACCTGAATCTAATATATATCGTATCTCTTAAATGCTATCTTGAATACCAACTGTTTTTCTCCTTACCAAATACCAACTGATTCTCTTAAATCGAAATAACCCAAAAAACTTTATTTTACCATAAACCTTAATTTCCCCTACTCCACACTCTTACAAGCCAACCCAATCAAATTAAGCTTCATCAAACCAGTGCATTAGAAAGACATGGAGAGGAATTTCCCCATGTGTCAAAAACAAGTAACTAGAGGATGCATTTTCCTCCCAACAAATGGGATTCATGATTACCTGGTGAAGGGACTCAACAAATCCATCATGGTTAGAGGAGTGGATTGGAATTCAGACGGGAGAGGATGCATCTGTGAGGTACAGTGTTATTTGGCAAGGAAATATGGGGGCCCCCCGGAGAGGTTCACACAATGGCAGACCAAGCAGGATGTCTATGTGGTGCAAATCCCAGCTGAGATCCCGACGGACATGGTCATCAGGGAAGGGGCAGAGTGGGCCCATGAATCTGGGTGACTCATTAAACAGTGGAACATACTGAAGAAATCGTACCAACAGCTCAGGTGGTTTAAAATTCATATCAAAATAACAGATTTTCCTTTAGAATTTTGGCACCCTTTCTTCTTGAACATGGTACTAGCGGAATTCGGGGAAGCCTATAGGCTTGATGAGGAAAACATGTGGGGAGCAACAAGAACAAAAATTAATGCGTACATGACCATAATCGATCCGAAGAGGGTACCTTTCTCGACAACTCTGCCATTTCTGAACCGATGGAAAGAATGCTTCTTTGAAATAATTAGTTGGGAATATGAGGGTGACCAACCTCATGAAGCACGATACGAACCAAATGATGAGGAGGATGCCAGAACATCCTTGCCGAAAGCACATGAAAAGCTGATGCAATGGAACACACAGAGGAGCCCACCACCCTCCTCCGCATCGTCTACGGCGGAGTCGCAAACTGGGGGATCACCAGAGGAGGTGGACCAGTTGAATAACACAAGAGTCTATGATACACCGGGACTAAGAGCCACCATTGGTGGACCGTTTCTGCAAGACCATGCCCAAAATAGCAAAACAGAACACACTTTCCCACTACAGACTGACCCTTACATGAAGAAGGAAACTCTGAAAAGTAACAGCTGGACTGCACTTTTTGAGCCCTAAGGAAATGTGGAAGTTACAATAGGTAATATGCCTGTTGTATGCAAAGAACTACAGCTTAGCACATTATATGTGGGTTCTCATGCTGTCAGCAGTCACACAAGATCATATCCACAGCAAAACAACCAAAAGGACACTAAGGAAGGAGAAACTCTCAGTAGTGAGGCCAGAGAAATTGCACAGAAGGAGGTCTGTCTGGGAACTGAGGATGCAAAGCAACAACCCAAAAGACCCAAACTTACCTTTAAAGAAGAAAAAGTCAGCAGCTCCATCCACGTTCCAATCACTTGTGGAGAAGCAAAATGGGCCTCACCAATATATTGCCCCAAACCCAATAACTCCAAACCAACTCAAAAGGCTTTTGTGTTTAATGCTGTTAACCCCACAGAACAAGAGCCTAACCACAATTCGAAAAATGCAAACCTGCACCCACCCAAATACAAAGTCGAATTCAATTCAACCCAGTGGAAATTTAAACCCCCCACAACTGAGAAGTAAAAACATAGCCACCTCACTTTACTCCCACCCAAATCAAACTAAATATACAGAAAACCAAAACAGACAAAGAGAAAAAATGGAGATGGCTGATGAAGAGTTCCTATCTCAGTTTGCAGCTATGAACACGGTTACCACTCTGGCCTTACCATAGGATATGATCAATACAGTGGACTGGACCCTTGCTGCGCTGGCCGTAGTAATCACAGACAAGAACACGATAGAGGCAAATTTCGTGAAGGTTATGATGAAGGCATGGGGAGTCCATCCAAGCACAAAAATGAGAATGATAACGAAAAACACCTTCCTTATTCATTTCATCACAGAAAAGGATTTGTTATATGTTATGCATAGGGGGCTATGGAATTACCGGGAAGATGCGATTGCTACGAAAATGATTCAGGGGCCTGGAGATCTCGAAGTATATACAGTTGAGGCAATTGAAATTACCACGCAGTGGCATCACATCCCGCCAGAAGCAGTCAAGAAAGAAGGGATAATACTCATGGCGGAAAAAATAGGCACTCCTATATCAGAGGTAACATATTTTTACTTATCGGGTAATAGAGTCTATAAAATCCGAATCCTTCTGCCTTTACATGAGCCACTAAAGGATACCCTTGAGGTAACACATCCAAATCTGGGTAAATTCATAGCTTATATTGTCTACGAGAGAGTGAATATGATTTGTATGTTCTGTGCGAACTTGGGACATGACAACAATACCTGTGTTGATAGAACCAGAATGTTAAGGCTAAGTAGGGACCTGAGATTTAAAGACAAACTAGGAATGAAAGAAATGACAGAAAATAGGGTGGGACCATGGATAAATGATCAGAACTTGGTACTTAGGCCATGTTGGTCAAAATCAGGGGAAGAATCAGAAGGTACCGGTACCAGGTCAGGAGAACAGAAAACCAAACACCATAAACACCAAAATTCAGATGGGGAATCTGAAACTGGAACTGGGACCCGAAGTGTAGAGAGAAAAAATAAATATACTCAAGGGGAGCAAAATGACTCACAAGTAGGGGCGGGGCAAAAGGGGTCGGGTCTGGGGGTAGATTTAAACTGCCCAGAGAAAGAAACACAAGGTTACAGAAGAAGCATAGGGAAGGAAATACAAATGCAAATAGATTTCTCTAGTCAGAACACATCACGAAAGAGAATGAGAAATAACTTGAGTCCAGAAAAAAAACAGATTGGACTTACAAGTAGTACAAGGTGACAATGAAAGGAACTTGGAAAATGACGAGTGGTATACGACCACTCATGCAAACAAAAATCGTGTTGTGGAGGTGAGCTCGGGGCCACCTCCACCGCAGCAATGAGTCTGTTATCTTGGAACTGCCGGGGAATTGGGGGTCCTCGGAAACAGGAGTTCCTTAAAAAACTACTCCATGCTACGCGGTCAAATATTTTCTTTCTCTCGGAAACCAAATGTTCGATCAAAAAATCCAAAAATTTTTTTAGAGACATGCCATTGGAAAATCAGACCTTCGTACCGGCAAGAGGCCGGTCCGGGGGACTTTGTTTGATGTGGGATAGAAATACAATTTTGCAAGTAAAGGAGAGGTCGAGATTCTTTTTTCATAGTACAGTGACAGATCAGAGTGGTAGTCAGTGGGAGTTAATTTGTGTTTATGGGGACGCAGACCATGCTCGTAATCCAGAAATTTGGGGGAAGTTTTTTCAAATAATTGGAGAAGGTGCACCAGTGTGCATCATGGGAGACTTTAATGCAATAGCAAACGAAGAGGAAAAGGTTGGTGGAGATCCGGTTCTGAACAAAAATAACCGTGATTTCAGAGATTTTCTGTTTCAAGGTGGGTTAATTGACCTAGGTTTCAAGAGGCCTGCTTTCACATGGACAAACAAAAGACATGCGTCAGAAGCAATTTTTGAGCGATTAGACCGAGTGGTGGCGACGGTAGGATGGTTACAGATGCACACTCAGGCGTATGTGAACCATCTGCCTCGAAGTCATAGTGATCACACGACGATTCTGTTGAATTTGAAAAAGAAAGAGCAAAGGCAAAAAAAATTCAGGATGGAATCCTTGTGGTTTGAAGTTGAAGGCTTTAGAGAGTCCTGGGAGGAGAATTGGAAGGGATCCCAGCAGGAAACATGGCAAACAAGATTGAATAAGGTGAATGAGAATATAAAAGTCCGGGCCAAAGAGCACTGATCACCGCAAAACAGGCTACAAGAGGCACAAAACTGCCTTTATCAAAACCAGCTCCTACACCCTACAGTATAGAACCAGAATATTGAAGAGGCATGCTTGTGTGAAATTGAGAAGGCAGAGAGAGAAATTGAACAATACTGGAAACAAAGGTAAAAAATAAACTGAGCTTGTAGCGGTGACCGAAATACTGCACTATTTCATGCTTCGGCAACAAATAGGAAAAGGCACAATATGATTTTGCGAATCAAAAATGAACAAGGGGCATTGGAATATGAAGAAAGACTGGTTAGACAAACGTTTATACGGTTCTTTAAAGCTTTATATAGCCCGGCATAGTGCTAATTAGAACCCAAAATGAGACCTTTTTTTCGGCAGCTCAGTCAAATAGGGTGGAATGTGATTCCTTAGGCAGAACAAGCTGGTCTGATGCGGCCACCATCACAGAGCGAAGTGAGAGCAGTCTTATTTTAAATGGGTCCGGATAAATCACCGGGCCCAGATGGAATTCCGGCAAGGTTCTTTCAACACCACTGGGAGACAGTCAAGGAGGTACTAGTGCAACAGATACAAAACGTGTTCCTCACAAAAAAAACCGTCGAGCGAGTGGATGGCAAGTCACATAGTGTTGATTCCTAAGGTAGAGGAACCCACTATGCCCAAAGAGTTTAGACCAATAACGGTCGGTAATGTTATGTACCGATTGTTGATGAAAATAGTAGCATGTAGGCTGCAGAAGCATACGGGCAATGTCATATCCAGATCACAGACAACTTTTTTGAAGGGGAGAAGTATATCTGACAATGCGATTTTGGTGAGGGAGGTATTACATTCCTTTGGCTGTATTGAATATAAAGAAGAAGCCTTTTTGCTAAAAGCAGACATTGCAAAAGCTTTTGATACCGTGAAGTGGAGTTTTGTGTGGGAGGCAATGAGGGATGTGCAAATCCCAAAGGAAATGATAGAGATGATCCGAACATACATGGAAGGTAGCAGGGTAACCGTGTTGGTGAACGGTCAAGGGGATGGTTTTTTGAAGTCAAACCGGGGACTAAGGCAGGGCTGTCCTCTGTCCCTGTATCTGTTTATTTTAGTCATGGAATGCCTCACAAAGAGACTGCAATTGGTAGTAGAAGAAAAACGAATTCGAGGCATTAAGCTGGCCCCAACAGCCCCTTTACTAACACATTCTATTTATGCAGATGATTTGGTCATAATAGGAAGAGCAACACAGCAGGAGGCTGTAGCATACAAGAAAGTGTTTGAGGAATTTGCGACATATTCGGGCCTATCAATTAATCCAGAAAAGTCAACCATTTGGCTAAGCAAGAGATGCAATGAAGAAACAAAACAACAAATATTGCAGGTCTTGCAAGCAACAGTGGCGACAGACAAAGAGAAGTACCTCGGAGTAATACTGACTCAAGGAAGAAGGCAACAGAAGTACACCAGAGATATGCTGGTACAAAAATTCCAACAAAAGCTAGCGGGATGGAAGGTAAATCTATTATCTCATGAGGGCAGAATGGTGTTAATCAAATCGGTGCTACCATCAGTATCGGCATACTATATGTCAATTGAGAAATTATCGAATAAAACTGTTAATCAGTTGGAAGGAATTATGAGGAGGTTTATGTGGGGTAAAATAGGAAAAGAGAGATATATGGCTATGATCGCATGGAACAAGTTGTGTTAGTCGAAAGAGGATGGGGGGCTGGAAATAAAGAGCATTCTAATGTTTAACAAGGCTCTTATACAAAAACTGATTTGGCAAGTTGTAAGTGAGAAAGAGAAGTATGCTGTGAAAGGCAATGCAGAAAAATAAACAAGCCATGATGGTGCAGTTGCGGTGGCAAATTGGAGATGTAACTCGTATAAGGCAGAGACAGAACCATGATATGATGATTGGAGGGGTACACAGGGATACAGAGCACAAGGAGTTAGGGTGACAGTAGCGCAATTATATGATCACCACACGAAACAATGGAAAGAGGATCTTATAATACTTATGCTTGGTATGAATGCATTACAACAGATTCAGCAAACAGTAAGGCCACCGGTACAGCAACCGGTTTTGAGGGATAGATTAATTTGGATGGGTAGCAAAAAGGGCATTTATAGTGTCAAAGAAGGGTATGCGGCACTAAGTAAATTGGACCCGGTAAGACCCGTTAACAGTGCAGCCCAATTAAAAGCTTTTGGGTGTATCTGGAAATGGGAAGAAATCATACCTAGGGTCCGATTATTTATGTGGAGAGCCCTGCAAAACGGGTTAACCACAACACAGGAGATGTCAAGAAGAATCAGAACAATAAGACCGGTATGTCCCCGTTGCAATCAAGAGAATGAATTTACAATGCATCTGCTATTTTTTTGCCCCATTTCTAGAGCAACATGGTACGCCTCACCTTTTGCGCTTAGAGTAACAGGACTGCCTTTTAACTTTGCGGAAGCACTGGTACAGATGGCCAGCCGCCTAGACAAAAATCAAATCCCGGATTTCTGCAATATTATGTGGTGCCTCTGGAAAGCAAGAAATGAGGAAATTTTTGGCTCAAAAAAACCAACTCCGGGAGCCATTTTGGAAAAAGCAAGGGCATTGTCTTTGAGGGACATAGAAAGGGTAAGAAAGGAAACAATAACGGTACAGGAGGAGGTCACTGAAACACAGGGTAGTCGGGTAATATTAGTGGATGGATCATGGGACGTAAAAAACAGGGCCGGTATGGGTTGGGCGGTATACAATCGAAGGGGGGACCTGGTCTATACAAGTTATTGTGGGGCAATGGCGCAGGATGCATTCTGTGCAGAAACAGAAGCTCTTTGGCAGGCTATGAATTATATAGCACAAAATGGAGATGAAGGAAGATTTCTATGCTTCTCAGACAATAAGAATCTGGTGCAAGCCATATCAGATAGAAGTATAGAGGGAATCACATCGTGGAGAGCAGCAGAGAAGGTGCAGGAGTGCATCAATTGGGCAGCAAGGTACCAACACAAACTACAGGTACGGCATATTACCAGGAAGGCCCTACAAACACCACACGGCTTGGCAAACTGGGAAAGAACCAAGGGCAGAAGAGAGGCAGGAACACCCATAAGTGCAGTATAGGACATTTGCAAATTGAACATCACCTTAATGAGATGTATTTTAATGTAACATGACTAGATAAGACAGTTTTTAAATTTTCTAGGTCTTAATTGTTAGTTTACTTGATTTCTTTTCATTTCCAAGCAATGTAGTGTAAACTAGGACTTGTAATAGTTTATTATCTGATAATCAATCTAATACCTACGGGTTTCTCCTCAAAAAAAAAAGAAAAAAGGGGGCACTGAGCACTATATAAAGACGAGAAAATCTGAGCTCAGAGCTCGGTCTTCTCCAGCTTGCACATGCAAAACCAAGAGAAGAGAGGCAGAGAGAGATGGGGTGGAACGCGAAGAGAAGTAAGAAAAGAGAAATCAACTCGCTTGATCCCGGTGGTATATACCCGTGCCTATTAACGCACCGTTTGAGTTTAGATCTGATCCGTTCGTTACACATCGATCAGAACGAATCTTAAAGGTCCCGTGCATGACCTCCAAATTCTGATAGGACGGTCCGGAGCTAAACTCAAACAGTGCGCTAATATATATTACTCGGCACAGCCACAGCCACAGGTCGGGTGTGACAAAAGTTCTTTCTTCTGAGTATCTCTCATGTAACGTGTAATGCATTGTCTCAGCGATTGATTACGCCATAAAGAGACAGAGTGCATTTTTATCCTTCTCAGTTGAGCAAAGAACTAATGAAGGCGGCATGAGTGTGTGTGTATCAAACCTCCTTGAGGTGGCGATGACATGGGAACCGCTCAAGCTTTTTGGCTGGGTCTTGGTTTCTTCGTTGAAACAAAATGGTGCATGTGCATTCCCCTTTATTTTTTATATAGTATGCGGGTTTGTTTTACTTCATGCACACAAGATGTTTGTTGAATTGTCTGAGTCGTTTTGCCACTGTATCTGGACGTTATATGTTTCCTGGTCAACGTCCTAATAATAAATTTTTAGATTACAGGTTTTCTCTGGTACATTTTCACCTTACATGGTGTAAATGTTTGCACCGCACCCTTATTAGTATTGATCAAGTGCCTTCTTTAACCATGGAGGCATTTCATATCATAGAGAAATGGACATAGTTTTTTCAAATAATATTTTTACCTAAGTATAGCTAGCCTTGAAATTAGGAATTATGCATCTGTGACAACACTTACTCAATTCACAATGTTGCAATATATCTTTGAGGTATACTCTCAGTATGGATATATGTTTGACCTTTTAATACAATTTGAAACTAAAATAGATGGCTTATAATTTCAAAAGATGTGGGAGCTCTCATTTAATGATTATTGATCATTCCACGGCATTTTATCCCAAAAATAGAAGAGAATTTTGACTTGACATGAAAGAGACACAGAATTTTCTCAAAATAGACTGATAAGATTATAAGGCTCATCTTACCTCCCTTTCCTCCTTCCTTTACAAGGCCGACATGTGGATGGAATGAATATTTATCATATCCTAAAGAGAAATGAGACAATTCAAACACATCCAAAAGAAATAGCCGTATGTCAAGCATGTAATGTATATAAAAAATTCCATCAAATATTAATGGTTTTAGACAAATTTTAAGTATTTCTTTGATCTCGTTTTATGTAGGAAGGGCAAAATTTCTGGATTTTGATGATAGGCCTTGGCAGTGGAGGGTAACGACTTGATCTTTACTACTGTAGCGTTGATTGCTATAATAACAAATACAGTAGTTATTATTTTGATTCATGGATATTGGACTACATTTGGCATGCCTGATGGTTCCACCGCGGATCTTACCAAAGTGTGCTTTCAGATGGAATGGCAGATCTTTTTAATTACAGGAACCCAGATCGTGACATTGAACAGGTACAGAGATATTCATATCTATCTGCCAGTTCCTCTGTTTATATTTATCACATCTTTTTCTTGTCTTTCTATGGTCAACAAAATATCCTTTGTTTTGGTAATGATAAGGAACATTGAACCGATATTTATGACCTTTGACTAGAGTGAAAGAGGATGAAATTTGCAGTTTTCATTACTTAATTTATGCTTGTGCTCAATCCATTTAAATTTTGTTAGGTCATCAATGATAGATTGGACATTTTATTCACAATGTATATCTCTTTTTTCTGGTATCTAATTCTAATCCAAAATTTTCGTTGGAACAAGTCGTTTTGGACCTCGTGTAAGGGATATATCTAAAAACAAATAACTTTTAGAATTTCACTGAGCAATTTAAGTTCTAATTAATTTATGAAAATCAATATCATACCTTAAGTTCTCCTTTTGTTTTCCTGGGTGACCCCAATGCATATACCACAACAAAATTGAGTTTTCATTTTAAACCTTTTTTTAATTAAGAATCATTTTAGAAGGCTAAGGCCAATGCATATACCCCAATGCCGTATTAATCAAGCACAGTATTCTGTGCTAAGGCATGCTTATGTTGTGCCAGACATAATGCATCAATTAATTTTTCGCTAAATGGTGAAGGCTAAAAAAATTGAAATTCCAGATACATTTATGGCGCCCTTAGAAACTTGAATTTAGAACCTTTCAGAGAACATGTATTAGTAATAACTTACCACTTGAGCTAGTAGTACCAATTACTTAACTATGACTTCCTAAACTATTTATTTCTTGTTTATTGAAGGCCCTGGTTGCACTAAAGAGGGGGACTCAACTAATTAAGTGTAGTAGAAAAGGAAAACCGAAGCTTCGCTCTTTCAGACTTTCTAGTGTCAGTAATGAAAATTCTTTCTTACATCCTTCATATTTTAGTTCTGGTGTAAGTACCTGTGTTGTTTCAGTTAAGAGGGGAGATCCACTTACAACTCATTTGAGGAAAGATCTTGATAATACTTTTTTTGTTGCATTAATAAATTGATTTTACAATTTCAAATAACAAAAGTCATTTTTTTTTATCATTTTTCAATGTACTGAGGTACAGATCAAACTCACGGGAAACTTAACCTTGTTTTTGTATTGCATGATAATGTATCATATAAGCTGACATACAGTATTGCAATCACTAATAACAGATAAATCACTTTTAACCACCATCATTTTGGTTTTTTTATGGAAACAACATCTATAATAATTGTTAAAAAAAATTATTTTGTACTTGCATAGCTCTTCTTTGCGCCTTTTTTAGTCTACCGTGCTATGGTAGTATTGACAGATTGGTATACAGGACGAAACAACTCTGATTTGGATCTCGCACAAGAAGCAGAAAAGCATCAAGTTACCTTCTGTTACTAAAATCATACCTGGACAACGAACTGTAATCTCTGTCTCTCTCTCTCTAACTCAAAAATTCATGGCATACACATAGATGAAAGTATAGATACATAAACAATTTGATTTTTTTTTTGTAAAGTAAAAGAATGTAAGATCAGAAAAGTCCATTATCTTCTCTGAATATAAAAGGTCAACTATGCACCTTCCCTCTGCTGCATTGTCTTTAAAGAATTCAGGGAAGGAATAGTAATATGTTCATGTTTGCAAAGCCTTACACGATTTCTTTGAGGATTTACAGCTGCTAAAATTTCCCTTAATCTTAATTTACACTTTTTGTGTGATACAGGCTGTGTTTGGCAGATATCCACTACCTGAGAAAGATTATCTCTCTTTCTCCCTTGTATACAGGAACAAGAACGACGAACGAACGCTTGATTTGGTTTGTATATCCCGAATCTCTACAAATAATCTTTGTAAAAAAAATGAATATTTCATTTTAAACAAAATTAACATCACTTGTCTAGATTTGCAAAGATCAAGCAGAAGTAGAGATTTGGTTTTCGGGACTACAGACACTAATTAACTCAAATTCTACACAACCAAGGAAATCAAGAAGTGAAACAAGTAGTGACATCACATTTTCTGACGTAAGTTGCTTCTTATTTTTTTCTTGAAGTGTAGCTGTATATCTTCCTTTCTTTTTCCTAGATAATGCTTCTTTGTACATCAGTTCTTATATGATTACTTGTACATGCCTACTGATGACACATAATTGCACATAGGGGCTAGGATTAGGCAGACTACAAGTCATTATCAGTTTGTATGCAATTATTTTCTAAAGCTAGCTAACTGCCCCTAGTAACATCATTAATTGTGCTCTCTCTCTCTCTCTCTTAGGACGGAGGAGACTCAGTTAGAAATAATAGTCGTGCTTTGACTGCTGTGCTAGACCTGTCTTTAGGGGCAAATAGAAGTTTGTCCCCAAGCAACTACTTACACCTCAATTCTGGCAAGTCGGATCATGCGGGACATTCCCCTGAGTATCCAAACATGATAATAAGAGGAAGTACAAGTGGTTCCAATGTTGATGTTGGTCGTCTTAGTGTTTCCAGTGCACCTGGCAGCAGTAATGTTGCAGAGGACATAGAATCTTTAGGTGATGTGTTTGTATGGGGAGAAGTATGGACTGACGGGCCGCAATTTCAAAAGGCTGATGTATTGTCACCAAAGCAATTGGAAACAGATGTTGCTATAGATGTGCAACAAGTGGCTGGTGGCGTGGGCCATGCAGCTCTTGTCACAAGGCAAGGAGATGTGTTCACATGGGGTGAAGAATTTTCGGGGAGACTTGGGAGGGGGAATGAGCTGAGTGCAAGCCGGCCGAAGCCGGTTGAGGTGTTCTCGAATTGTAACATGGAAATTGTGGCATGTGGTGAGTTTCACACTTGTGCGATAAATATACAAGGGGAAATGTTCACTTGGGGTGATGACCATTACAAGTCTGGACTGCTTGGACATGGATCTGAGGCGGGTCATTCACTGCCGAAGCGGGTCTCTGGTCCCCTTGAGGGGATTCGGGTTATTGGCATTTCATGCGGTTCATGGCATACAGCTCTTGTGACATTCAATAACAAGGTACATAATCTCCAAGTTACATGACCAAAATGCTCAAGTTTTAGTTATTTGTTAAAAATTGATACATTGAAGGAATTATGATACATACATGTATATTACACTTATCCATCCATGAATATAACCTACCCGGAGTTTTATTTCTGTCTGATGGGATATACTACCGATCAATTAAAAATCCCCAAAACCTAATTTTGTTGCAATTTTGGTTCTTTCAACTTTTAGCCTGCACTTAAGATCCTGAAAAACTATATTAACATTAATAAATTGCTTAATTAGAAAAGTTTATGTCAATTAAATATGACTGTACCCGAGCATACTGTTATGAGTCCTGGATGTTGTACATACAAGAAACGAGCAATTATTTGGTTAGTATCACATAGTTCCAGTGGCACTTTTTTAATGTTCTCCAAAACAAGTAAATGAATTAAATGATTAAATAAATAAATAAATATTACTACTATAGCAATTGCAGTTGCTGTAATTACCTGTATAACAAGGAGAATTAGGCCAAGGATAATAAGAATAAAGAGATAAAATTAGTTATAAGCACAAGAGCAATATAATTATTGATATTTTTCTCTGTGAAAATGCAGCTCTTCACATTTGGTGAGGGAGCATTTGGTGCTTTGGGTCATGGTGACCGAGAAAGTATCAACTATCCTAAGGAGGTAAAAAAATGGAGTGGTCTGGAGCATCTCGAAAAAAGCGGAGTAGTGAAAACGGAAGTACGTGGAATAAAGAAAGTTGCATGTGGAGTGTGGCACACTGCAGCTATAGTCGAAGTAGTTAAAAGCAATAAATTGAATGAGCAGTTAGCTTCACCAGTTATATTTACATGGGGAGATGGTGCTAAGTATCGACTAGGCCAAGGTGACAAAGAGGCAAGGCTAGTGCCCGCACTTGTCGAATCACTTTGCAGTTATAATTTCCATCAGATTGCATGTGGACACAATCTTACAGTTGCGCTTACGACATCTGGCCGCGTAATCACAATGGGTGATCCGACTTATGGCCAACTTGGGGCATCTAAAGTCAATAGTGAAAGCCCAAATTTGGTAATACTTACGGATGTTGAAGATATTGCATGTGGTGCCGCCCATGTAGTTGCACTTACACAAAGAAGTGAACTTTACACATGGGGCAGAGGTGCCAATGGAAGGTTAGGTCATGGAGACACAGAAGATAGGGATAAGCCCACTCTTGTTGAGAGCTTGAGGGACCGTCACGTAAAGAGCATCTCATGCGGTGCAAGCTTCACGGCATGTATATGCATTCACAAATGGGTGCCTACAAATGACCAATCAGTGTGTGCTGGGTGTAGACAATCATTTGGGTTCGCTCGAAAGAGGCACACTTGTTACCATTGTGGCCTAGTCCATTGCCATGCTTGTAGTTCACGCAAAGCCTTGAAGGCACAACTTGCACCTAACCCTGGAAAACCACACCGCGTATGTGATTTGTGTTTTGCAAAACTCAATGCAAATGAGACAATCAGCATGGCTACTGTAGCTAGTAACCGGTATGTGGTGACGCGACGGTCTACTGACCAAGGGAGGGCATCGAGACTATTATTGCAATCTCCAGTTGATCCGGTAAGATACTCTGATGTGAAGCCTGTAAGAAATGAGGGGAAGTCAGACTCATTATCCATTATACGTGCAAGCCAAGTTCAATCTCTATTGCCACTACCTACTTCGTTGAGTGCCCTTCATGCTGCATTAAGACCAATTGTGACATCATCAGGACTGCCAAGTAGTAATGGTAATAGTAATGGTGGTACGGTTCCTGGATCTCCTTACTCACGTAGACCAAGCCCACCTCCATCAACTCCATTTTTCACTAAAAATGTGTATGATAACCAGAAGAAGATTATCGACACATTGCAAAATGAGTTGCAACAACTACAGATAGAGGTAAATTGCAGAATTTTTCAGTTTAGATTTGTGAACGTGTTGTTGTAGGACCAGCTCTCATTTCAGATAAATGAACTGGCTTTCCTGTTCATTGTCAAATTCAAACTAAAAAAAACTTCATTTACTTTTTTCCCCCTTCTTAAAGTAATTGTGGTGTTGGGAAGAGAATTTAATTTTACCATTGAATGAAATACACGAAGATGAGGTCAACTGCTTTCAAATAGCGCTAGGCAGATACCCTACTATCTATCAATGCAAATTTTTGAAATAATCCGTCCTTCCCAACTCTCACACACTAGTGTTATAATTAGATAACAATAATAAAACTGTACATCGTATAATCAATTGATGCTTATAAAATGTTGAAAGTACTTGATCAATCATTGATTATTGCAAACAACTTTTAGCATTTGCAGTTTCATTTTTGTATTGATGAATTAACTTATAATTTCCTTTTTTTATTACTCTTCTTTGAAAGAATGGAGAGTTAAAAAGGCAGAAAGAAATGCAAGACAAAGAGATTCATAATGTACTAAAGAAGGCTAAGAAAGCGGCTACTTTCGCTGCTAAAGAAAATGCAAAGTGCAATGCTACATTTGACCTCGTTAGGAAATTTGAATCTCAGGTATTACTACACAACTAAGTTGCACCAAAGTAACTTGCAAGTTTTTGAAATTTCAATATTGTAGAATCTGACGGACTAGAACAAATCTTGATTTCAAAACTAGGGTAGTCTTAACACACATCTAATTTTTTGTGTATATCATGTCATCGTGCACATTCAGAATAATAGCCATTAATTCTTAAATGTAAGAAAAGTAATTTTCAACAAAAATATCAAATTGAGTATTTTTCATATGAGAAAGATTGTAATAAAATCTTTGATCTCCAGTTTATATATTTAATACCCTTTTCTTCAATAGCAAAAGAAAAAGTTACTAAGTTTCTCAAGTTAAATTTTTTAGTTTTATATACTCTCACAAATAAGAAGGTTTTTAATACTATGCATATCTAGATTAGTAAACTTTTGCTATTTTAATATTATAAAGACACTAATATTCCCCGATTACGATTAGTATTTCATACCTTATATCTGTAGTGGATTTTAAGTTTTTATAATAGTTTAGAATCCATCAACAACAAAACTTATCTTACTATGTTTAAGAATGATTTACTTTGTTCATATGTATATAACAATGATGAGGTTTGACACATACATTGCCATTCATTGAATGCCTTGAACTTTTCAACTGTCTAAATTTAATTTGATATTCTATAATTAAAAATAAAAATAATTTTTTTTATGAAAATAAACCATAATTAAAAATAAAAATTTAAAAACCACTTCAGACTGAACTGCCATTTCGGTCCGGAAAAAAAAAAGTTTGGATCGAAATGACATTTCAGTTCTTATGATTTTTGTAAAAAAAAAGTAATCATGCTGGTCTCATAATTTTTTTTTTTTAATTATGGTTTATAAAAAAAAAAATTCTAAAATAACACTGAAATTGCAGATAATGCTATATAGTTATATAGTTTGATATTCTCCAATATTTCATTATATAAATTTAATTGTTGGAATTATGAAAAAAAAAATGTATAATGTTGATTTAGTAAAGTTTGAAGTGCAAAGAAGTTTAAATATACAAGATCACATAAATTATGTGATGCATCCTAGCTATTTTATCAATTCTCATGAAAGTCACGTGCTTTAATTCTTTTTTTTTTCCAATTGTTTCATTATATTGTGTAGTCATTATCTATTTTTTTTTGTTGGCGGCCTGATGTTTACTCTCAGCCATTCTAATTCACCATTTGTAGAGTCCTCCAGACAACCGATTTTTTTTTTATCTATAACATGAAAAAAAAAATCATGACATTGTTAAGAAATTTTAGCATGGAGATTAGAGATGTAAAATAGTCACCTCGTGACCGGATACGTCATGTAAACCCATTTGCATGTCCAACAACACAACATTAACTTCTAATTTTAAATTTTGAACAATTTTTGAAAGATTGTCAAATAAATATATTGTTGTTTTGTCTTGATAAAAGTATTGTTGTTTTGTCTTGATAAAATTGTGTCGTTCCTGTGTGCTAGAGAAAAAAAAGAAACCCCAAAGAAGGTATGCTAAAATTAGAATGACCTAAAGAAGATATACTGACACTGTTTATCTCAACTTTTGTTATTTGCATCACGCACTTCCATTAATTGTGATAAACCTCAACTAATATTAGAAGGCATTCTTCTTTTCTGTTATAGCTCAAGGAGATTGGAGATAATGTGCCACCTGAGGTTTTTGAGACCCTAGATGCACTTAGGAAACAATCAGAAAGTATTAAACCAAGCCATGGTCCAGCAGACCAGGACCAGCATCGATTTTTGGCTGAGAACACGAGCAATGCATATGAGGAAGAAAGTTCGGTGCAGGTGCAGAGTGGCGCAAGTAGCAGCACTGAGAATCCATATGAGGAGTCTGAGGACCGGTTCGAACCGGGTGTGTATGTGACATATGCACAGTTCAGGGATGGTTCAACAGCTTTTAGATGCGTTCGATTTAAGTATTGTTTTCCTTCTTAATATTTTTTACTTCAACAGTTTTTATTTTTCTTCAAGGATTAATGAGCTGGTGATAGAGTTAAAGCCAACGGAGGTGACCAATGGTTTGTTGTATGCATAATACATGCTTGTTTGGCACACCTTCTTATATATATTCCTGCACCAGTAAAAAAAAAAAACAAAGGAATTTTCTAGTGGACAAAACCCAGTCTACATAGAGATATTAATTCATTTTTTGTTGCACAATTTTTTGTTACTCAGCTGTTGAGTCACAAGGAAGAAAAAATAAGGGCTAATGTAGAGCAATTTTGTTTTGTTTATACAGTAGGAAGAGGTATCTTGAGCATCAAGCTGAAGAGTGGTGGAAGGATAACAAAGATAGAGTAATCAAGCATTATACCAATACGAGCCCAAATCCGGATGCAGTGTTACCAGTGTCCCCGCTTCCACCTCCACTGCCACGAGCAGCCAATAACGGTGAGACATCAGGCACTAAATCTGAAGGATAGCTAGAGCAACTTTACAAGAGTACAATTGTTAGAGAGATGGAAAAGAGTGTGATCTTAGTTTAAATTTGGGTTAGTTAATTCCATTTGGTGTTTCATCCAAGCAATCAGAAGTTCAAATATATTTTTGATCTATAATGAGAGGATAATTTTATTGGCTCTTTCTTTCTTTCTTGCATTTATTTGCCTTCTATTTTGGTAACATCCTGAAGAAAAAAAGGGATGAAGATTTTTTTTTTTCCATATATTAGACAGAAAAAAGTTGTAATTAATACTAGATTTCCTTTTATTTCAGAAATATTTTAACTTTCAATAGTCCATCAGGATTTCTTTCTCATTTGTTCAATATTCAATTCATTGAGCTCTATGTTTATTAGTCTATAATGAGAGGATTTCTCATTTGTCCTCTAAAACATTTGCAAAATATTTGAATTTCCAGAATGTCAAATTAATCTTTTGGAATAACAGCAATCCAAAGCCATTATTTAGCAGTTAGCACTCTCTTTAATCTATGTGAATATGTCATTCACTAATATACTAGTAACAAACTCATACCCCCGGGTACTTAGCTGATAACGAGTATAAGGATGTAAATATGTAAATTTATGTCCCCGTTGTAAACAAGTCAATTTTTTATGTGCTATGATCAAATTTATAAAAATAATCATGGTAAGAAATATTTGTAAAAAAATGTAAACTAAAGAAATAATATTGTAAAAAAAAAGAAATTAATGTATACAAAAATAAATATATTGACCGGAATTTAAATTGTTATTTCGGATAAATAATGACATAATTTTGTGTTATTTTAGTCACGTGTAGTCATTCTTGTCATGTTTTATGTTGTGTTGTATCATGTCTAGTGTGATCAGACTAATTGACATGTCGCGTTATTAATCTCTGAAAATATTTACAAGACATAAGTCACGCCACGCCACGTAATTAACATGTCCGTGACGAATCGGATCACGGTGTGATTTTTTACTTCCATAGCGGAGCATAGGTCCGATTAGTTACCTTTTTCTAATACTAAACTATAGGAAATAAATCTGCTGTTATTTTATGCATGAATCTCAATAAAAAAAACTTTTTTCATAAACAAATCTCAACCAAATTGAATAGTTGGAATCGGAATAACAGACCTATTGGAATCCCTCATCTACCTCCACTGCAGTTACATGTGAAGTTGCCTAGCCTATATATGATTACTTTCTTGAAGAAAATTTGAAGAATATACATGCAATTTGAAGAAAAATTTAAAGAAAAATTAAGTATTTTAAATATTTTTGAAGAATATACATGCAATTAAAATTCTGACTCCTGTTTTGTATCCAACCTGATTTTTTTTTCAATATAAAAGAAAGTTCCTTGACATTTCTGTGTTCTTTTCCTTGTCATACATGGATCTGACAGTTACAACCAAAAAAATTCATATTATATTTGTCACAAGATAGCTCTGTCATGTTCTTAACTTGTGATGTTTTAAGTAAGTTTAAGATACTTTTTTAACTTCAACGAGATTTCAACATATAACTCAAATATATAGAATAAACATTTGTGATTTATACACCTCTTGCAAAGTATTATTCTAGCATTTAAAATAATTATTATCACATATTGATATGTAATAAATGTTCTAAGAGGAGGGATCCACTTACATCATTTTTTGGTGACACCAAATTACACCATCTATTTTTAAAATAATAAAGTCCAAACAGTGATCCAAATCATTCAACATGATATACATATTAAAATGTGTTTAGAGACCAAATTTTACATTTTTTTTTAATTTTTTACTATTTATTAAGTATTTTATAAAATCGTTGTTTTCAGACCATTGAATTTTTGTACCCATCTTAATAAATAGTAAAAAAAATTTTAAAAAATATAAAATTTGATCTGCAAACACATTTTAATATATCCAATATATTGAATGGATTGGATCGACTGTTTGAACTTTAAAAATGATGTAATTCGGTGTCACAAAAAAATAGTGTAAGTGGATCCATCCTCATGTTCTAAATTCAGTGTCATTCAGAATGTATGAAATAGAAAGGTTCAATATCCTCCATTGAATATTTCGATTTCTTCTCTTAATATAATTGGGCTGTTTTGTAAAAATATTAAATCCTAGAATGGAATCTATTCAAATGTTTAAACATATTATTTAGATTTTTTATTGGTAAAAATATTATTTCATGAGTGAGAGCTATGCTATACTATGCATAGTGCAAATCAGTTCACTATGAAACAATATCTTTAATTTTAAAATCTAATTATTTGATCTGAACAATTAATATTCATTGTTTTATGAAAATATGCTTGAATATTTAATTGTAGATAGGTAGTAAATTACTGCATTCAAACAGTCCAGAATTTGTAAATAAAGTGATTTATATCTATTTAAAAAATAGTAAAAAGAATCTAAAATAAATATAAAATTTATTTTAAGTAAATTTTTATATGGAGATCATGTTGAATACAACATGATTTAGATTAAATATTTAATATTTAAAAATAAAGATATCATTTTATAGTACGGTCCGATCTGTATTATTGCACTATTTTTTATTCATCCAAACGCACCCATAATATGTTTTTCTTTTCGTCAGTTAGGCGAAGTTTTCAAATTAAATCTTACTCTCTATAGATTTGAAAATTTGGTTTTTTTTTTTTTAATCTATAATAAATGGACCAAAACAACAACGAAATTTCCAATCTACTACACCTAAGAATTCATATTTTATCACGTAAAGTAACATTAATTTTGAGTTTAGACCCGGACCCTCAGATCTGTATGGCACGAATATTAAAGAAACCCCGTGCAATATTGCCGCCGGATCGGCCCGAATTCTAATCATACGGTCCGGATCTAAACCCCAAATTTGAGTTACTTCAGAGGATCTGGACTATAAACAAAAGTCAGAAACTTAGAATAGAGATAAAAATATTTCTCCCCAGATTACAACGAGAGACCATCAATCTCTTCGCCCCTAAGAATTGAGAATTTCCAGGTTCCTTCGCTCCGTTGGATTCGATTCCATCCCCAATTTCAGTCTCTTTGTTTGTGATTTTGACTTTGATTTTGAGATTTGGGGTTGGGGATTTTTTTTCTATCCGAATATAAGTAAGAATCGATCCTGAGCGGTGGAATTTCTGAGAAGTATCTTCCAATACTCCGTTTTAATCCCTTTTGCATTTTTCAAATCCTCGATTGCACCTAGTGCAAAGAGAAGAACTTGCATATCACTGTGGAACTCCGATTTTGACAATTTGGGTTTTCATTTTGGTCTTGTTCTCTTAATTAAGGGGTTTTAAAATGGGATTGCAACAATCGAAAGGTCAATTGCTTTATGAGCAAGTTAACTACGGAAATGTCGAAGGAATCAAAACTTTGAAAGAACAAGGGGCTGCTCTTGAGGTAAATTAGCAAACTTCTTTCAATGTATTTGTTAAAATACCTCGTTTCTAGTTCTAACTATGTATTCTATGCTATTTTTTATATTTTAGTGGGTAGATAAGGATGGAAAGACCCCTTTAATACTTGCTTGCTTGAGGCATGATTTGTTGAATGTGGCTAAGGTTTTAATTGAATTGGGTGCAAATGTCAATGCGTATCGACCTGGTAAGAACATCAGTCTTCCTTATACAGTAAATTCATATAATATTATTAGTGTTTGTTGCTTGTGGTAATATAAATTTTCATTGTACTTCTCCAATATTTTATGAATTTAGTAAGACTTGATTGTATTTACAAAAAAACATATGTCGGATATCAGGTGTCCATGCTGATTATTGTATGGAAAAGTTGATATGAGCTTCTCTCCTTTGTAATGTAGGAAGCCATGCAGGAACACCACTTCACCATGCAGCTAAAAAAGGTCTGGAACAAACTGTTAATCTCCTTCTTGCTTATGGAGGTACTATATAACTCTCTCTCCTACAGATAGTAAATAAAAAATGGACTCATTTTTAGTAATTAAATTTTACACTCTTTCTTAGTACTACTAAGCTTGGCTTTTCTTGACGTTTCATTTTGTGAAAATTACACTCAATATTTCTCATCCTTTGCAAAATGTGTCCTTTATCAAACTGTTAAGATGGAAAAATTTATATTGTTTCAAGTTTTAAAATTTTTGCCCCTACTGCCTGTGCTCTCTATCTACTCCCTTCTAAAACCAGATTGAACTGAAATAAAATCATATAATAAATGTTGGTTTAGTGAGATAAAATAAAATACAGTTTTAGCTGAGGTAATGATCTTTTTTTTTTTGTTTGACTCAGTCTTAGTTTAATAGGTTGTGTTATTTGCTTCCTATCCAAAAATGTTGGTCGTCAGCTGCAAAAACCATATAAATATAAGCATTTATCTTTCTTTTGTTTCAGCGAACCCATTTATAATGAACGACGATTGCCATACAGCACTTGATCTGGCTAGAGAAAAGGGTCATATAAATGTTGTGCGGGCTATTGAGGTACAGTACATTTATTTAAGGAATTTACCTCTGATGTTAAGATGTGAAGCCTAAAACTTGTATCACAAGGATGATTCAGTACTTTAGGAGCACTGAACTGGTATAAGAGATTGGTTGTCATTTATAGTGATTCAGTCAGTTAAGTTTAATGCTGATTAAAGTTTTAATCAGACTTGTCTTCTTCTTAATAAACCATTATTTTAGTTGTATGCAAAAAAGAAATTGGAAAGCTGTTCTGTATGAAAAATATTCCAACAGAACATTCAGTTGGGTCATTTCTGGCAGTTTTTGTTTAAATTTTGTTATCATGAATCTTTATGCAGAGCCGAATATGTCTCTTTTGTGGATGGCTACGCGAGAATTATGGGCCAGGTTTTCTCGAAGCATTGGCACCACAGCTCATGTCAAGAAAAGTGTATGCAAATTAAAAACAGCTGCTCTTTTTGCAATTTGTCTTAAAAATGAGTGCCCCTTTATTTTTGTGGTTTTGTCTGGTGTTGTTTAAAGTATATAACTTTGGTACTATGGGTCAATAGTACCTGCTACCAGCGACAGATCTTAGTATCGCCCAAAGTGGAGTCTGGAAGATGATTTTCAAGTTGTTAGATCTTAGAATTTAATGCTTTGTTGTCTTACGTGCCCCCCTCGAAGATTTGATTCAAGCTCTGCTGCTGCATAATTCCTGCTTACATGATTTATGTCATGAAAGTTTCTTCATTTTGTACTACAACCTTATGTTTCTCCTCCTGAAATTTGGTGCAGATGGGCTGTGGTTTTGCCGTGTGATGCACGTAATCCATCAAAGCCTCTTAAATTCGAGCTGGCTGTTTACCCGGATCTCATGGTAACAATAATAATACTAATAATGATGCCTGATTTGACTTTTATGATTTTAGTGTATGTTAATATTTTTAACTTCCATTTTTTATAGGCACCAAAACCGAACAAAGTAATACCCCTATCAAAATGCCAAATGGAGGAGCCAAAATTCAATCAAGCTGATCCTTCTCTCATTATCATTGAGAAATCAACGAGTATGTAATTGTACATACCCATTTTTCATTGCAAATATTTGTTGCATGGGTTGTCATACTTAATATGTTGGCAATAATTGAAGGGACAAAACATAAGTTTTTATCGGGAAATGAAGGGGACAAGAGACAGCTTCAGTCATTTTGTATGGCATGCAGAGGGTTAACTCAGGTACCTTAATACAATTTTTCAATATGCGTGACAACAACAATTGAAAGAACGATATTATTATAAACTTTTTATTTGGTTATGACAACTGTGAAAGTTTTTTTTTTCAAACTAAGTTTTTTGACAAAGGAAAAACTTGTAAACTTTTTTTGATTGCTTTTTGTTGTACCTGCAACCTAAGATTATACTACTAAATTTTGATTTTGACATGTTTTGCTCTTTCAGATCCCAACTGTTGTACCTGCACCTCCTCCTGGAGTTGCCCCTGTTGCCAACCAAGCACGCGTCCCAAACCCACCCATGGCATCTGTACCGGCTGTACCATCCCTTCAGGCTCCTTCTGGGGTCTCACCGCAACTTAACCAAGAAGAGATGGAGTTAGCCATGGCCATAAATGCCTCCATCCAATCGGCCATCATAGAAGGCGTTCCAGATGTGTTACCTATTGTACCTGTTGCCCAATCCCAGGCTAGCCCCGGTACCAACAGCTGGGCAACAAGCAGCACCACGCCTTCCTCCTTCAATGGGTGGGGCCCTCCTTCCCCTAAAAAGACTCATACTGAGGAAGCTAGCACAAGCACTAGCGCCAAAAAGACTCGTACTGAGGAAGCTAGCACAAGCACTTCTCTTAACGGGTGGGGCCCTCCTGAAACTTCCAACACCCAAAACCAAATCCAGATCCCGTCAGCTCCCTCGGCTCCACCAATTGACAATGAAGCCTTCTACACAGGTCCAGTTCAATACCCGTCAATTGATACTAGCCTGATAAATATTTCAACAGTAACTGGCACAGTCAATACTACTACTGGTGCTGGTACTGAAAATAGTAATAATAAGGAGGAAGGTGCTGGTACATGTGTTATCTGTCTGGATGCTCCAGTCCAGGGGGCGTGTATACCGTGTGGCCACATGGCTGGTTGCATGGGGTGTCTTAGGGAGATTGAGGAAAAAAGAGGCGAGTGCCCCATTTGCCGTGCTAAGATCAGCCAAGTTTTGAAGCTATATGCTGTTTGATATAATTTTGTTCATAGCAAAAACAAAATTGTTCTGTTGTCAATATCCAAAAAAAATGGAAAATGTGTCATCATCTGTGTTTATTCAGTTTCTATGGGGAAGACTTGAGGATGATGGTAGTGTACGAGTTAAAGAGAGGTAGTGTGGTTTGTATGTAAATGGGTAATGGCCGATTTGGTTGAATAACCACACATTCACCTAACAAGTTCGCCTGTTTGGGCTTTTCCTTTGGTATTTTTGCTTGAGTGTGAATGTTGCTGTGAGGCATGAAGTCTTTAATGCCATAGCTGCAGAGTGCAAGGGTTTTTTTAGTTTATCAGCGTACTACTTAACTTCGTTTCATAGTAACTTGAAGCCCATTTTTGGTCCAGGGTTTACTATGAAGTTTGAACACATCCAAATATGTCTTTGTTACAGCGATTAATCTACCAGGAGGAGGATGTCATCTAAGTAATTAAAGTTGGATGGCTTTTCAATTTTATATTTACGTGGGCGGCAATGAGCATCTTTTTTTTTTTGATACGTTTGGTAGTGGCTACCAAATAAAACTACAAAGTTCATCATTCATTTACAACAACGGACTACAGCTAAATTCCTTTGATCAAACAGAAATCAACCTATTCCACTTCTAGTGGGCGGCAATGAGTATCGAGGCGTAAAATACAATGTTATCGGAACCGGACCGGATATCGACCCAGTAAATCTCTAGATCAACGATTTACTGGTCGGACCGGGTCAACCGGTTCAACTGCTGAATTTTAAAAATAATTACAATTTATTAATTTATAATACGAAAGCCTTAAATATTATTTCTTGTGATACGTTCCATTTCATGTAATAAAATGAATAAATTTAAAACTAAAGCTGCTGCCCAATTTTTGTTTAAAAGCTACGGATTGAGAGAGGAGTATCTTAAAAAAGGTATGCATCGAAAGAGGAGAAATCAGAGAAAAAGTACAGAATTCATAAAACCGAATGGTTTAGCCGTGTTTCTTTTATAAAAAGCGGTCAATTGAACCGGATTTTACCGGTTTAATTGCATAAACGGTCCTTTTAATGAACCAAACCGGATTGATAACCAGGTCCGGTTTTTTCCGGTTAAACCACCGGTCCGGTCCGGTTTTAATAACAGTGGTAAAATACCTTCGAAATTAGCGTCTGTATAGAACACTGTTATTTTATAAATATCAAACAAGGAACAGAGATCACTTGATGATAACTTTATTTTGGTCTTGACAATATATATTATATCGATTAAAGTAATGTTGAAAATTGAAAATAAAGTTTTTGTGTATTGTTAGATATATAGATAATATATGAAGAGTAAGACTACCATGCTTTGCAAATTAAAGTAGGTGTTTTAATTTGTGCTCATATCTCTATTTTCAAAGTTTAAATAGTCAATCCAAACAGCTCAACATGATCTCCATACTGAAATGTGCTTGGAGACCAAATTTTACATTTTTTGAATTTTTTTTTACTATTTATTAAGCCATTTTGAAAATCGCTGATCTGGTGGTCCACAATTTTTTACTGTTCACCTGGATTTTTAGATTTTCAAAGTGGCTTAATAAATAGTAAAAAAAAATTCTAAAAAATATAAAATTTGGTATCCAAGCACATTTCAATATGAAGAATATTTTAAGAAGTTTGGATTAACAATTTGAATTTTAAAAATAGAGATATGAGCACAAATTAAAACACTCACTTTAATTTGCAAACTATGATAGTCTTACTCATATATGAATAGTATGCGATTTCAGTAATATTTAGTAATTTATCAAAAATTGTTAATTTCAAGCAATTACAAAATTTAATTGTATGAAATTTGAGAGCGAGCATAGCCTACATGGAACTCTATAAAGAGGTTAAAAAAAATCTGTATCATATATTTTTTATGCGACATTAATTCTTATACATTTTAAGAATTCAAACCATACATTGCTATGATTTATGTGAAACATGAGCTTTTATAGGGGCGTACACGAAAATGTGAAAAGTAACAATACTTGTACTGACTTCATCCCATGCTACAATAGTTACTAATCATTGGATGTTGATCGGACGGATAATACTCTAAGGTAGAGAAACAGTACGCAAAATGACGAGACTACCAAAAAGATCTAATTATCAAATATTCAATAGTTTTAATATTAATAATTATTATTTTATTTATAAAAAATGATGGTAAATTAAATACTTTTTATGTACAAAATATTTAGCAAAGCAGAAATAGTCATTTATATACTAAAGGGGAATTTTTTTAGATTAAACTAGTTAATGAACCAAATTTATATTTCTTTTGTGACTAACATTTTTAAAACTTATGTCAAGATGAAACAAAAAAAATTGTAATTATTTTAAATTCTTATTCGATAATATTTATTAAATTATATCATAACGATAATAAATAAAGATGAGGGATCCAATTATACTATTTTATGTTGACACATCTTGACACCATATGTTCAAGTCCAAACAGTAAACTATTCAACATGATCTCCATATTAAAATGTGCTTGGAGACTAAATTTTACATTTTCTGAATTTTTTTTAGTATTTATTAAGATGTATACAAAATTGCTCTTTTGAGACAATTCTGGACCATTGAAAAATATCAATTTTTAAAAATTCTAAATAGATACCAAAAATGTTCCAAAAAATATAAAATTTGGTCTCCAAGTATATTTTAATATGGAGACCATGTTGAACGGTTCGGATCAACTGTTTAGACTTTGAAATCGTAAACATGACTTATAAAAAATATGGTGTCAAGATGTGTCATTGGATCCCTCCTCATAAATAAAAGATATTTGATGAATAAATAAAATATAATTTATAAATGTTGGTAATCTCGTTATTTTGCATCAATTGAGCAATTCTCGGAATTTTAAAATATACTTTAGAATAAAATTATGCCTACTGAATTTTTATTAAAAAAATAATGTAATACAACAAATGCATACATATACAAGTATACAACTAGTAAAATACATATGTTTCATAACTTTAAAAAGGTAAGTAATTATAATCAACCTTGCAAATTACTAACTAAAATAAAATGCATGTTTCCTACCTTCAAATTACTTTGTAGTTACTAAAGTAATTATAAACAACCTGCAAATTACTTAATATAAAACTAGTACAAATCAATGCCAAAGGTTTTAAATATAATAGAGAAATTTAGATATATACCCATCATAACTTCTTCAATTAGATATTTCCCCATCAAAATTTTAAAATTAGTTATTTCCCCATCTAAACATAACTATATTATAAATATACCCATTGCTTAGTTAAATCAATTAAAAATATTAATTAATAGTAATAAAAATTTGAAAAGACGGTTGTGTTCTTATTCACTTCTTCTCACTTTCTGCTCTTCAATCTTCCAACGAGCTAGCAGTTCCAAAGACTCAAAATTTGAGTTATTTCAGGAGATACGGACCCACAAACTAAACTATTCTGGCGCATCATCTTTCTTCCCCTCTGTATGCAAGACGCAAATGTTTGATTATACTATGCTAAGAAACAATTTAAGTTAAATAAAGATTAATCAATCTCAATCTTAGACATCGCTTGTTTTTTCCAACGAAGTGTAAGAGAAAAAGGAAAATCAAATAGTTAGCAGGCACCATATACAGATCCACAATCGAAGTATAATTTCATAGAAATAATATCTTACCTATTCAAGCACTTCTAGTTGATAGATTTTGAGAAACGAGAGATAAGAAAAAATAAGTAAAATGTGACTGAGCGTTCTGTTCTCTCTCTTGCCCAGCACCTGTTCGACCATATTCCTTCACTTTCTTATTTTCCTTATTTCAATTTCAAACATGAGACACAAGCAAGCAAACAACTAGGGATGTTCATTGGGTCTGGTTTAATTGGTTTTGGACCGAACTAAATTAGATCGGTTTAAACGGTTCGGTTTATTCGGTTTAATGGTTCGGTTCGGTTTGCTTTTCAAAATCGAATTATAACTTCGGTTCGGTTCGGTTTGAAATTTTCAAAACCGAAATAACCGAACCGACCGAACTTTTATATATCATGAATTTGGTTCGGACCGCTCCGATTTATTTCTTAATATTTCGGTTTATTTCTTAATCAATTGCTTTAAATACTTCGGTTTATTTCTTAATATCCCGATTTATTTTTTAATACTCCAATTTATTTCTTAATATACTTCGGTTTATTACAAAACAATTGCTTTAAATTAAAAAATTGATATATTTCGGTTTGAACCGAACAAACCGAACAAACCAAAATAAAACTTTAGTTCGGTTCGGTTCGGTTGCAATGCTAATTCGGTTCGGTTCGGTTCAATTTTTGAAACCGAATTAAAACTTTGGTTTGCCTAGTTCGATTCGGTTTGAACCGAACCGATGAACACCCCTACAAACAACAACCATTAATTTTCTCTCTCTCTCTCTCTCTTTTTTTGATAAATTGGCAGGTGCTGCCAAATTGCTCTCTCTCTCTCTCTCCATTTCAATTACTTAGGATTCATTCTCTCCTACATCTCTCTGGCACCGCAATATACCGGTGTCCAGCAACAATTGATTCTTTCTACATATAAATTTTTGAGTCTCTAGCACTGGAGTATTGAAGAGCAGGAAGGGAGAAGAAGTGAATAAGGGCAGAACCGTCTTTTCAAATTTTTATTACTATTAGTCAATATTTTTAATTGATTTAACTAAGCAATGGGTATATTTGTAATTTAGTTATATTTAGATGGGAAATAGCTAATTTTAAAGTTTTGATGGGGAAATATCTAATTGAATAAGTTATGATGGGCCGTTATTTTTATTAATAACCAAAAAAAAAATATTATTAATAACCAGATTCTCCAATTATTTTTATCCATGCCCAAACCGTCCCCCCATGGGGCGGTTTAACCCCCCCTCCCCAACCCGCCACCAATGGGGCGGTTTACCCCCCCCCTCCCCCCCAACCCGCCCCCCAGGGGGCGGTTTACTATTTTTTTTTTTAATGCGATGATATTTATAATTTATGTATTTTGTAATATTACGTATTTGTTTATATTTTTAATACGATGGATTTTATAATTTGTAACTAGTTTAAAACATAAGTGAACAAAATAATCAAATAACGTCTAATCTACATAAAATATAGAAACGAAAACAAAGTGAATAAAATCAGCAAATAACGTCTAATCAACATACAATATAGAAACGAAAATATAAAAATACTACGTCAGGTCTACAATATGAAATATAAAAAACTAGCGACGACGACGAGGAGGAGGACCGGACAGTGACAGTCTGGGAGCCGGCCCGCACGCCCTCGGCGGCTGCACACGGGTCCTTTGTTGCTGCACACGCCTCCTCTGTGGCGGTGGAGGATCCTCGTTATGAGTTAGATCCACATGCATGTCCTCCTCGTTATCAGAATCATCCATATGCATGTCCTCCTGTATTGTGCCCGTGGATCGTCGGTATGAATCGGGCCATGGATCATACTGAGTAGCCTGTGTTGGATCCGTCTCCCATGGATTGGTCTCCCAGTCCCCAGTATATGTGCGCGGGGGTTGTGTCCCAAACACAGCAGTCTCCCAAGCATCAGTGGGCTGCTGTGCCCCACTGCCACTAGCCTCGTGGTCGTCTTTGCCCGGGGGTGGCATCGATGGTGTGGCTCCGGTGAGATCCTCTCCACCAGTGGCAGTGAGGCCAAAGTCTGCCGGAGTGAAAGTGGGTTCGGCACACCATATAGGATGACCATCCTGCAGTTATATAATGTTAGTTTTTCTTTATGAAAATAACAAAAATTTAATTTATACAGAGACGAACCAACTTACCTCGCCAAGCTGCACTGGCACATTATATTTATTGTAGTAGGCGTGCCATTTTTTGTTGTCGAGCACCCAATCGTGGAACGCCCAATCCGGGTTGTCTTCTGCAACATTTGAGTTGAAGTTGTTAAGAACACACTTTGAAAACAAAATTGACGTGTATTATAATTTAACTTATAATACCTTCGGGGGCTGGTGGTAGGTCATCATCGTATACGAGGACCCGTTCTTGATTTGGCTGGTTCGGAGCTTGTGAGTCTTTCTTGATCTCACGCTAATTGATGTTCTCACCAGCGTCGTGCAACATGCCAATGAGGTGCCTATCGAACTGGGAATCCTCGACGATCGGAGCATTGTGATGCAGCATAGTACACTCGAACGCCCGAAAACTTTTTTTCGCCATGCACTGGTAGCTGTGTGCAACTCCTCAGATCCCTGTTAGTACCTATTCATAATGATTAGTTAGAAAATGAGTTGTATGAAAAAAATTAATACTACAAGTAATCTTTATTACTTACCGCTCGAGTACTGGTCAGGCCCCACGGCAAATGGGTCTTACTCTCGTCAACCATCATTCTCCGCCGAAGAGAATCACCGTAGTCGCCCTGTAAGTACACCGAATTCATGCACCACTGCTGGTACCAGACCATATATCGCAATGCCCATGGTCCCGCTCCCAAACTGACGTCTGCTGGGTCAGGCGGGATCCACAAGTGGTTCTTAGGCGTGCGGGCAATCCTATAGTGGCCTAAATGGCGGCCGCTCCAATCCACCTCTGGCTTCTTATGGAAGGTACTGCATTATAAGTTAGTTAGATACAATTTGTAAAATAATATCAATATTTGGGTGTGTATTACTTACTTGTGCAACTTCTCCGTCTCATCCTCACCAAGTATCGGGTCATCCGGGATGAAGACATCGAAGCCGAACTGACGAGGAACCCGATCAGGATAGTGATACTCAACTATCCAGTAACAAACGACCGGACCACGGTATAAACCGAGATCTCTCTGTTCCATCGTCAAGCGACATAATATTCTAGCCCGGTACCACGCCTGATACGGGAACCAATTGATGTTTGCCTGGTGCAACAGTTGGAGCTGATTCCGGACGTACGAGATACCCGCCGTCCCTCCCCTCGGTGTATTAAAATAGCGGAGGCTGCTACCCCATATGGCACCGTATGGAGGGCTTTTGTCGATGTCGGAGCCCCTTTGCCACTTCACATTCGATGGAATTTCGGGTCGGCAGACCGGTAGGCGCGACCAGGACCATTGTCGTAGTAGAAGGAGTGGCCCATTTAACTGCTGGCTGCCTCTCTGAAATTGTAGATGTGTATTTTTTATTATCTAATTAAAAAAAAGAATAAAAAACATTAATTGAAGAAGACTTACCAGACAAGCGTGACACAGTCCTCTGTACAAACATGCAAGCACGGCTCCACCCCAGTTCCACCGCGATGGCTTATCGAGTAGCTCTAGCTGCTGGAGGAACATAATCGGAACCGAGTCGCTACTAGAATCGACAAACATCGTGGTACCACATAAGTCAAGCACGAATGTCCTAACATACCTACAGTTTCAAGAGAAAGTAAATAACTTTTTATTTTTTTCAAAAATATTTTTAATGTTCTGTAATGGACTTACCTCTTGACAAGCTCCATGTCAGACGTCAATGGGGTAATGGCAATTTCGGCGGCATATTGGCGGAGAGCCTTAAGACTGATGCAGTACTGGGAGAACTTCTCATCATTGTTCTCATTCTTCCGTTTTAGCTTTTTTGCCACCCCCTTCACATGCACACCCAACAGCTTTGGGATCAACGTCGGGAGTGTCTGATGATCCGAGACACCTCCTACCGGATCACCATCGATCCGCAGACTCCATAAGGCACTCACGTCCTGTAGAGTCACTGTCATCTCCCCCACCGAGAGATGGAATGAATGGGTCTCAGGTCGCCATCTCTCCACGAGACCGCACATGAGTGCCTGGTCAATCCGCCGTGGTTGTTTCATTGTGGCTAGCTGGTACAACCCGAGGTTAATGAGGTACCGATCCATCAGTGGATTTGCGACATACTGTACATCTGGCGAGCGGTGCCGCACCGTCAATATGGTCTCATCCTGCATTTATCAATGTTTTAGACCAGTGGAAATGAACAACTATTTGTTGTTTGAAACGTACCTCAATCGATGCAAGTGAGACACGGTGAAGTCTGTGAGAGACCCACAGGAGAGGACTAAACGTATCTGCATGATGTGGTGCGCCATCCCATGGATTGACACCCTCCGCAGTGGGATCGGCGTGAGCCTGTGAACTCTCGCCGGTCTCCGACGTATCTCGTGGTCGCTCACGTCGAGGTCTAGTCATGCTGCATTTGAAACAATTTCTAACAATTTTATTTAACTATTCCTATAAGATTGTATAACTTAATTTCACTCAATTAAATTTCAACCCTGTTATTTTCTCAAATTTCCATCTAATTTTTAAAACCTAATTTCAATCATAACCAATTCCAATGTAACAATTTCTAACAATTCCAATCAAATAATTTCTAACAATTCCAATATAATAATTTCTAACAATTCCAATATAATAATTTCTAACAATTCCAATTAAACAATTTCTAACAATTCCACTAAAATAATTTCTAACAATTCCAATCAAACAATTTCTAACAATTCCACTGAAATAATTTCTAACAATTCCAATCAAATAATTTCTAACAATTCCAATATAATAATTTCTAACAATTTGTACAAATTGCTACCATTTTTCAAACATTTCAAACTATTTCTAACAACCCTAAACAATTACAATCAATTTCTACTAAATTCAATAACAACAATTTCAAGCAAATCCCGCAATTTCTAACAATTTCATATAAAACCCGCAATTTCGAATAATTTATACAAAATTCCAAACAATTTATAAAAAATCTAAATAATTTATAAACAAGTTAAAGAAATAATTTCATACCCGAAAATAAAATCGGAGCGATGGCGCGGCGGCGACTACGCACTCGGATGGAGAGAGAGAGGGAGAGAGAGGGTGGCGGGTAGAGAGAGGGAGAGAGGGAGAGGGCGGTAGAGAGAGAGAGAGGGGTCGGGAACGGTTGAGAGGTGCGAAATGTCGCGCCCGGAACGAAAAAACGAGCTTTTTGGCCAAATTCGGCGGTTTGGGGGTGGTTTCGGATGGGGGGCTGTGGGGGGCGGGTAGGGTTTGGTTTGGGGAGGGAGGGTATTTAAAAAAAAAAAAATTTAGTAAATTGACCCCTGGGGGCGGGTTGGGGGGGGGGTAAACCGCCCCATGGGGGGGCAGTTTGGGCATGGATGAAAATAATTGGAGGATCTCGGTTATTAATAATAATAATAATAATATATATATATATATATATATATATATATATATATATATATATATATATATATATATATATTTTTGGTTATTAATAAAAATAACGGTATGATGGGTATATATCTAAATTTCTCAATATAATATAAACAATTGCAGCAAAATTGCAGATATAATTTCAGAGAAGGGATGAAATGTGGAAAATAATTGTAGAAATTGTAGAGGAGAGGCAACCCTAACCTACCTCATCTCTACTCTTTTCTCAGTTCCTCTCCTCAGCGCCTCTTTGATATCGTCGTCCTCTAAATTTCATCAACTATTCTACACTCCATATTTCACCCGCTTCCTCCAACTACAATCCAAAACCAAATTCTACCTCTCGAATCAAACCCTAGTGGTAGACTGGTAGTGGCCAATTGGTTTCACCATGGGGGAATTCGACGTAGTCGATGAAGGATCCGAGAAAGAATTGGGTCTTGTTGTTGACTGGATTCCCCGAATCGGGATGGAGTTTGAGAGTGTAGACGAAGCATGGAAATTCTGGCTCAATTATGGCGCCAAAATGGGGTTTTGTGTGAGAAAGCACTTTAAAAACTGTAGCAAGAACGGGAAGGTTACCTCGAGAGGTTTTGTGTGTTCAAATGAGGGCTTTTACAGCAAAAAAGCCAACTATGTCGATAAACGGGGCGGGCGTGCTAAGTGTGTCCGACCCGAAACCCGAACAGGGTGTAAGGTTCGCATGGGGGTGAAGTTGGTGAAAGGAAGTGGTAAGTACATGGTGTATGATTTTGTTGGAGAGCATAACCATGCACTTAATGGGTCGGTACAGGGTGAGGGGGTGCCGCCTCAGCATGAAGCAGCTCAGGTTAGTGCTATAGTTTTTGCTTCATTAGTTTTAGTGTGGATCCAACTTGGATTGTTAAATAAACTTTATAGCATGGCTTAAACTGAGTCTCTCTATGACCAAAGTTGTATGTGAGAGTTGGTTTAAATATAGTTTATGTTTCGTGTGCCAACAGGTTGGTGGTTCTGGTACTGCTGCTGTCATGGTACCGACTCCTAGTTACCGCCTAAACAAACGAAAGAGAGATTATTTAATCAGGGGAGAAATCGGAAATTTACTAAGATATTTTGATGATCAAACTCTTGAGAATCCGTCCCTTTACCACACAGAGCTCTCGGACATCAAGGAAAAAATTTCCACAATATTCTGGGCTGATGCAAAAATGCGCATTGACTATGCTCAGTTTGGGGATGTGGTAACTTTTGACATCAGTTGTGTCAAAAATAAAAAATTACGCCCTTTGGCTATCTTTTTTGGTTTCAACCATTTTAAAGATATTGTAGTATTTGGAGCTGCTTTATTGTACAACCAATCTGCTGAAAATTACAAATGGCTATTCGAAACTTTTTTGAAAACTCATAATTTGAAACAACCCAAAACCATATTTACTGACCAGGATTCAGCATTAGCACAAGCTGTAAGTGAGACAATGCCAGAGTCAGTACACGGATTAAGCACTTGGTATTTGTTGCAAGAAGCAACAAAACACTTGAGTGGGTATAACAAGGGCACTACCGACCTTGTGAAAATTTTTCGAGATTGCTTGTATGAGCATGAAGAAGAAAAAGAATTTGAAGATGCTTTTAAACAATTGAAAAAGAAGTCGAAAGGTGATACCTGGTTGGATAGCACTTACAAAATAAAAGAAAAATGGGCTCAGTGTTATATGAAAAATGCTTATACTTTGGAGATGCGAAGCAACCAAACTGTCGAGAGTTTTAATAGGTACTTGAACAGAGAGCAGCTGAAGGCTGATTCTGACATTGTGGAATTCTTAAAAAACTTTGAGAAGCGTGTTGCCAAAAAGCGTCAGAAGGAAATCGAAGCTGAGGTTGACCTTAGGAGAAATTTACCTAGGATGAAAATGAAAACCCGAATTCTACTGCAAGCCAGCCGATTCTACACTCCAAAGGTTTTTGATATTTTTCAAAATGAATATGAGGTATACACTGCGGCTTATGTAAAACCACCAATTGAAAGTCAATCTATAAATGAGCATGTAGTTGCAATTACAGATTTAGATAAAGATGAGAGCTTGCATAAATGTTTTAGGGTTATCTGGGACCCATTTGAACAGACGGTTAGTTGTTGTTGTAAAAAGTTTGAAAGTTGTGGGATCTTATGTGGCCATGGTCTTAAGGTCCTTGATGTAATGAACATTCAGTTGTTGCCAGAACGGTACATACTGGGACGGTGGACCCGATATGCCCGGAACAGTACCGCTACAGGTGAAATTGTTAGTGCTGAAAACCCTAATTGTGATATTGCGGATCGAGAGAGAATGCTCTGTGGGAAGTTCATAAAATTAGCCTCAAAAGCTGCTGATTTTGAGGAGTTATTTGTGATGGTCGACGGTGAGTTGGATGGTATAGAGAAAAGGGTTGAAGAAATGATAGATAAAGTTACTGGTGCTGTGACCGGTACAACTGGTGTGACTGAGGGTCTTGAGATGTCTCCTTCAGTGCCTAATTTGAATATAGGCTCGCAAGAAGGAAGGTCAATTAGAGAGAAGATAATGTCCGCACAGCATAATGTTGTTTCTGGAAGCGAAATAATGTCGGTATGTACCAATGTAAGCAGCACAGTTTCATTGTTGGATGTTATATTAATATATATGAATATTTTTAATTAATATCAAAATAGCTTTTTCTTAATCAAGAATACCTAAACCATCATTTTATTTAGTAATGATTTACTCGTTGTCTATGTAAAGCAGTCAATCTACTTTGGTTACATGAACTTAATGAAAGTAACTATGTTTCCAGGGAGTAGAGGTACCGACACCAATACCAGTACCAGTACCAAGTCCAGTTACCTGGATGAGTCATGAGAGGATGCACGAACATCATAGAGATTTTGCGTATCATACTGGTCTAAATACTGGCTTTAGACAAGTGCAAGTGGTAAATTTCTCATCTAATACTTAATTTTTGTAATGGAACTCTCAAACTGTTTGTTGGAATTATTTATCATTTTTTTTGTTGGTATATAGGAGAAGCCAACTGCTAGCATGGCACAATCTTCTCTCTCTCTTCGTGATGGTACCAATATACATGGTTTTCCTAATTGGCTAGGTACGAAGTATTTTTGAATCTTGTTGAACCATGCAATACAACATGTTGGCATGAAACAAGTATCTTGTTTTTCTAATGTGCTGTACACATAATATGTGCTATTTTAATACAATTGGCACCTCATTGCTTTTTGAAATAGAAATTGTGTCTCTGCAATTTATATTTCGTACAATTGAGCAGTGTCAACCAACCAAACAATATACACTGTTCTAAATGGCAAATAGATTTATGTATTTGAATAAAACATTGAAATGTGGTTATCAGCCTGATTCTCAAATTAGGTTAAATAAAACAGGTCAAAGTTTAAGATTTTTTTTTTTTTTGAACTTTTTCTGAATTACAGGTCATTGATGAACCAAGACGCTAAGCTTGTAGTAGGCGGGCATTATAAATATTGTTGTATTTTCTAATTTAGATACGTATTCAGAGTAGATTTGAGACCATTTTTCTCTAACATCTTGTATATAGCCGGAAAGCATGCAAGGGTTTTTTAACTGTTGTAAAATTAGTTTGATGCTCTAGTTTAGATTTGACAGGATGATGGATTGATGGGTACATAAAATAATTAAGTAGATCTGAATTATAAAAATATTGCTGGTGCATGTTTACAAAAAAAAATGACTCAAATTATTGTAATAAAATAATTGAAGACTAGTCAATAGAGCAATATCAAAGAAAAATAATTAGAGACTTGAGAATTAAGCTTTAGTTGTCTCAGTTAGTATGGCAGTTAGAGATGTCCTTGTCGACCTAGAGAATTTAATTTGAATTGCACACATCTTTAATTTAAATTTTGTTCGACGTCATACGAAATGTTCAGAATTTAAATATTTTGTGCGGTTCCTTTTAAAACTTGAAGACGTTTTCTTGATGTATACACTTAAATATTGTTTTGTACCATTTTTCTCTCAAAATATTGTCTTGTACAAAGTATTCTGAAATTTTATAAAATTTGGATGTGGATGCGTGGTAGTCCTTGTGTGGAAAAAATCAATGATTTTTTTTTTTTAAGTTTTCAGACTTTGAAATACTAAAAATGTGACAATGTGTCGCATAGAGAGAATGTGAGAGCATAATTATAATAAGAAAGAATCAAATGTAGCAACAACTTAAAATATAACTTTAGGAAAAAAAAAATGAAAGAAAGCAATCAGAGGGGAAAAAAAAATGAGCAGCTTTCAATTCTTTGATTTGGACTGTTTATCTTACTAACATTATACACTTCTCATTCCTCTTTCATTCCTATCTCCATTTACAAAAGTATATATGTACTCTCCTTCCTATATATATTCCCTGATAATTAGTTTTCTGGCACTTTTCTTCCTATCTTCTTCATTTATCTACTTGAGAAAGAAAAAGGATCTCCATTGATGGCGTGGCAAGCATTAAAAGATAAGTTGCTATATGAGAAGGTTAATTCAGGCAGAATTAAGCAGATAAGAGTCCTTTGGAGCAGTGGTGCTGGACTCGAGGTAATTTAATTATTTCTCTTACAAATTTCTTCTCTTTTTCTTCTCATCTGTCATGCATAAATGCGTCGGAAATGGATATATTAAGACTCGTTAAAGAGAGAATGTTGAATCAGGTTCTAAATAGCTAGTTATAGTTGCATAATAATTGTGTTGTAGTTTTTTCGGACCTTTTAAAAACTATACTTCTATCAGTGGTTTTAGACGCTATAGCTATAGTTGTTTTTTTAGATTTTCCGCTATGATGTAATAATCGTAATTTAAAATTTTTGTTTGAATAAATGAGAATAGAACAACTATTTTTTAGACTTTCTGCTATGACACAATAATCACTATTTAGAACCTTAGTTTGAATACATGAGAATAGAACACATTCAAAAATAGTGTTATTATTTCTATTGTATGCAATTATAATATATCTTTCATCTCCTCATAGTACTATTTCGTGAATTAATAAAAAAAATTATAACAAAAAATTTAATAATCTTTTACAATAGTATTATATATTCTTACACTTCAATGATTCAACCGAGTTGCGATTGAAGATTTGTAAAGTGGAGGCATGTCCATGTGCCAATAACTAAAAATAACTTTCTTTGTGGCCTTTGAGGGGGGGAAGATATCACCTGCCCTCCGGGGAGCATGATTTTTCTACCCTCAGTGCGGCTGACATGTGGGTTCAGACGAGTTTAAATATTTAAATATTAATTTTTAGTTTTATTGTGGGCCTACGTGTCAGTGACTCAAGGGCATAAAAATTCTACCCCCTGAAAGGCAGAGAATTCGGTTCCTTTGAGGGGTTAGTTACAGGGGCGGAACTAAGGCAGGGGCCAGCCTAGGCCCCGGCTCCCCCTTGGCCCAGAAAATATACATAAATTTTCAGAAAATATACATAATTTTTTTTGCTTATAGGCCCTTGGCACCCCCCTAAATTTTTTGGTCTGTTTGTTTTGATTAGACGGACCAAATAAGATTATGGCACGAATCTCAAAGCAAAATTAATACTGCCCCCTCCATCATCCCGAGCACTCATCGGCTGAGAGTAAATCTGGACCGTCCGATCAGCTCTACACCGCAAACCTCCACAGAAGATACTGGTCTAAATTTTGTTTGCTTATGAGCCCTAAATTATTTATGGCCCCCTTAGTTTTCATTCCTGATTTCGCCACTGGTTAGTTACACTGGACTGCAGTTCATGGTTTAGCTGTTTGTAAATTACAACTTTGGTTTCATATATGAAACGGGTACAAAGTGCCTTTATCAAAAAAAAAAAAAAGTTACACTTTTTAAAGAATAAAGAGGCGAGGAGGAAAAGAAGAGGGGAGGTGAATTGAAAGGTAATGTATGAGTAAATTGGAAGAGCATGCATGCATATCAAATGATCTTGGAGAATTGAGAAGGGAAAATGAATTGAACTATAGCATGACAGGTGGGTATTAATTAGAGGAGAGAAATCACCATTCTAATTTCTATCCAACCAACTTAATTGTATATTTGGATTGGATGAGAGAGATGGGGGTCAGCGAGTTGAAGAGAAGGTTAGGCATTTCTTCAATACAACTATATCACACAAAAGTATTAATTTATTGCCAATAAAGTCAAATATACATTGGCACAACCCCCTTACACGGATAGAAGACAAGGTTAGAGATGTCAACAAATGCGGTATGGGTCTAGTGAATATATTTTTATATTCGTCTTTTGTAAAATTAATCGTATTCGTATTAATCTGTATTAATTCTATCCGTATTCTATAAAGGATAACGAACACACAATGAATAATAATCAAATAAATTGATATTTTATATAATTTAACTCAAATAATAACAAATACACAAATATATTAAAGACATCATAACTGTAATATCATAAATATAAAAATTTATAATTATTGATCTCATTATTTTAAAAAATATAAATTAGTATTAAATAGAACTATATAAATGCTGTATACATCAATTATGTCATAAATTTAAAGTTTAAAAATTATGCAAAATGTTTGATAAATCAATGTTGTCATAAAGGTACAAAATACATCTTACTTGTATCCTTATCCCCTTATCTGATTAACTAAAAGTTTCTCATACCCTTATTAGGGGTGAAAACGGGTCGGATATTATCCGACCGAATCCGGATCTGTATTCGAAAATTAGATACGGATAGTGTTACGGATATAATTTTGAATTTTAATCATATGTATTCAAATAATAGATATATACCATATAGTTTAATATATATTATTAAAATATTTATATATGTATCTACAAATATCCGATATCCGATATCCAATCTATATTCATATATATATATATATATATAGAGTAATGCTATTATGCATTGCGAATTAAAGCGGGTGTTTTAATTCGCGCTCATATTGCGATTTCCAAAATGCAAATAGCTGATCCGAACAGTTAGATGTGTTCTCCATATTGAAATGTGCTTGGAGACCAAATTTTACATTTTTTGGAATTTTTTTACTATTTATTAAGCCACTTTGAAAATCGCTGATCCAACGGTGGCTCATATTGAACAGTTCAAATAGCTGATCCAATCTAACAGTTCGAATCAGCTATTTAAACTTTGGAAATCGTTATATGAGCGCGAATTAAAGCACCCGCTTTAATTCGCAATGCATAATGGCATTCCTCTCTCTCTCTCTCTCTATATATATATATATATATCCGTCTAAATATCGTATCTGTTCATAAAAATAAATAAATAATAAATACATATATAGTTTTATTTTACCACTATCGGATCGGATACGTTTTCACACCTACTTATCGTATAAATTAACAGAAAAATGTTTTTTATTCATACACAGAATGCAATACGGATATATTGAACATATGAAAAGATCGATATTGTTGACAACCTCTAATTAAGGTTAGACGTCTTATCATCAGCTTACACTTCCTAATGCAGTGACAAAAATCAATATATGATTTGTATCACAAAATATGACCATATTATAATCTTTTATCTTTCATGCATGGAAAGCATGATTTGGGAAAATGAAAACCGTGATAAAATTATTGTTATCGTAGCAAAATCTCATCATAAGAACACTTATTGAATTTCCTTCGTCATAGAAAAAAAATCACAAAATGTCAACATAATTCAATTTAAGCCGAAATTATTATGATGGCTTTACACCAACAAAAAAAAAATGTGATCTCGGCAATCTATTAGTATGTATATGTACATATAATTAATATAATTAATGAATAATTATTTTCATCCCCGCGCTACAGTACCCGTACATTAAAGGCATGATGTGTTATGGTCTCCACTAATTACTTGGTTCCTCCATTTTCAGTCCCCACACTCATCTAGCGTCAGCCTTTATAAATATAAATACTTGCAAAATAAGAAATTGATACTTACAAAATAAGATATTAATACTTGTGTGAGTCACTTGATATGATCACTCCTTTTTTCAGTTCCCAATGGTCTCTGCGTCAACCTTCCTCAAATGAAGTAGTAGGGACCCTGCATCCCCGCATCAACCTTCGCCAATCGTTCCTGTGTTAATCTTCTTCTAACAAACATAGTTGATCATATAGATGTAAATACTTCAGTGCATAAATATAAATTATTATGTTACTTGATATTAATATTTTCAGATGTTATATAGTGTAATATATTCATATGTAAAAAGCACTTGCAACATTTCTCTAACAAAAATAGTTGACCACATATGTATAAATTGTCACACCCCCGATCTCGGAGGTGCGACGGACTTACCGCGTCTATTTTTCCATAACAATTCACGTAACACAAGGCATTGATCTTTTTATGCATTGCCAATAGCATCCATTATTTTCCCACATTTCATTTTATTTACAATAATTATCTGACATTTTACAGTGGATGATGCTAGATGAATTTTCTGCACCATGTCAGATAAAATAAACCCAAATTCCAGACTTTTAGATGGCCCTGCTGTCAATTACAATCCCAAAAGCGTTTCTCAATCTTCGACTAATAGACCTGTAACCCACAAGGGGAAATGAGTGAGAAATAATAAATTATTTCTCAGTGCTGATTGCCACTCAGATTATTGGATTCGAAGGAAATTCATGTTCGGAATGAAATCACCGCACGAGAAATTTACAGTTCATATTAAAATGACGAATGCAAAATGCTCAATAACAGTATCCAATTGAACAACACAATTTCACAAAGAAATCCGAACTCGAAGGATCTTATCAAAATAAATGGTTTGGGTCTATATCTTTTAAATCATAAAGTCTGGTAACGTTTGGTTTCTTACCTTTACAATTTCTAGTCTGGTAACACCGACAGATACCATAACAAGTATCCATCATGTTAGGGCTTATACTGTTCTATTCATCCTGACAATTTGTTAATGGAAACAATATAGAATCAATATCTTAATGCCTTCAGTATCAGAAAGGAAATCGTTGATAAGATAATTCTAACTATTCTGACAATCGGTTAGCAAAAACAATACGAAATCAATATACCAATACTGTCATTATCGGAAATAAAATTGTTGATAAGACAGTTAGTACAGCTCATTAGTCTTTCAGTCATAATTCATATTTATTCAGTATCCTCTACCCAACCGGTACTGGGTTCAATTGGGGCCATTCACTATATGCGCATAAGGATCCTGGAGTAAAGTCTAGTAGCTAGCTAGACTTTACGATATATTAATCTTTTTTCTCCACTATATGGAGGTTCAAGGATTACAATATTTAATATTCAATTAATTCAGTCACTGCGATCTCAATCAATCATTTGAAATAAGAATCAATCAATCGATAAACAATATCAACATGACAGTCAACAGACTTACCTGTAATTCAGTTTCAATTGTATTGGGTATGCATATGATGCAACAGTTCAATCAATGCAGTCAATCAAATATTCAAAATGCACAGTGAGTTACGATTTAATTCCTAGTCATGAATCTCAGACTAATCCAATAATCTCGCACCTGATATCGTAGAGCCATAAGCAAGGTTCACCAACAGTCCATTCTTTCTGAACATTTTGTCTCACTCACCAGTCTCTTTTATAATTATGCCTATGTTAAACAAAATACATATATTCTAATCAATACTTGTCACATTTTTGTATAACGGATCAATTTACTTGTTTCAATATTTAAATCCCAATGTGTGTTTATTCAATCATTTAGTATAGTATGTCTGTATATCTTCTATAAATTTTGCCCTCTGATATCAATTAAATTTACCTATGTATAACGAAGCACATTTACAACCATTCACTCATCTTGTTTAATTTATAATTAACTATACCCATGTAAATTCATATATTATCTATTATATTATTTCCTTTATCCCTTATATTCATTTCAGTCCAATAATCTAACACTGTTTAAGTAATTCAAGTCCAAGTTTAGTAGTTTGAATATTAAAGTTCAAATCCACATCTTGTCCAAGTATATTTTATTTTCTTGCAGACCAAACTCAAGGCAAAATCACATTTTTATTTGCACACATAATCGTCCATCAATCTAATAGTCTGTGTCTGTCCAACAAAACCAAGTTTCATTCAATTTCGCTCAAAACTAACCCTCCAAGTCCAATCAATTATTACAGATCAATTCATTCGGACAAAACCCAATTCAACAGTCCAATTTGTGCTTCTTTTATTTCCTATTTTCTGGACCAAGTCCGAGGGTCTTTTCTTTCATTTTACAACTGGTCACATACTTCATATTTTTCCATTATTTACTTTAGTCCATCTGACATGGTTAAATTTTCACTAAGGGAAGTTAGCACTTTTAACCCTGACACCCATATACGCGAACCATTTCACATAAAATATTTGTATATGTATCATCATACTTAATCCCCCTTCAATTACTAAGATAGCATCAAAATCGAGGGCAAGGTGGTATTCATTTATACAAGCCTATTTGAGCTTGATACCGTAAGGTATAGATTGTGGTTTGAGCTCCAATTTAAAATCAAAGAGTTCAATCAAATTTAACAACCTTTGCACTGTATAAAATTCACAATCCCAACAAGCGAAAGAAGTATACCACATGATGCGATGTGCTAGAAAAAGAGAGAAGCAACCAACAATTTCTTGCGCAAAGCTCACCAAAAAAAAATACAACCTGATCCTAGCTTGAGTTTGAGGGAGACAAAGAAACATGAAAATTGAAAATGGAAAGAATATGTTGGTATAAATTTTGGGATAGTTATAAATTAATTAAAATAAATCAAATTGAAATAGAGTTATCCGGATCGTGCGAAGCACTGTCCTTAAGCGTATTCCGTCTCATCGTGCAAGATGGAACCGCAACCAAGATAATCCGGGATTGTTAACTTCTTAGGCACGCCATGGAAGTAACTTACGATAACTCCGCAATATCCAGCACATGTCAGAATTTGATTAATTGGAATAAAATGAAATGGAAAATAAATCAAAGAGGTTTTCCAAGGGAGTAAATCAAGAGAGAGATTGTAATTTTATTTCTTCTCTCCTTTCAACAGAAAGAAGATGGTCCAATATATAATGAAAGAAATGGTGCGATAGTTTATGAACCATAATGAGAATTCATCACAAATGGAAATGAATATTTATTGAGGAATAATATGACAGTAATTATCAAAACTGTCCATAATTAAGGAAATATCATTTTCAGTTTAATCCTCAAATATTTGAATATCGCAAATGGAGATTTTAAGCAATTATATTTTGAGTTTTCAAATTAAAGTTCCAACAATCCCCCACAAAACTCAAAATTTAAGAAAATCAAATGGTAAACTTTATAGAAGCAAATTGCTAGATATTAATATTGTGCATCGATGAAGTAGTTTAGAAACTTTGAACTTCATCTAGTATCGATAGTGTCAATTTGGAGGAAACAGAGTGAACTATGTCTTGAACTCGTTCCTTTGATCCAAATTTAACCACCGCACACACAATATGGAGATTCTCGTCACGATACGCGCATTAATGGCCTTACGCATGCCTTGAATTTTTCATAAGAGTCTTAAAGGCTTACCCGTGCCTCGCACCGCGGCCGTATACAGACACTCTCATATAGGTGAGTTCCTACCAAGAATATGTGTAGATTCATATCCCGTGGAAAATACCGCCTCGTTTCTCATTAAGAGCAAAATTGCTCATCCTACCATCTACATTGAGCACACTCACCATAGGGATGGGGTTGGAGTTAATGTTCCTAAAAGTGTGCGCTCTTTTGGTCAACTTATCGGTTTGTTATTACCCATTGAATCTCTATCAAGGGATCGCCTATCAAAGATTGGATTGCCACCGCAAGAAGACCCATTAGGGCTAACACCCATCCCCCACGATGAAATTTATATATGGGATTTAATTTAGTCCATTATCAATATTTTCATATCAATGAATAATCATTTGTTGCTCGAGTTTATAAGTTAATATATAATTTTTTTATTTATCAGTAATTAATAATAATCTTCATAAATCATATTAATAATTTCATGAATTTAATTGTTGATTACATCATAGCATCATGCTAGATAAAATTAATCACATATATTATTATCCATGCAAAATATCATGTCATGATGATTGTGAGAGAGTTAAATATTTCAAGGCGCATTTGAGGATACATTTTATTATATCTTCTAATTCAACCAAATTATTATAAGTCTTTTAGACCAATAATTATAATATAACTTAATCAATAAGTTTATTATTGGTTATTTATATGTTTTCTTTATAGCTTACATTGTTCTTTTCTTCTGTATATTACATTATAATAATATTATGAAGTAATGAAATCCAGTAGTGTGCAACAAAATAATTAATCACACACATGTACAATCACATGCTAACATGCAGCATATGAACTGGATTAATTTAATATTTCCATAAATATTTTCACCCCCACATTTTACACAATACATGAGATACAAAAATAGTATCTATATAATTATTTTTTTACTATAGTTAAGAAATACATACAAGTATAGTCATCATGATCAATTCAATACAATGGAAATTAATCAATAAAATTGATCATTAATTATTTACATCTATGATTTTACTTTGTACCCCCACAATTTCTTCTTTATTGTCATGTAATCAAATTTCTTTATAGATGCCTTTTTTTATTTTTATTTTTGTAACTTTCAGTTCGCAGAAGGTGAAAATTAATACACCTAATAAATACCGATTAAAAATGAGATGGATTCATCATTTTTTTTTTTTAACTTCCATGCGGTCAGAACTTTTAGAAAGTAATGATATTATATAAAACTTTAATCTTTCATGCTTTAATATCTTTCATATATAGTAATTATATTCCTGATTAAATGCTTATATTCTTTATTCATTTTTCTCCTCGACAATTAAAGAGATAATCAAGGTGATTAATCAATGAAATACAATTACAAAGTCAGTTATAAAGCATTTATAAGTTAGCCTTTCAGTTTTGTTGACTGTAATAATTAATTATATTATTCAATTATGATAATTAATTAAATGATTATGTTATATATAAGACTAATTAAGTGATCATGCGGCAATTAAGGGTCAACATTAATGTTATTTTATTTAATGGTAATTTCCACGGAAAACCCTAAACATTTATTTGCCAGTGATCCTCAATTTATATTTTATTACAAATAAGTCCATTATTAAATATTTACCATAAATTGTATTCTTATCTTTTCAGAAAAATAATTTCTAAATCCAATTACTTTTGATTTATGAATAACAAATTCATACTTCGGAATTTTGTTAAGAACATTAAGATTCTTTATATCATTATTATGTTTCTTTAATTTTCAACAATATTCCTTTATTATTATTGTTGAGATCTAATTTGTTTTATTTAACAGTAGGGACCTAAATATACTAGAATCAATAAAATAATTTTTTTTTAATACCGGATCATATTTTCAATACTTCCGATTATATTACTAAGTATAATATATTCACACCCTTTTACATATGATCTGGTAGTATGATTTATATTGATCAATATCTCTGATTAATTAGATCTTTATAGTATATTTCTGAAATACTAAACACGAAGAAAGATATCAAAACTATTTAGCCCGATAGAACTCGAATTGTCAGATTTTTTCAATTAACAATACAACAACATCTAATATATATAATTTGACCGAAACAGTCAAATCATGATTCTTGATAGATCGTCTAAATACATAATTAAATCTACTTTTTTCTAAATTACTATACATCTATCAATAGTAAGTTCGATTACTGTAGATTTTATAAGATCACAACCCCTTTGATTAGCAATAAATATTGTAGGCCAAATCTACTTATTTAATTGAAAATTATATCTTTGTATATACACTGGATATTGGATATTGCTCTGATTATAATATATTCCAAAAAATCACAATCATAGTTAGAAATTAAATTAACTAATTTAATTCATAATGCATTTAATCACTATCCGAATTTGGAGATACGCTTAAGATTGTTGGTATAAATTTTCAGAATATTCGGATAGTTATAAATTAATTAAAATAAATCAAATTGAAATAGAATTACCCGGATCGTGCGAAGCACTGTCCTTAAGCGTATTCCGTCTCATCGTGCAAGATGGAACCGCAACCAAGATAATCCGGGTTTGTTAACTTCTTTGGCACGCCATGGAAGTAATTTACGATAACTCCGCAATATCCAGCACAGGTCAGAATTTGATTAATTGGAATAAAATGAAATGGAAAATAAATCAAAGAGGTTTTCCAAGAGAGTAAATCAAGAGAGAGATTGTAATTTTATTTCTTCTCTCCTTTCAACAGAAAGAAGATGGTCCAATATATAATGAAAGAAATGGTGCGATAGTTTATGAACCATAATGAGAATTCATCACAAACGGAAATGAATCTTTATTGAGGAATAATATGACAGTAATTATCAAAACTATCCATAATTAAGGAAATATCATTTTCAGTTTAATCATCAAATGTTTGAATATCGCAAATGGAGATTTTAAGCAATTATATTTTGAGTTTTCAAATTAAAGTTCCAACAGAATATACGGGAGAGAGAGAGAAGGCCCTTGTTTAGGGAAAATTAAGGGTGATCATCCACTATTGACCACGTGGCCATAGTGCCACGTTGGTCCTTCTTCTTTTTTTCTTTTTATTTAAACTTTTTATACAATAATCTTTAAAGTTTCAAATTTTACAAATCAGTCCCTAGTAATTAAAAGAAGTTTATAAATATTATTAATCTAATTCCTATGTCATATATGTGAACATTCACCTTTAAATATTTTAGAAATTTTGAATTAATCTCAACAAATAGAAATTTAAAAATTCTCAATACTATATTAATTCACTTCACATAAATAATTTCTAGTCTAATGTAATATATATTTTAAATTCAATAAATCACATTCGCATAATTTATTAATCATTGTTCATCAGTTCAGAAAAATAATATTTGTTCCATAAATATTAGTTACTCACTGAAAAATAATTCAGACAGTTCGTATATTATTTTCAGTTACCAATTTCATTATATATATATATATATTGCATGATGTTACATAAATACTACAATACATAGGTATAAATACTTAGAATACTTGATATTAATACTTTCAGATATCATCTAGTGTCATATGTAAAATATACTGCAAGTGTAGGTATGAATACTTGTGTGACGACGAGCTTGAAAGTACGCCATCACGGATCTCATTTGAAAGAGAAAATTACGTAGAAGACGTTAGTGGTTTTAGATTTGTAAAATTTCTCATAGATCGTCACAAATATGGACGAAAATGAACGGAGAAAAAAAAACTCACCTCTAAAAACGTGTATAGTCCCCCATCTAATTTGAGTGGTCCCATCATGCATTTATGATGCGAGTACTTTTGAGATATTTAGATGGGAAAATAATAATTTACGTAAAAGTTGTTCATCTCATAGATATAAATATTTCCGTATATAGGTATAAATACTTCCGTATATAGATATTAATACTTTGGAAAAAAAAATTCAGTTATGTAGTTTTTGCGGTCCCCCAAGTTGTTATGGCAGTTATGGAAGTTATGATACGAGTAGAGTGAGTGAGGATACTGATATGAGCTTCCATAATTAATACTCGTATCAAAGTTTAAGAAGTTGAGTTAAAATTAGAAACTCTATATTATATTGCCATTCCTATTAGATGACGATAGTTCCTTATTCTAATAATTCTAAGACTGTAGAAATAAAAGGAGACTTATTAGATGACGATAGTTCCTTATTCTAATTTCTTTTATCTTATATTATCTTTCTTTCTTTTTTCCTCTTCATTAATGGACTATAATATTTTTTCAATGTAATTTTAATCCGACGGTCCGAACAAAAAACAATAATAGTGAAGGCGGTTCGATAGGATCGGATTAAATTTTATATGAAATTCGAATTGAACCGTTCAATCCGCTTCAAAATTCACGCACAGTTTATAATTAATTATCCCCATAAATCTCAATACAGATGAAATAGATCAAATCAAATATTGAGTCGAATTTGATCAAATATATATCCATCTGATTAACCCTGCTTCCAAAGCTAAAATAATTGCGAGAACAAATTAATCAATCTTTTTTTATGTTGGCATTAGCAAATCTTTTGATCAACCCATCTATTTTTCTTGATAAGGTATAATATTTTCTTAATTCCAGCTGAAAAGTGTAATCTAGCGTTATCAATGAAGCAACCGAGTTGACAAATTCATTTGATGTTGACAATTAACAAGAATCTAGCTTTGAGATATCAAGGTGGAAATTGTCAAATTAATGAATTCATGTATTAAAAAAATAATAGGCTAGCTAGTACATTTTGTAATTAGTGAGCAAAAGCTCAGATTATTCTGATAATACATTTTTCTGTTGATATTATTATTCTACTATTTTTTCATACATTTAAAATGTGTGGAAAGTGTGTGAGACTTGCTTGCTCAAGTCAACAACTACTCATTCCTACCGCCAAAGAAGTTTCTATTTGTTATATTATTTCTTTAATAATATCAAACAAAAGTTTTAATTGTAGACAATCAATGCTTCAAGTAATATCTTCTATCCTTTTCTTTCTTAGTCACTTATTCACAAATTCCCTCAAAGACCATCCCAAATTCTTTCCTTCTTGCAAAACCTAACATGTCTTTTAATTTGATCTGAAATTTTAAGCCAAGTACTTCAGTTAGCTTTTCCATGGATAGAGAAATATATGAGAAGGTTATTAGTGGAAATATTGAAGACATAAGGGCTCTTAGAAGAAAGGGTGCTGGAATTGAGGTAACATAATGAGCTTTTCCATCTTTTGTTTTTTGGTACCTTCCAAAATACCTCATGTTGTTGTTTCTCAGAAGTCAGAACAATCTGTGTGTGTGTGTGTGTGTGTGTGTGTGTATAATTTATTGGAAGATATATGAAGGAAATCAGAGCAAGACATAATCCTCCTTTTGTTAATAATAAGTAATACGTTCATGACACCTTCGTCGTTTTCGTATCCAGAGATGATGATATTTGGGCATTTTTTGAAGATACTGATACTCCAGTAGAGCTGTACTGCGAAATCTAATACAACCAATTCATTTCCACAAAACATTGAAAATATATAATAACGAGGGTAATTTGGGCATTTTTTTAAGAATGGAGTTAAATGTAAATTATTGTCTTGAATTAGGTGTTAATGGAATATTCCCAAAAAAAATTTTGAGATATATTGTGTGAGCGCGCGAGTCCGTGTCAGCATGTGTATTTTGATGTTTTGGTGCACTACACAAGAAATGGCAGGGATGAGTGTAAAGGGGACCAATATTCCCTCCTATGTTTTATATGTTTTACAATAACATGTATAAAAAAGAAGGTTTGTGTTATGGAAATGGGTTAAAAGAATTTCATATCTTCCTTAATAATTTCTACATGAACTCACTCCATAAATTTTGCAGTGGAAGGACGGCGAAGGAAGAACACCACTAATTATTGCATGCCTTAGGCATGATAGATTTGATGTGGCAAAAGCTTTGATTGACATCGGTGCAAATGTTAATACTTACCGTCCCGGTAATGCTCTCACTTTGTTTTAACATCTTTCCATGCAAGATCCTCATATCAAAAGGAGATCATAAGTTTTAGCAATTTACCTTTCTATTTATCTAGTTTGAAACAAGTATGTATTCTGAATATGAATTGTCACATATAAAATTTAAGAAAGTTCAATTGACTAATAAGTTTATAAATATTTAGGAAAGAATGGAGGCACTCCATTGCACCATTCTATAATGAAAGGCAATGATCAGACTGTTAAGCTACTTTTAGCAAATGGAGGTACCTAGTTACATACTGAAAATTCTTGTCTACTATTGGCAGCTAATTTTTCGTCGAAAATCAGAACTTTCATAAATTAATAATTGTGCATTGCTTGTTTTTTAACCAGCAAACCCGTCTGTAAGAAATGACGATGGTTACACTGCTCTTGATTTGGCTAGAAAAAGGGGGCGTTTTATTATAGTCCGTACCATTGAGGTACCTTCTCTACTGCAAAATTTCTCTGGTTTCAAATCTTTTAGTTATTTCGTAAATTTACTAAATGCTTCCCCTTCTTATTAGATTTTTGCATCACTATCTTTCAAACCCCTGAAAAAGTAATAAAACCAACAAATAAAAGAGAAATTATTTGTGCATCTTTTTAGTGATACAATGTAAAACCAACAAATGGTGTATCTTTCTAGTGATATGAAATTATTGTTGGGGATGTATGTAAAAGTGGCACAATATTGGTTCATTGTTGGGGACATATGTAGAAGTGGCACACTATTGGTTAATTTTCTTAAAATAAATGTGTTCAATTTTTGAAACAATTTCTTTAATTTGATTTATTCTTTTCTATCTTTTAGAGCCATATATCCATTTTCTCTGGCTGGCTAAGGGCTGAACGTGGTTCTGTGCTTAATGGTGGTTTTAGACCAATTCCTTCAGATTTCAGGCCTGGAAAAGTGTAAGCATATTTCCCATACTTTTGTCTCAGTACATACATCTGATATCCCCTAGGAGCATTTTTTTTTTTCATAATGTGTCGTGCTGAGTCGATGCTGATATAGTTCTGCATTAACAAATATTTTGACGAGGTGGCATAATATGGATATATGCATGACAATCTTAACGATATTTCTCAAATTGATCTGGAAGTTATGAATTTAAAAAAAAAAAAAAAAAAAGAGCTTTGAGGTGGTTTGGTGCACAGATGTCTACTTATATAATTTTATAATCTTCAAGTTTTATCTTGATAATGCATCAAGGATCATCAAATACAAATTTTTAGAAAATCCAAAACAACTAAAAGCACTCAGTCGCGCTCTGCTTTGTTTTTTTTAACATCTCTGTGACAATGGTCAAGTTTGTCTAGTTATAAATTAAAAAATGAGGGATTTACCCTTATTTTTCACTACAAAAGTATTGTCAAATTACATAGTTGTCAATGGATCAAACTGTTTTTAAATTTTCAATAAACACGTCTATTGATTTTGAATAAATCTTTGAAATTATTGTTTGTGTGTGTTTGATCGAACTTTGTTTTTTTTCTCATTTAATTAGTTGGGCTGTGGTTTTACCAAGTGACACAATTGATTTGACAAGGCCTCTTAAGCTTGAATTGGTAATATATCTTGCTCAGGAGGTATGAAAGAAGTTCCAAATTTCCACAAACATTTCTGTTCTATGATTATCTTATATCCTATTGGATCAATATATACATGTTTTCATTTCTAGTTGTAAGTTGTAACCAAAAAGATCAAATAAAATTTAAAAAATATACATGAATAGAAATGAAAAAAGATACATGCCAATTGTACAATTCTTGACCAGGGGCAATTTTCTTTAACAGGTGGCAGAGCCATGCGAGGTGATACGACTGATAGAAAATCACACAGAACAACCCAATCTCAATGAGCCTGATCCATTTGTGGTTATCGAGACTTCAGGTACCGTATCATCTCTGTGTCTATATTTTTAATTTGGTTAATATTCATTACTGTAGCTATTAACAGCATAAAACCTGCTGCATTTCATTATAGGAACAAGATACAAACTGTTCTCAGAATATCGGGGTGAGAAGCAGCAAATTAAATTGTTTTATAATGCATGCCGAGGAGTACTGGAGGTATTTACCTAATTATTATGCATATTAACAGATAACATGATAGCTTTGGTGATGTTTTAATAACAGGTATTGAGTTATTGTCCAAACCATTTTAGAGCCAATGAAAGCAACAGCCCTTGATTATTTTAGGGTTTTGCAGATGTACAATTTTGATAGAATGACTTAATCCAAATATGCTATTCCGACCTGTAGTACTGGTAATAGTCGGGGATACAATCATACAGAGTTTGTTCTTACCAATATGATGTGTTTCTCTAATAAATATTAAAAAAATATGTCTTTAATCTCAAATTACTTGGAACATAATTTCTCTTGAAGGCAAATGATCTTAATACAAGTCTATCACGAAATCATTTTCCAACAATGCCACTACCAACTCGTCACAATACAGTACCAGGATCCACTCATATGGCAAATTCAGCTCCGGAACAGATACTGGTACACAGAACCATACCAGCACCAACTCTTCTAACGAATTCAGCTTCTTCGCCAGGGGTGCACCAAAATGCACCAATTTCAACTGGTTTTACTTCTGCTGGAGCAACCGAAAGTTATACAACAGATCCGGAAGATACTGAACTCGCCAGGGCAATAAAAGCCTCCATAGAAACTGCCATAGCTGAAGGAATATTTCTTGATCCCCATTTGGTACCAGAAACTGGTACAACTGGTACTACAATCTCTCTTAATGAGCCACTGTTATCAGACACTACCTCAGAAGAAACCTTCTATGAGGCATTTTGTAATTATCCATCTGATGCAAACCCAAACCATGAAATTGTTTCTAGTACTATTTTTAATGATACTTCGACTAATACTAGCGGACATAAGTTGGAGAGAAGGGACGTGACCGAGAATAGTTCTTGCATCGTATGCCTTGATTCACAAGTTGAAGCTGCTTGTATACCGTGTGGTCACATGGCCGGTTGCTTGGCATGTTTGAAGAAGATAGAGGCCAAAAGCAAGAAATGCCCTGTTTGCCGTGCAAAAGTAGATCAAGTTGTCAAGATATATACTGTTTGATTGGAGAACTTAAGATAACAACATTATTTTTTCTCTAAATTCCCTTTTTGTTAAATTACACCAAATGCTTAAATGAAAAGAGGGAGCGTAATCTTCGTTTAACTTCTATTCTCAAAATTTCTGTTGATTTTTTGTATGTGTTTTTTTCTGGTGAATCAGGTCTGTCTTTGGACTTGAATTGATGAATGGTTTGGAAAAAAAAAAACACAAATGCATACATTCTTCATAAATGTTCTTAAAGGTAAAAACAGAACTATGTGCAGATAGGAAAGGGTGGACATGTAAATTGTGTACATAATCGTCTTTGTTTTGAATAAATATATGTGCATTAGGATTTGCAGTTTGCTTTAGATATCTGCATGCCTTAAATTTTGTATTTTTTTTTGTACCTTTAGGGCTTGTTCAGCCTCCCTATGGGAATGGGAATGGACACAGGAATGGACCCAATTTGAACTATGAGTTACTATTCACGTGGGAAAAAAAAAAATTCAGTTGAACTTAATTTTTTTTTTCCCACGTGAACAGTAACTCGCGGGAATGCTGCCAAACAGGCCCTAATATTGTCTATCTCTGGGCTGGTATCTACTGCAAAAAGAAATTGCCAAATAGCACCAAAGTTTGAACTTGATGGAAAAGGATATGCTAGGATGAAAAAATTATAATAAATTGGACTAAAGATATATATTATGCGAACAGTAATTGTTAAAAATAACGGCTAGCTCCATTTTTAATTATAACGGCTAGTTTAGAGAATAATGTCTTGTAATTAATTAATTAGGAGATAGTAATTAGTGGTTAGTAGTTGATAGTTATAATTAATAGTACAACAGCTAGTTTTTTAATTTCTTCTATAAATAAGAGACACATGTAAAATCTGAAAATAAGATTGCAATAATAAGTTGTTTTCTTACATCTCTTTTCTCTTACAAAAATTAACAGTAATCATGTAAAAAGATTTGATGTCAAATCGGGAACTATAAAATTAGCTGCTAAAACACCATTGCCATCGCTCCTAAGCAGAGTTCATTTTCAAAAAAATTGTGCTTATGCATGATTTTCTATATAATTTAGAGTGAAATGCTATGAGTATTATGAATTGATCCCATAAGTATGAAAATTTTATATGATTGACTCTCAATGTGTGTTTGATCTCCATAGTTGGAAAAGTGGAAAGTGTAGCTCCGCCCCTGCTACTGAGTACCCAGACATGTTTTCCTTTTATCTGAAACAGACCCACCAAGCTACTGGTTCTTCTTACTAAACAAGAACAAACATAAAAAGATTCACGAGAATGACAACTTGAGAGATGGAAGCAAGCATTGTTGGATAATTAGCTTGACTTGAACAACAATATAGTATTCATCTCTGCATATTAGAAGATCATGAGATCAGAATAATAGTAAAAAACAATATAATAGCAATGATCGATGATACAGCGACTATACAAAATGTAGATATCAAGACAAAGTCACGATATTGCAGCAATCTCCTCAGCTATAGGATTTGCCTCATGTGCAACAACTGCCTGATCTTTTCGTCTAGGCCGAGACGATGATCCGCTGCCACCTTCTGAAGCACCCTTTGATTTTTTCTTCTTCGATTTGGGAACTGCTGGTACATCAGGGTTATTGTTGGCAGTAGAACTATTATCCTCCTTTGACCCTTCCTTCTTTTTTCGGAAACGGTGGCCCATTTTCTTGACAGATGATGAGTCCTTGTCAACTGCAATTGTTCCTTCAGATTGGTGCCGGCGTGAGTGACGTGGCCTCAGGGATCTTGGCGACTGACTCTCGACATCTCTAGGAGATTCTTCTATTTCATGACATGGAAAGTTTATCTCTGTTCATTTTTAAAAAAAAAATGAGCGATGATAAGTATGCGCAATAACAATTTTTTTAGAAAAATAATAATAAAATATTGGCAAAATTAGAAATTTAGACAGGGGTTGAAACGTAAAATGCATAATATGTGAAAATATATAATGTGTGATTAGTGGGATTTGAACTCAAGTCTCCACAACCACTAAATGGAATTCTAACCATTAGATTATAAATAAGCATTTTGCATTTCTCGAGGGGGTGAACTATATAAAAAGTTAACACAAATAAAATTCAATGAAATTCAATATAAATTATTGAATTTTTTTAAATCATGGGGTTTGCTAAGCTATACGTAGATCTACTCAGATTATATGCATACTATTTAAAAAAAAACAACTCAAAGATTCACAAAACAAACTTAGAAATGAATAATAATGCAAAATTGAATCAAATTAAATGCACTTAAGAAATAAATGAGTTATGGACGTAGAACGCTAACCACCTTGGGAGGCCCATTGGTTAGTGCTCGGTGCAGGGTCTAAGCCCGGTACGTCATTTAACGGGGCCGAATGATAATTATCCATCTGTCAAATAGTTATTATAGATAGTTTAGACAATGTTAAGAGGAAAATGATAAGGAGTCTAATATATTGATATAGTTATTAAGACAATATATATATTGGTTTAAGAAAAATGAAACGAACCCAGCTCGGTCCAGTTGTCTCAGGTCCATGGAATCCAATGTGCGCCAAATGCTTCACATCAGTTGGTAATCCAATTTGTATTTCTATCTCTTCTTCCTTAGAATCTAGGAAAATAAAAGAAGGTATTTTAGATTTAGAGAAAGTGGAAGGTTGAAGTGTGTGTTCTGTGTAGAAAGAGAAAAAGAGAGGAGGGATAAATTGGTATGAGTTCTGTACCGAATATCTTTGTGATGAATTGAATAGGCCTCAGGATGCCCTTCTTCATTTTAGTACCCATTTGTATTTTGAAAAATTAGTTGTTCCAACTGCAAATAAATAAAATATAAATGTTTACCCATGTTAATACATTGCAATTGAAAAAAAAAAAAAAAAAAGTAGTTTTACCTTTCCTTGACGGATGCTTGATGCGCTATTCCAGTAATATGACCTTGCAGCACGTAATCAGGAAAGATAATTTAACCCTTAAATTAAATTATCTTTCCTGATTCCAAAACCAAAATATTAAGCTGACTTTGTCAAGATCTCTTAGTTTTTGTCAAACAGTTTGTGAAATTAAATCAGAAAGCTAGAGCAATGGGGAAGAGGGAGATACCATCCTCCCTCTTGGCTCCCAAAGCTGTAAGAATCTGAGCTCTTCTTCGGCATCTCGTTGTAACACACTTAATTTAGAGGGGAAATGATATTCAGAGCGCACGACACGTGTATTTCTCTTCCATTCTTATTTTAGCAATCCAATTCATGATATCCAAGTTGGTTGTTGGACAGGTTATTCACTGAGAAAGAGTACGTGAACCGTCCCGTCCCGCGCATGAGCTATTTTTAAAATAATCGATCTACATGCCAAACTTTTGATTTGATATGTCTTTTCTTCCAACTTATTTTGTACATGGAAGTTTACCTTAATGATGGTTATTTAGAGAAGACAGAAAAGGTTATCATATATATATGTATGTAGTGATTAAATAGATATGCTAGGATATGACTAAAAATTATAATGGAAGTAATGAAATTGAAATATGAAAATTAAATTAAAGGCAGTGCACCTCAAGTCATTTATGAATTTTACTTTGGGTGTGATCTCTTTCCGGGAAGATTTACACACAAAACCCCATGGAACCTGCATATATTTTGTATTTAGTATTTATAAATTAGTTACTGATGGTCACGTTAGAGTGCATAATAATTTAGTATAACATGTTTGAAATTATTATATCTAAGAAAAGGATTAAGTTTGCTAGGGATTAACATTTTTTCTAAATAAGTGTAATATTTTTCAACGGCCCCATTCAGCTAATTTAAATATTAATGATTTATTGCTTGCCAATCTATAACGCACTACAGAAATAATTGAATAACCACTGAATTATTATTTGCCAAAATCTATAACGCACTATAGAATAAGTTCATTTTTATTTTACAGATGTTGAGCTTAATAGTAGATTTTGTGACAGGAATAGCGTTTTATTGAAGTAAATAACAGTCAATGATGTTGAAAAGGCAACAAAGTAGCTTTAGAGAAGAAAATTAAATAAAAATTGACAGCTGATCCCAATGTCTGTTCTTGTTTCAGCATTGAGCCGGAAGTATATAATTATGTCTTTAGAACACTTAATAGACGTTGATTTGAAATTAAGTAAATTTATAATAGGCAATGACACATCAAAGAATTATTTTCATAAAAGAATTGAGCCCCTTACTGACACATCTAATTGTTTGTCCTTGCTTAATTGATGGAAATAAATGAAGCGGTACAATGTAGAACCGATCACTAATCACAAAAACTCTTTTGCAGTTGTACATAATATATATTTAGCGCAAAAGAAATAAGACGAACAACATTTAAATAGCCGGACAAAATCTTGTATGAAATCAAGATGCCTTCAAGTCGTCCATGCCCACACTTGCCTATGACATGCAAAAAACATGTATGATAATTAATATTACATAACAAAAGATATAAATCATAAGAGCTGAACAACTAATGAGAAACTAAATTAACAAACAGACAAACAATTAGATAACATAAATTTTGTAAAAGAGGTTTTTCTTTCCAAGAAAAGAACACATGGTAAGAGCAGTATAAAATTAGATTCTCATACCAGAAACTTGTGATTTTCCTCTAGGAAAGGGGCAAAACTGGAACAAAACTTCTCAATGTCTGCATTAATATTGCCTCCTCCCCCAATTATCTCCATAAATTTATTCCTATCAGGGGCAAGCTTCATTGCCACCTGTAAGCATAATGCAAATTATATATCAATATAATGCCTGTGACTCTGTGAGGGTAATATAACACCACCTGATATTGCTACAAGTAATCTAAGATTAATAAACAGGACACAAAGTCAAGCCTTGAATTTTTTTTTTTTTATTTCCAGATTTTGTACCTATGTGCTCAGGGCCTGTACCAGGATGGTACTGGTTCCAGGGGTGGATCTAGATATAGCCCAGGGGGTGCTTAACCACGCCCATGATTTCAAAATAATATAATCATGTATATTGAAATTTAATTGAATTTTCATTTTTCTTAATCGTGGTTAAAATTCCATTTAGTGGTTGTGGAGACTTGGGTTCAAATCCAATGCCACATGTTATGTATTTTCACATATTATGCATTTTATGTTTCAGCACCCCCCCCCCCCTCTCCCCAAATTTCTAGTTACGCCCCTGGTCATTGTACAACAGATAGCATAGAGCTATACAAGTAAATAGCAGGAGATCCTTTTTCGGGTGCATTGTTCATTTTGAAATATGGTTCAATAACTAAACTAGGGCCTTAATTCAAGACAAATGAACTTTTGAAAGTGATCCATATTTCAAAATTTCTGATAATGTAATGTAATATCACCATGAAGCTGGAGCTAGCGAGCCAACCATGCCACTTCTTTAGGGTTTTGTTGTATGAGTCAGTACAGCACTTTGACATGCTCCAGTCGGGATGCTCTACAAGGTTCCGAAACAACTCCACAAGGAAATCCAGTGCTCTGCATTTGTATGACAATTGAATTCAAATGGACTGTAAAAAAATCTTGTGTGTCAAAAATGCATGTCAGAAGGAAATAACAAACCTAGACTACCTAGTAAGCCATAAGAGGCCATTTGTGCAACTTGAGGAGCTTTTGGCTGTTTTAGCTGTGATTTCTACTTGTACCAAGCTGTACAAGTGTTCGTATTTGGCAGGATCCGTGTCATACTTTGTTTGCAACCTCTACATGAAATAATATGTAAAAATTATAACAGCAATAAAAAAGCGAGTATATAATCTATACAATTTTATAGGAAGCTTAAACATGGATTTCCAAAAAAATAATCATACTGTAATGTTGCCCCCAATATCACTCTTCACAAGAGACATAGCAGATCCGAACTTATCTGTTATGAAATAAATATTATCAGTATATGCACCAAACTAGCTGTGGACAATTACTAATTAAGTTTATTCCAGTACTGGTATGCAACTGTAACGGTGTAATGGCAGCATGATAATCAGTGCCTAACCACAGAAAAAAGAAAAAGAAAAAAAAAAAGAACATGAAGGTACCTGGAATAAGGACTTGGTACCAATGATGCCTGTATTATGCTGTTACTATATAATAACCAGACAGTTGCTGAACATATCTTAAAAACCTAAGTAATATACTGGTTGTTCCTGGCACCTGTGCTGGCATGTACCATTAACCGGTACGTCAAGCTTGTGCTTGTCCAACTTTTTAAAACCACTCTCTCCTAGACCCAGGCATCATAGACCATCCATCATCACAACAGTTTACGTAAATTACATTTTTTATTTCAATCAATCGAACACACAGAATTTACAAAAATACATTTATTTTAGTGTACCTAGAACAGGTAGAATAAGCTTGCACACTTCAAGAAAAGGCTTGGTGAGAATTACACCATTCTCTGACTTGACACTTTTCATTCCTTCGAGTGATGGGGTAAAAACTGTGCCCGCCATCCCAGTATTTGTGCCTCCCAACCTATTGAAATTAAAATTTAATAAAAAATGGGTTTAAGCATGAATTGTCAAAATGACTTGGTAGATGATTGTAGTAACAACATTTTGGTTGGGTTGTGTGAAATGAGAGTTTGCTGTCTAAAAATCTCTTCAGCAACCTCCTTCAATTTAGTTCTCAAAATGACAAAACTACCCTCCTATATTATCAATCATGGATGGGGATTAGTATTGAATCTTATATTAAGGGATTAGTATTGATTTATGTCCATGTAAAACATGACAAGTATTGCAATATTAAAAAAGGAGAACAATAGAAAGTTAGAAACCTTGTATTGTTAGCAACAAGTGCGGGATTTAAACAATTTCGCCCCAAAATGATGCTAAATTGTTCGAGTTGGGGTCTGATGAGCGGCCCATTTGATTGATGGATAGCTATTTTGTGAAACAGACCATGCCTAATTTTTTTTTACAAAACTTTACTTCAATATTTAAAGAATAGCAAATCAAACGTACAAAAGAAAATATTTTGAGAAAATAGAATTGGAAAGAGAAATGTGTGTGGTGTATGCCATTGCAAAATAAGAAAGAAGAAATACTTATCTCAAGGATAAAGCAATCAGCTTTTTTCATAAATCATTGAAATATCACCTCCGCACTTGGTCATATTTTTAAGGGACTTAAAATTAGTTCTCATTCACAGAGCTATATAATATAGTTTAATAATCAAATTGTGCAACTTATAATTCCATAAATTTGGCGCAAAAAAATTAAAAAGAAATTCTATTGCCAATGAGTACCAAAAATGAAAAACAGATTTCTCAAATTATCCCAATTGAATTACACACCAATCTTGATCGACGTTCTGATCAACATATTTTGAAGAAAACGATAAATTGTGTTCCAATCCAACCAATGTGAAACCAATCGATTTGAGATATCTAATCCAAATTAACCATCGAATATCCAATCCCATTGTCGTCCAAAATTCCAAAAATGCGATTTTGGATTGCGCATTTCTCAAATGTCTATTGAGATTATAATAGAAAATGAGATCTAATTCGGCTAACCTTTAATTAGAGGTAATCTCCGCAAAAAAATGCTCCCAAAAATCGATACGTCTTTTGATCGGTTTCATTTTATAGAAATCTGAGGAGCTTTATCAAAGGGCTATTACCTTCTCTATACATCATAAGATGGTACGCACATCTGATTTTACAAATATATTACTAAGATATGCATAGGAAACAGCGTAATGCACGGCACGTAGTAATAAGTTCCCTACGTTGCATACCACGTAGTTTAATGTAGAAAATAGGAGTGTATGATGAAGTGATTTTGACGCCCTTCGCGCGCATTTTGTCCCGATTTTTTTATTAATCGAAATAAAATAAAAAAAATATCGAAAAAGGGGTTAGATGCTGAGTTTTTTCGAAAACTAATAAGGATGTTAAATTTTTTAACGTCCGTGCTAATTACAATCCCAACTAATCTAAACTCTGAAAAAAAAAAAAAAAAAAATTTCAGGGACGTTGAATTTTTCAACGTCCGTGAGTCCGTGAACAGTAACGAAAAAAAAAAAAAAAATTTCAGGGACGTTGAATTTTTCATCGTCCGTGAACAGAAAACATCCGTGAACAGTAAAAAAATTTAGGAAAAAAAAAATATGGTTAAATAAAAAAAAAATTAGAAAAATTATATTTCAACTATAAAAACAATAATTTATTTTTCAACTAAAAAACAATAATTTAGTTTAGTAATATTTTTAAAAATAAAATTTATATTTAAAATTTAACATTATAGATACGTTTATATTTTAGATATTATGTCTATCAATATAATGAGATTTGATTTATGTTTAGCTAAATCAAATGACTTGAGAAATATGTCTATGTTATCGGATACATAGATAGTCTACCAATTAAATTCCAATTTAATGCAATTAATTATTGATTAATAATGTACCAACATAAAACCTATATTTATATTTTATTTAATTTATAGAGAACTTCATTATTAATTTATTAAGAACTCCATTACATCAAATGACTAAATTATGTTTTTTAGAAAAACCTAAATTTTTTTTTTTTGAGAACTACACTAACTATTGATTAATAATGGAGTTCTCAAGTCATTTGATTTAGCTAAACATAAATCAAATCTCATTATATTGATAGACATAATATCTAAAATATAAATCGTATCTATAATGTTAAATTTTATTTTAAAAAATATTACTAAACTAAATTATTGTTTTTTAGTTGAAAAATAAATTATTGTTTTTATAGTTGAAATATAATTTTTCTAAGTTTTTTTTATTTAACCAAAATCAAACATAATTTTTTTTTCCTAAATTTTTTTACTGTTCACGGATGTTTTTACTGTTCACGGATTTTACTGTTCACGGACGTTGAAAAATTCAACGTCCCTGAAATTTTTTTTTTTTTTTCGTTACTGTTCACGGACTCACGGACGTTGAAAAATTCAACGTCCCTGAAAATTTTTTTTTTTTTTTTTTTTTCAGAGTTTAGATTAGTTGGGATTGTAATTAGCACAGACGTTAATTTAATTAACGTCCGTAGGGACGCTAAAAAATTTAACGTCCTTATTAGTTTTCGAAAAAACTCAGCATCTAACCCCTTTTTCGATATTTTTTTTATTTTATTTCGATTAATAAAAAAATCGGGCATTTTGTCTCGTAATTTTCCAGTGCAGTAGCCGTGAGTTCTATGATGTATGGAATTGGATCTGCTGCGAATTTGTTTTTTCTAATTCAACTGTTTAATAATTTTGTTTAATAATTTCAGTGCACGTATTTCAAAACGGTTAATTTTTTGTACACGAATTTTGAAATAATTCAATAGTTGAATTTGAAAAAGCAAAGATTTTATAATACTATTCATGAGTAAAGAATCGTAACAAATTCGGATTCGGATCCATGATGAACTAGGATCGTGTCCCGTGTATTGTAACGGGGTATAATTTCACATGTGCTGTCTCAGAAATATTACTGATTTTTTTATTAATCAAAAATAAAAGAAAAAAAAATATCGAAGATAGAAAAGATTAAGTGGAAATTTTTATATATATGAAAGACTGTATAATTTGTCTCGTTCTGTGGGAGGGGACAATTTACTCTGTCCCACATATGAGAAGGATTTTGAATTTTCGCGTACTTGAAGTCAGATCGTTATTTCAGTATTGTAGTATATGTATTTATAAGATGGAATAAATTGTCCCGTCCTACCTATATATTGAAATTTCATCAAATCGTTCCTCATTTGTAATATTTCTTTATTTTATTTTCGATTAATAAAAAATCGGAGAAATATTAGTTCCGGATTTCATTCATTTAGCAATGCACAATATATCACTTGTAATTCATGACACGTGTTTGCACGGCACGACATGTTTAACAGGTGTCAATCACGTGCAGGCGCAATAGTAGATCACAAATATTTGCCTAATTAGATCACCTACGGAGAATAATTTCAAATTTTTAATATACATTAATCAGTTATTAATTCTCTCTAATATTATTGAATATTTTCAAAATTGTATGTACGATAAATCTATATATTGTTTGTTCCTCCATTTGAGTTAAAATTATAATAACTTTGATGTCAAGCGGTGAGTCTATCTTATAAATGACGAATCAACTTCCAATAAATTGGTTTATAAAATTTTAACTGCAAAAAAATTAAAAATTTATAAGAGAACAATTGGTCTCTTATAATTTTTACGTAGTTAAGAAATAAAAATTATGCTGTTCCTCTTTAATAATTTATCCTGATTGGATAATACTTCTCTTCTTAATTTTTTTCAGTATGTATTTTTATAGAAACCGAATCTTCTGCTTCCCCATGGGCAGAAAAATCTTACCCCAAGTGAATTTAACCGTATGATCTGCCTTGCAGGTCTGGAGGTACCTGTCAGTGATTTGGGATTACAGCATCTTGAAACAAGATATATTGGTAGCGCAGATCTGGAGGCCTCAGCACAACGGGAGAGGAGGGTGTCCGATTCCCATCGGACCAGAACAGTATTCGATGGGTGGTTTCTACCATCCGATTTACTTCAAGATCTGTGCGCACGAATATTAAAGCAAACAGCACGGATACTAAAGTGATGCGCATAGATCTTGAAGTGAATCGGACGGTATAAAACACCCATCGAACAGACTCTGGTCCGATAGGCATCGGATACCCCCCCTCTCCCCAGCACAACTGGCAAGGAGGAGATACAATCTGAAGTATGCTGAGTGGGCAGTAAGGTTTATATGTACCTGCTGGCACTTATGGAATCAACGCAATGCAAAAAATTTTAGAGGGGAGCATACACTGGCGTGTACATTGGGCATGTACAATTGTGGAGGAGTCTGCACTGTGGGAGAAATACGGTTAACAGGCATGGGGAACTATTACCGATTTTTTGTATTAATCGAAATAAAATAAAATAAATATTGAAAAAGAGAATAGATCTCAAGATTTTTTGAAAAACAAGTAGGCGGGGGTTAAAACCAATGTCCCTATGGACGGAAATAATTACATCGTCTCTGTTAATCGCTCGACGCTAACTAACAAAACGGTATTAAGAAGGGATCATTGAGCCCGTGACAAAAAAATAAAAATAAAAAATAAACAAGAGACGTTGAGGATAATTGAGTTCCTTCTTGGATTATGTAATTAAGTGAGTACAATGCACTTGAGATTAATTAACTTGCAACCGAAGCGGATTGGACTAAATTTAGGGTAATAATATTGACAGAACTATTTCATAATAAAAAAAGACAAATCATAATAAAAAAATCTCATTAATTACTTGATAGTAATGCACAATTTATTTATCGTTGACAAACATTTATATTATTTTTAGGCCTTGTAATTATCTTAAATCTCCATCATCTTAAATTGCCACATAACCCATGTGCCAAGCAGATATCAACCCTCAAATGGTACTAATGAGTCCAGTGAGTATGACATTGGTATCAAATAACACAAATTTTAAAATTAATTGGATAGACTTCAAACAACTAATTTAAAGTGTTCAAACCAATTTACTTTATGAGTGATGTGTTTACATGCAATTTTCTTTTTATATTTTCGAATATTTTAGTATCAAATCAAGCGATCAAAAATGTTGAAAACTGAATGCATTAAAATTAATTTAAAAACTCACACATTTGACCGCTTGACTTAATACTAAATAAATTCGAAAAATTATAAAATTTGCGTGTAAACACACAACTAATCAAGTAGATTGATTTGAACAGTTTAGCTTCACCGTTTGAAGTCTATTTAGTAGGTTTTGAAGTTAGTGTTATATAGGCTGAAATGACACCGATTTCATATTAGCTAGACTTGTTATATCAACCTAAGTAATACTAAATATACCAACCTTAGCAAAATTAAGTGAGAATTTGATTATAATTAAATGTGAATTTAAAATCGATAAATAAAGGTGTCGAATTGATATGTTGTTGAGTGTCAATTTTTTTTACATCTAGGATATAAACTTTAGTCTCAACTCTCAAGTGTGGAACAATTAATGCGTTAATTTTGGAATATGAAATACTAGTACCAATAGGAGAATATTCAAATGTCAGGATATAAATATGTGTTCAAATAAATTAAGCCCAAAAAGTACTGATATTAATTAGGTGGTCAACCTTGAGCGAAGAAAAATCATTTTTATTTTAAATTTTTGACTGCACTGGATTTATTGACAGTGCTAATTTGGCATTACGCAGCACAAGATCATTAGATATAAAATAAAGAAGTACATGACTAGTGCACTGCATATAGTTAGAATGATTTTGTCAATATTATTACCCTAAATTTAGTCCAATCCTTGCAACCTCCTGAGGTTATTAATCTCAAGTGCATTGTACTCACTTAATTACATAATCCAAGAAGGAACTCAATTATCCTCAACGTCTCTTGTTTATTTTTTATTTTTATTTTTTTGTCACGGGCTCAATGATCCCTTCTTAATACCGTTTTGTTAGTTAGCGTCGAGCGATTAACAGAGACGATGTAATTATTTCCGTCCATAGGGACATTGGTTTTAACCCCCGCCTACTTGTTTTTCAAAAAATCTTGAGATCTATTCTCTTTTTCAATATTTATTTTATTTTATTTCGATTAATACAAAAAATCGGTAATAGTTCCCCATGCCTGTTAACCGTATTTCTCCCACAGTGCAGACTCCTCCACAATTGTACATGCCCAATGTACACGCCAGTGTATGCTCCCCTCTAAAATTTTTTGCATTGCGTTGATTCCATAAGTGCCAGCAGGTACATATAAACCTTACTGCCCACTCAGCATACTTCAGATTGTATCTCCTCCTTGCCAGTTGTGCTGGGGAGAGGGGGGGTATCCGATGCCTATCGGACCAGAGTCTGTTCGATGGGTGTTTTATACCGTCCGATTCACTTCAAGATCTATGCGCATCACTTTAGTATCCGTGCTGTTTGCTTTAATATTCGTGCGCACAGATCTTGAAGTAAATCGGATGGTAGAAACCACCCATCGAATACTGTTCTGGTCCGATGGGAATCGGACACCCTCCTCTCCCGTTGTGCTGAGGCCTCCAGATCTGCGCTACCAATATATCTTGTTTCAAGATGCTGTAATCCCAAATCACTGACAGGTACCTCCAGACCTGCAAGGCAGATCATACGGTTAAATTCACTTGGGGTAAGATTTTTCTGCCCATGGGGAAGCAGAAGATTCGGTTTCTATAAAAATACATACTGAAAAAAATTAAGAAGAGAAGTATTATCCAATCAGGATAAATTATTAAAGAGGAACAGCATAATTTTTATTTCTTAACTACGTAAAAATTATAAGAGACCAATTGTTCTCTTATAAATTTTTAATTTTTTTGCAGTTAAAATTTTATAAACCAATTTATTGGAAGTTGATTCGTCATTTATAAGATAGACTCACCGCTTGACATCAAAGTTATTATAATTTTAACTCAAATGGAGGAACAAACAATATATAGATTTATCGTACATACAATTTTGAAAATATTCAATAATATTAGAGAGAATTAATAACTGATTAATGTATATTAAAAATTTGAAATTATTCTCCGTAGGTGATCTAATTAGGCAAATATTTGTGATCTACTATTGCGCCTGCACGTGATTGACACCTGTTAAACATGTCGTGCCGTGCAAACACGTGTCATGAATTACAAGTGATATATTGTGCATTGCTAAATGAATGAAATCCGGAACTAATATTTCTCCGATTTTTTATTAATCGAAAATAAAATAAAGAAATATTACAAATGAGGAACGATTTGATGAAATTTCAATATATAGGTAGGACGGGACAATTTATTCCATCTTATAAATACATATACTACAATACTGAAATAACGATCTGACTTCAAGTACGCGAAAATTCAAAATCCTTCTCATATGTGGGACAGAGTAAATTGTCCCCTCCCACAGAACGAGACAAATTATACAGTCTTTCATATATATAAAAATTTCCACTTAATCTTTTCTATCTTCGATATTTTTTTTTCTTTTATTTTTGATTAATAAAAAAATCAGTAATATTTCTGAGACAGCACATGTGAAATTATACCCCGTTACAATACACGGGACACGATCCTAGTTCATCATGGATCCGAATCCGAATTTGTTACGATTCTTTACTCATGAATAGTATTATAAAATCTTTGCTTTTTCAAATTCAACTATTGAATTATTTCAAAATTCGTGTACAAAAAATTAACCGTTTTGAAATACGTGCACTGAAATTATTAAACAAAATTATTAAACAGTTGAATTAGAAAAAACAAATTCGCAGCAGATCCAATTCCATACATCATAGAACTCACGGCTACTGCACTGGAAAATTACGAGACAAAATGCCCGATTTTTTTATTAATCGAAATAAAATAAAAAAAATATCGAAAAAGGGGTTAGATGCTGAGTTTTTTCGAAAACTAATAAGGACGTTAAATTTTTTAGCGTCCCTACGGACGTTAATTAAATTAACGTCTGTGCTAATTACAATCCCAACTAATCTAAACTCTGAAAAAAAAAAAAAAAAAAAAATTTTCAGGGACGTTGAATTTTTCAACGTCCGTGAGTCCGTGAACAGTAACGAAAAAAAAAAAAAAATTTCAGGGACGTTGAATTTTTCAACGTCCGTGAACAGTAAAATCCGTGAACAGTAAAAACATCCGTGAACAGTAAAAAAATTTAGGAAAAAAAAATTATGTTTGATTTTGGTTAAATAAAAAAAACTTAGAAAAATTATATTTCAACTATAAAAACAATAATTTATTTTTCAACTAAAAAACAATAATTTAGTTTAGTAATATTTTTTAAAATAAAATTTAACATTATAGATACGATTTATATTTTAGATATTATGTCTATCAATATAATGAGATTTGATTTATGTTTAGCTAAATCAAATGACTTGAGAAATATGTCTATGTTATCGGATACATAGATAGTCTACCAATTAAATTCCAATTTAATGCAATTAATTATTGATTAATAATGTACCAACATAAAACCTATATTTATATTTTATTTAATTTATAGAGAACTTCATTATTAATTTATTAAGAACTCCATTACATCAAATGACTAAATTATGTTTTTTAGAAAAACCTAAATTTTTTTTTTTTGAGAACTACACTAACTATTGATTAATAATGGAGTTCTCAAGTCATTTGATTTAGCTAAACATAAATCAAATCTCATTATATTGATAGACATAATATCTAAAATATAAATCGTATCTATAATGTTAAATTTTATTTTAAAAAATATTACTAAACTAAATTATTGTTTTTTAGTTGAAAAATAAATTATTGTTTTTATAGTTGAAATATAATTTTTCTAAGTTTTTTTTATTTAACCAAAATCAAACATAATTTTTTTTTCCTAAATTTTTTTACTGTTCACGGATGTTTTTACTGTTCACGGATTTTACTGTTCACGGACGTTGAAAAATTCAACGTCCCTGAAATTTTTTTTTTTTTTTCGTTACTGTTCACGGACTCACGGACGTTGAAAAATTCAACGTCCCTGAAAATTTTTTTTTTTTTTTTTTTTTCAGAGTTTAGATTAGTTGGGATTGTAATTAGCACAGACGTTAATTTAATTAACGTCCGTAGGGACGCTAAAAAATTTAACGTCCTTATTAGTTTTCGAAAAAACTCAGCATCTAACCCCTTTTTCGATATTTTTTTTATTTTATTTCGATTAATAAAAAAATCGGGCATTTTGTCTCGTAATTTTCCAGTGCAGTAGCCGTGAGTTCTATGATGTATGGAATTGGATCTGCTGCGAATTTGTTTTTTCTAATTCAACTGTTTAATAATTTTGTTTAATAATTTCAGTGCACGTATTTCAAAACGGTTAATTTTTTGTACACGAATTTTGAAATAATTCAATAGTTGAATTTGAAAAAGCAAAGATTTTATAATACTATTCATGAGTAAAGAATCGTAACAAATTCGGATTCGGATCCATGATGAACTAGGATCGTGTCCCGTGTATTGTAACGGGGTATAATTTCACATGTGCTGTCTCAGAAATATTACTGATTTTTTTATTAATCAAAAATAAAAGAAAAAAAAATATCGAAGATAGAAAAGATTAAGTGGAAATTTTTATATATATGAAAGACTGTATAATTTGTCTCGTTCTGTGGGAGGGGACAATTTACTCTGTCCCACATATGAGAAGGATTTTGAATTTTCGCGTACTTGAAGTCAGATCGTTATTTCAGTATTGTAGTATATGTATTTATAAGATGGAATAAATTGTCCCGTCCTACCTATATATTGAAATTTCATCAAATCGTTCCTCATTTGTAATATTTCTTTATTTTATTTTCGATTAATAAAAAATCGGAGAAATATTAGTTCCGGATTTCATTCATTTAGCAATGCACAATATATCACTTGTAATTCATGACACGTGTTTGCACGGCACGACATGTTTAACAGGTGTCAATCACGTGCAGGCGCAATAGTAGATCACAAATATTTGCCTAATTAGATCACCTACGGAGAATAATTTCAAATTTTTAATATACATTAATCAGTTATTAATTCTCTCTAATATTATTGAATATTTTCAAAATTGTATGTACGATAAATCTATATATTGTTTGTTCCTCCATTTGAGTTAAAATTATAATAACTTTGATGTCAAGCGGTGAGTCTATCTTATAAATGACGAATCAACTTCCAATAAATTGGTTTATAAAATTTTAACTGCAAAAAAATTAAAAATTTATAAGAGAACAATTGGTCTCTTATAATTTTTACGTAGTTAAGAAATAAAAATTATGCTGTTCCTCTTTAATAATTTATCCTGATTGGATAATACTTCTCTTCTTAATTTTTTTCAGTATGTATTTTTATAGAAACCGAATCTTCTGCTTCCCCATGGGCAGAAAAATCTTACCCCAAGTGAATTTAACCGTATGATCTGCCTTGCAGGTCTGGAGGTACCTGTCAGTGATTTGGGATTACAGCATCTTGAAACAAGATATATTGGTAGCGCAGATCTGGAGGCCTCAGCACAACGGGAGAGGAGGGTGTCCGATTCCCATCGGACCAGAACAGTATTCGATGGGTGGTTTCTACCATCCGATTTACTTCAAGATCTGTGCGCACGAATATTAAAGCAAACAGCACGGATACTAAAGTGATGCGCATAGATCTTGAAGTGAATCGGACGGTATAAAACACCCATCGAACAGACTCTGGTCCGATAGGCATCGGATACCCCCCCTCTCCCCAGCACAACTGGCAAGGAGGAGATACAATCTGAAGTATGCTGAGTGGGCAGTAAGGTTTATATGTACCTGCTGGCACTTATGGAATCAACGCAATGCAAAAAATTTTAGAGGGGAGCATACACTGGCGTGTACATTGGGCATGTACAATTGTGGAGGAGTCTGCACTGTGGGAGAAATACGGTTAACAGGCATGGGGAACTATTACCGATTTTTTGTATTAATCGAAATAAAATAAAATAAATATTGAAAAAGAGAATAGATCTCAAGATTTTTTGAAAAACAAGTAGGCGGGGGTTAAAACCAATGTCCCTATGGACGGAAATAATTACATCGTCTCTGTTAATCGCTCGACGCTAACTAACAAAACGGTATTAAGAAGGGATCATTGAGCCCGTGACAAAAAAATAAAAATAAAAAATAAACAAGAGACGTTGAGGATAATTGAGTTCCTTCTTGGATTATGTAATTAAGTGAGTACAATGCACTTGAGATTAATAACCTCAGGAGGTTGCAAGGATTGGACTAAATTTAGGGTAATAATATTGACAAAATCATTCTAACTATATGCAGTGCACTAGTCATGTACTTCTTTATTTTATATCTAATGATCTTGTGCTGCGTAATGCCAAATTAGCACTGTCAATAAATCCAGTGCAGTCAAAAATTTAAAATAAAAATGATTTTTCTTCGCTCAAGGTTGACCACCTAATTAATATCAGTACTTTTTGGGCTTAATTTATTTGAACACATATTTATATCCTGACATTTGAATATTCTCCTATTGGTACTAGTATTTCATATTCCAAAATTAACGCATTAATTGTTCCACACTTGAGAGTTGAGACTAAAGTTTATATCCTAGATGTAAAAAAAATTGACACTCAACAACATATCAATTCGACACCTTTATTTATCGATTTTAAATTCACATTTAATTATAATCAAATTCTCACTTAATTTTGCTAAGGTTGGTATATTTAGTATTACTTAGGTTGATATAACAAGTCTAGCTAATATGAAATCGGTGTCATTTCAGCCTATATAACACTAACTTCAAAACCTACTAAATAGACTTCAAACGGTGAAGCTAAACTGTTCAAATCAATCTACTTGATTAGTTGTGTGTTTACACGCAAATTTTATAATTTTTCGAATTTATTTAGTATTAAGTCAAGCGGTCAAATGTGTGAGTTTTTAAATTAATTTTAATGCATTCAGTTTTCAACATTTTTGATCGCTTGATTTGATACTAAAATATTCGAAAATATAAAAAGAAAATTGCATGTAAACACATCACTCATAAAGTAAATTGGTTTGAACACTTTAAATTAGTTGTTTGAAGTCTATCCAATTAATTTTAAAATTTGTGTTATTTGATACCAATGTCATACTCACTGGACTCATTAGTACCATTTGAGGGTTGATATCTGCTTGGCACATGGGTTATGTGGCAATTTAAGATGATGGAGATTTAAGATAATTACAAGGCCTAAAAATAATATAAATGTTTGTCAACGATAAATAAATTGTGCATTACTATCAAGTAATTAATGAGATTTTTTTATTATGATTTGTCTTTTTTTATTATGAAATAGTTCTGTCAATATTATTACCCTAAATTTAGTCCAATCCGCTTCGGTTGCAAGTTAATTAATCTCAAGTGCATTGTACTCACTTAATTACATAATCCAAGAAGGGACTCAATTATCATCCACGTCCCTTGTTTATTTATTTATTTATTTTTTTTGTCACGGACTCAATGATCCTCGCTGTCCTTTCTTAATACCGTTTTGTTAGTTAGCGTCGAGCAATTAACAGGGACACTGTAATTATTTCCGTCCATAGGGATGTTGGTTTTAACCCCGGCCTGCTTATTTTTCGAAAAATCTTGAGATCTATCTCTTTTTCGAAAAATCTTGAGGACGGAACTAACTTCAACGTCTCTGTTAATCATCCTTCACCGGCTAATAACCCACTCCCCCCGGCTAATCTCTTAACCCAAACAAAAATGCAAATAATGGACGATGTAGACATCAAAGTCCCTCAAGGATGGTGTACATCAAAGTCCCTCATCCAATTGAATTTAATATATTTTTTCATTTAATTATTTTATTTAATTAAAAATATTATAATATATTTATTTTTTCTATTAAAATATTAGAAATATTTTTATATTTTTTTGAAATTAGATAGAATATCATATAATTTGATTTATTAGAAAAACTGCAACAAATAACCCGGATAAATATTTTTTAGATCGGATTTTTAGCAGCTGTAAGAAAAATTAAAATATTTCTTGGTGTGTTATTGGAAAAAAAAAATGCTTTGAATCTGAATTATTGATTCCAGTTCAAAAGTCATTTCTAGGTAAATACAGAAAATATTATGGTTTTTCTATTTTTTATTTTTGAAAAAATAAAAATAATTTTTTTTTTTGTCAGATTTCAATCATGACACATCAATTATTTTTCAAAATAGAGATAATATCTTAATATTTAAATGTACTAGAAGAATCATAATATTTTATGTATTTACCTAGAAGTGACTTTTGAACCGGGATCAATAATTCAGATTCAAACTATTTTTATTTTTTTCCAATAATAAACAAAGAAATATTTTAATTTTTCTTACAGTCGCGAAAAATCTGATCTGAAAAATATTGATCCAGGTTATTTGTTGCATTTTTTCTAATAAATCAAATTATATGGTATTCTATCTAATTTAAAAAAAATATAAAAAATATTTCTAATATTTTAATAGAAAAAATAAATAAATTATAATATTTTCTAATTTAATTATTTAAATAAAATAATTAAATGAAAAATTATATTAAATTCAATTGGACGAGGGACTTTGATGTCTACACCGTCATTTGCATTTTTGTTTGGGTTAAGGGATTAGCCGGGGAGTGGGTTAAGGGATTAGCCAGAGGAGGGATGATTAACAGAGACGTTGAAATTAGTTCCGTCTGTAGAGACGGGTTAGTTTATCCCGGCCTACTTATTTTTCGAAAAACACCGGAATCTATCCTCTTTTTCGATATATTTTTTTTATTTAATTTCGATTATTAAAAAAATCGGCTATATGAAGCGCATGAAGTCCGGGTTATTTCTTTTACTGGTTTCTGTTATGATGCTTTAAGCGATGTAAACTTAGTTATGTGGTGTAACCAGACTTTAAATTTAAATGCAATTTTGATTGCATCAGTCAAGTTTTCAAAAAAAAAAAAAGACCTATTAATGCATGGAAGGTGTTCGATGAAAATTTTGTTATTATCTGGACTTGGAAAGTATAATTCTAATAGATGTTAAAATGTCACTTACAATATGGTACGTATTGAATCTTAACGAACATAACGCTATTTTTTATGATATTCAACAATTGTATGCCAAAGTGTTCGATGATGTTCGAACCAAAACTTATCATGTAATAAGCAACACAACACCACAAAACCATGTTTAATGGTTTTTGAGAAGCAAACTTACTGAAGCAAAGTTAAGATATGATGTGTTCATCAAAAGAATTTGGTGGACACAACTTTAAAAGTTTATCAGATTGGTTTCAAACGACGAATTCACATCATTGAAATCCATCTATTTCATGAGTCATGCATGTGCATGTAAAATTTTGAAAGTTTCAAATTCATTAGTACAAGATCAAGCAATAAAAAAAATGATAAAAAATGAAAATATAAAACAACTTATAAAATGTTTATTTTTTTATTACCGTTTGATCTTGTACTAAATGAATTCAAAACTGGATCATATTAACAAAATTCTATATTAAATAGTATTAATGGATTGCAATATTAACTGCATCATATTAATAAAATTCTATATTAACTATACGTTATAAATTATAACGTTCTTTCTATATTTCAAAATTTTATGAAACTTTATCCATTATTAATATTTTTGTTTTGTTTTTTTATTAATAAAAAAATAGAATTTAAGATGATAAATATATAATTATTTTTGAGTAGCATATATAAAATTCTCCCCAAATTTTTTTTATAACATTTCCCGTGCACATTGGAGCTTCGTTTCATTGGATGAAATGAAGCGGCGGAGGCAAACCAAACATGCTCCTCCGTCTTTCCAATACTTTTTGTCTTATGTAAATAAATAATAAGATAAACAAAACAAAGGGATCTTCTATTTACATTTACATGGGGATGGAGGCTTCTCTCGCTCGAAGGCTTTTCCGAACCGTACGACACTTTTTTACCTTTATATTCATCTATAGGCGTGCGGATTTACTATTTTCATGTTTATTTTTTGGCTTTTCAGCTGATTTTTCATTCGATACAAAGATGCCGAGTCTCAGAAATTCTGTGTCGCCTCTCAGTTTCTCTTGAAATCCTCCACGACTCGAATCCTCCTCTACTTCGAATCTCCAGTAAGAGCCTCAAGTGTCTGATACTCGTAGTTTCAATTAAATAATTATTTGATCTGAAAGTGGTAATAAAGTTTGGTAAAGACCATGGTTTAAGTGCGATTGTGTAATTAGTCCCAAAAATATTTTACATATACACCCATTATATATTTAAGGAATGCATTATGTGGTCATTCTTTGTAAAATATATATAGTACTATGTGTGCCCAGTCAAAATAAACAATTTTGATAATTTGAAATTTAGTTGCTCCTAGAAGTAAGTAAATCAGACCACTTTGAGGTCATATTAAGATGGAAATGTATTAATGGAGCTATATTGGGTCTGAGTATAATTATCTACTTTGCTCCATTGTTTGGCTAATTATGTTTCTGGGATAAAAATTTAGCATAGTTCTGTTTGCTACTGTTTATTTGGTAACTTTCTGTTATAAACTTTCTTTTTTGAAGGTTTCCTGTTATAAACTTTCAAACAGCTTCCTGTTATTTTTTTTTTCTTTTGTTTTTTTTTCATGACATATAGTTTCTGATACTGGGGTCAGTAGTAGCTTGGAGGAATTTCTGAAATTGGATATTTGCACATTGACGATCTCTTCTGAACAGTGGGGTACATTCTTTTAGTATTTTTATTTTATCTCTAAAACAATTTGAACAACAAATTGAATATTTACTGTCTCAATTTGTCTATAGATAATTATAACCAAATTTAAGCTGTGTTGGTAGCATTTCTTTCAAATAATTGTGATCGAAATGTAAACAAAGGAAGTATGTTCAAAGCATCTCTATTGTATGCATAGAATTCATCTCATTTTTTTATCAGTTGGTTTTTATAAACCCAAAAGTATCAACCAAGCTGGTATCAATACCATTAACACGATACAATTTAGAATTGAAACAACTTTCTCTGATTTTGCAGAATGTTTCTAAAATTGTGACTAAATGATGGTTTATTTTTCAGATGGTGTTCTCTCTATTACAACTACCGGTATGGCTTCTAATTCTCCAGTGAAACTAATAATTTCATTCAATGGAATGTCTCAGTTCTGGTAGCACAATAGTCAACTATTTTAACTATGTTATGGCATTTTGTTATCAAGTGTTGGATTGTTGGCATTTTGTTACCAAGACATCACATACCAGCGGATCTTTATCAGTAGTTCAGTACCCAGCCTAACAAACTTTGTGCTATACTAATAAGGTGGTTCAGATTATTTTGGTCTCCAACTAAACCCCAAATAAGATTCATGTGAACACAAATTTGAAAAAACAAAGAAAAGGAAAGACAAATAATAGTAAAAATATAACTCAAAGAATTGTAAAAGCTCTTTATATTAGTTTTTTTTATTTTTTATTGAATTATGATAAAGTCTAGCAATGCCTACTTAGGACTTTGGCCCGTATGATCTATAGTGTAGGCATAATATAGTTAGTATTATTATTATTATTTTATTTCCATCTACCTTGGCTTTGTGACTCCTATTGGGTTTCATTTCTAGCCTATCCAACTTGCTTGGGACTAAAGGCTTGGTTGGTTGGTTGGTATGTAGCATTTTGAACTTCTAATATTTGTAGGAATGAATGACAGAGAGATCCAACATTTTCGTCTAAATATCAGAGAATCCACCACTTCAAATAGAAGACTAATAAAATTACCTTCCACATACAAAACATTTGGCGCTTTCAGGTAATTGTTTATCACTTTGTCTGTGACTTGATTTTATTTTTAAAGGATCTTTCAGTTTAGTTTAGTTTCTGAAAATTTCAAATGTGGATAGTGGAACAGAAGTTTGTTTCTCAACTTGTGATGGACATTCGGAGGAGTTTGTCTTGTGGGCAGTTGGCTTTTTCAAGAAGGTATTTTTCGTTAATATTCTGTAACCATACCTGACTGGTATGGTCTTTTGAATAATAATATTATTAAACAGTATTGTCATCTTAAGGCACTACAATATTGTTGTGTTTTGTTAATAATTTGTGATTTCACGCTAAAAGCACTACAATATTATTCATTAATATAAATATTTTAAAGGAAGTTGCCAAGATACCTATTTGCATGTTTTTAAGAGAGATTGTTTTTTTTTTTGTTTGCTGGGGTACATGTGATGTGACGCTTCATTTTGCAGGCCATAGTTGATTGTATTGCTATAAATGATGATGTAGTTCTTGGTTTCTATATGGGAAACTGATTTGTGTTTTGTCGTTCCCTTTGGTGATATCTAATAAGATATGTGGTTATAAATTTATATTAATTTTGACCTTGAAAAAATACTACCAAATTGTGTACTCCACATGGTTGCACTAAAATTATTTATTTGGGATCATTCTATCTTTGGAGAAACAAATTCAATATTACAGTTTTCCTTTTCCTAATTTTGCAGATACTTGTATTAAAAGATCCTGTAAGTTCCTTTTCGGGCTTCTATTCCAGAATTTTCTATATTGTTGAGAAAAAATGGGACAATTTTTTGTATGCCCCTTGTAAAACCTTAAAGTTTGCTAGAGATCCAGCAAATGAGGAGATCCTTTATATACCTAGCAAAATCATTAGAATTACCTTGAACCCTCAAAACTCCTCCCTTGATTAACAACTGTGTGATGGATTAGTTTTTATTTCTCGGAAAACAAGGGATAGTGGTTCTTGTTTGGGAGGATTCTATAGATTTTAATGTTTCCAGGTTATATATGAGATATTCTGTAATATATTCCACTGTAATATTTTATGATAGTAGTACTGCGGCAGTATTGCAAGCTTGGTTGTGTATTTTATTGTGCGTAAGTTATGAATTTTTTTTTTGGCTGTTCAAGTTTATTTGTTTTATTTTGGCAGATTTCATGTGGACAGTACAGAACCTCAGAATATTAGGATTTAGAAATAACTTGTAGAACACAATATACCATGCATACCCTAAGAAATTATGACACCAAGAACATCATGCATAACCACATTCCCTGTTTCATTCAAAGATGCTGGCCAAGAACCCTCTGTTGATTGCCATCTCTCTCTGGATAACTGAATAAGAATGGCTTTCTTAGTTAATTTTGAATGAACTTAGAAAAGAGGAATATAGGTGACATTTCCAATATTATCAAGGGGGCGCATCTTATTTCTTTTTAATAAGGGGGTAAATTTTACCCTCAATTTAACATTTTTCGTCTAGCAGAACATACTATTGGAGTTTGCACTGGAGAACATCAATGGCCACATGTCAAAGCGGGAATCTCTTTTACATGAAAGTGATGACACTCGAGCACCTTTGTCACTCTCTAGCATTAAATGCATGGCTTTTGGCTTGCAAGAATATTCTCGCCGGCATGACTATACTCTACATAAAGAATGTGAGATCTGCTCAAGTCACAGGTACTGGGTGACAATCTACTGTTGTAATATCTATTGTGCTAAATGTACATGCATAACCCTTCAAAACATCAAAATATTATGAATCCCATACTATTTAGTAAAAATCATGCATGATCTTGTGAGATATAAAATATCCCTTATATCCTTTCTTTCCCCGGTTTCTTCACAATACTCCCAATTTTAGGCCCCGTGTCTTGTGCTCTCTCCAGATAATTTAAGCAAGGTAGATTGGGATTTTTGCAAAGAAATTAAGGTGTGTTTGGCATCCTAGGAGTTTACTTATCATGCAAGCGTGTCTAATAATTTGGCACATGAATATTGTTTTTATGTTTTATTTTGATATTGTAGCTTTAATGAAATATTGAGGATTTATTGAACTATATTTCACTTGACTGAATAGTTTGGACTTCTGATATTCTTCAAAGAAATTATAAGAGTGATGTGTTGTATTTTCTTATTTTATAGAATTATCTGTGGTATTGTTTCCTTTTTCATTTGCAGGGAAGGCATGATACCTTGGGTAGATATGATAATTCTTCGTGCATGCCCTGAAAATTTTTTCAGGGTTTGTTTTCTTGCATTTTTGAAGATTAAGTAAACTGTGGTTGCCTAATCTCAAGCATTTCTCTGGTTCTTTATAGAGAACTTCTAATCGAAGGAAATGGAGTTGCACACAATTCAGAGAGAAACAGAATTAGAGATCAACTGATGGTAGAAGCTGTGATTTTAGTTATGCCGGTTAAGTTGCAGCCTTCCTGTTGGTCTATCAATAGACCTACCACACAGGTTTGCTTCTTTATATATAAAAACAATTGTGTTACAAGTGAGGTATATTACCTGCAAGTTCTATCCTGCCTGATTTGCACAGATATGCTCATTTGTATAAAATATCTTGTCTGATTTGCACTTTTTGTTTCTATCCTTCTATTTTCTTGACGAAATTCTGTTCTGTTGCAAATTTTTGTGGCCCCTTCCCCCTATTGTAACTTTTGTTCTCTAACCCTGCCAGTATTGGACTAGTAGGGGCCTCTAGTGGTGTGTTAACTGTGCTAATCAGGTATGCAGCAGCATCTGTTTTGTTCGGATGGCTGGCCAATTGTTTACCAATGCATGTTCACTAGCTGTGTCCACAAACTGAGTTTCCCAGTGCTTCACAAGTGCATAGCGACACTTTCTATTTAGAATCTGGTATCAATTATGCTAGTTTCTCCCAGAACCCTACTGGTCCACAATGGGTGATTTCAACCTCTTCTCAAGGTTGTGGGTTGTTGCAAATCACACCGAATTGTTTATTGTGTTTGGAAACTAAAAACAAAATATTCTTTTACTTTCAACCAACCAAGTACTTGCGGGCAAGTTGCAAATAAAATCCAACAAGTAAAACCTAAAGCTATTAAAATTCCCCTTAATTGTTTGCAACAAAAGAAACATTCCCTGAAGTGCTCCTGATTTGTTGTCCGGAGTGACCAATTCACTTTCTCACTAGGACGTAAACTTGGAGTTGAATATACGAAGTTATAATCCTTCTTTGTAAAATTATAATTCCTCTTTTTCATGACCTCTATTTCATCATATAAAATTGTAACTTTTCTTTGTATAATTATAAATCATTTTTTTATTTGTTTTTTTATTTGGATTTAGATAAAAAAAAAAAAAAGTAGCTGCTTATTAGACATTGAACAAAATTCTAAAACATGGAGCAGAGCATACCTCTTTCATCAGATTGACCTAGATGTTTGGAGTTATATGCAAAAATCTGAGAAAAGAAAAATGTTTCAGATGCAAAACTTGATGTCTGCTAGATATAATTTTCAAAATTTCCTATTAGTGGCTATCTTATTCCATGGTTATTTCTTAATCCGTGGTGTGCTTTTGCTAACATGTATTTATTATTTTTTCCCATCTTTTAGGTACTTTGCTTCCAAGATTATGCACCTTCTTCACACCTAGATTCCTGCCTAGATATACTCTCAAGCATTGATTGGCCGAGCTTTGGCTTGAGATTGAAAGAAGCTTTTGTAGAAACTGAAGGAAAGATAGTGATGGAATGGGAAGACACAGCATTTGCTTTTCTGCACATTGCTATACACTGCTACCATAAAACATATCCATCTTAGTACTTTACCAGTCAAGTTTTAGGTTTGGTACTTGTGTGACTTGGCACAATATTAGTTGTACTCAGCTATTTGTTGGCTGTGCTGTGTAGTGCTGTATCTTCACCTCTTGATGCAGTTGCCTAGTTATGCCCCTCCTCTACCAAAAGAAAATAAAATTGTGAGAATTTCATTTATGCTCCTACAAAAAGCCAAATGTCAGACATACCCTGCAAAATGAGAACCCGGATATGCCCCTTTGGGGCACAGTAAATGATTAATATAAAATAAATTTCTTGAAAATATTGAAACTTCCGCTCATTTTGCATCCTTGTTGTTAGATACAAATGTGAGGATGGAGGGTAGTTGGCAATATTCCGAAGTTAAATTTGGGTATTTGCATCTCTTGTTTGTTTAAATTAGTTGGTTGAGTGTAATTTGCAAATGACCAAAAGAGCATTTTAGTGCTTCTATGATTTCTGAGATGAACAATTAAATGTTAATCGTAAGAACAAGAAATGCTGGGTGCTATTTTCAAATGCGGTAATACTAATGGTTCTAAATTGTAATCTTCAAGATACCTCCTAAATGACCCTTAACCTGTGGAAGACACTGCAATACCAGCAAGAGATATATTCGCACCAGATCGAAATCTCGTTAAAAAGGCTGTCAAGGCTGCATTGGACGATCTCAAGGCTTCAAACACACATATATTTCTCAGCTCCCAAGCTGTCAAGGTATGAATAGGCACCATAGTGGTTAAATATTATGAAACTTAATTCTCATCTTTTGTCAATGAGCAAAATATGAGCATCTTACTCTGCATATGGGTGAACTACTTTGTTTTGGCCTTGAGGTACTTCGAAGAAAACAGTGGTGTGCATTTAATCTGAGGTTTGGAATAAAACTCTGGATAATGCAAAAACTTGAATCAACATCGTGTCTCCTGTAAAACAAGGAATTACATGCATACCGTTATGGTTTAGGTAGGTTGTGTATTTGGGAATCATTTGGTCAAAAGATCAACTTTTGATAACTAAACTGTTAATTTTTTTCAATCCGCTCAATGGATTACCCGATCAGCTTTCAAATTAACCAATTTTATACATAACTTTATCTGAACTATAGAGAAAATAATTTTTACTTTACATTTTCATTGTGAATACTGTGTAATTGTTTGTCAACAAATTCAGATGATGGACAAACCACACGTCCTTGTTTTGTTTTCTCTGGATGGACCGCAGAATTTGAGATTTTTTTTATTGGAGAAAAAAATTTAGTTGGTTATGTGGAGCCTGATGGAACATTCCAGTTTAAGAGGGATGTACATAAAAGTTTAAATTTTTCATTAGCAGGCACAACTTTTGAGCTCTGTAAGAGCAAAATGGTTGGATTACCTTAATATTATGGTTATTTAATTTTGATCTTGCCAGATTCGAGAATGTGTTCCAGATCTTTCTAGATCAATTGCCAGTTTAATATTATCATCAAATGATTCTGAATTCAAACGAGAGTGCACAACACTTCTAGGGTTGAGCTCACTTCAATCCAATCCAGAAACCCTTATTGAGTCTTGCATAAGCGAGAAACTAGCAAGGATTATAGAAGCAAATGATAAGAAGAGCAAGGCCGAGAGAGGGGCTGTGGTTGCACCGAGTCTATTTGAATGTGGGAATTTGGGGGAGAATGAACCAATTGATGATGAAACTGGGGAGGCAGATGAGGATTATGTATTAGGTTATTGAGATTTGAGATGCTTTTTTCCTATCTTTTTAATGGGTTTTAAAAATTCCAGTAGACTGGAAGTAGTCTTGTGCTCTTCTAGCTATACTTGTGTGAGCAGTGTATTTGTTGACAAATTTGCGCTAATCAATATGTTACCAATATTCATTTGTTTATTTAATTCATGTGCGCTTTGTTAAATGCACCTGACAAAATTGTATAAAACTGCCCTTTTTATGAAATTGTACAATATTTCACTAAATTTGTATGGTTTCTAATAGAAATCGGTGAGCATATTCCACTTTTGATTAAAATGAAACGCGCATTATGAAAAAAAAAATTCTCCTCAAACACTAAAAGTTATACACGTTCAATATACATATGCTATTCGCAATAATATTTCACAACTTGTATAGTTTCGAGGGCCTTAGAGAAAAGCTAATACAAGGCCTATGGGCGTATCAAGAAATTACACAAGAAGTGCCTGCCATTAAAATTCTTACTGTGTTGCGGGTGAAAATTTAACTAATAACAAACTTCAACACAGAGACATAATACATACAAATATAAACCATAGAGAGGATATTTTCTAGCATGAATTATAATTTATAAGTCCAGCGCACCATTTAAAAGGACGACATTCTTTATATTGTATGAAATGATCAGATAATTAATTTATAGACGCAGTTGGAAATTATTTATCTATTGATGTTTTGGCAACAAAATGAATTGTTAGTTTATGCAGGAGATTTAAGTCTACTAGAAACTGTAGTTACAAAATTATTGCCTGTGCCGATTTTTGAAGTTGCTATTAACGTAAAGTAGAAATTACACAAGGAAATGAAGTTAACTAATTAATCAAGACAGAAATTATAAAAAAAAAATTGTTGGGTGACATTCATATATCCTTCAAAAGTTAAATAAGATATCCATGCACGTACAGGTTTAATTAAGTAATTATATATATAATATAGACAAAGTAAATAAAAAACAAGATAAACATAAACAAATCAACCAACATAACATTAACAACACATAAAGGTACATATGTCAACTCCTTAAGCACCTTGTTCTCTTCCTACTACCGACATCGGAACTGGTGGCCATTCCATCTCATATGTATAAACCCCCTGCACACGGGTGCGCAAATCATCATTGAACCACAACATCTCCAGCTTTTTTGATTTGATCCGGTACGAAACAACCCAATCTGCCATGACTAAAATCAAAACACCACTCCCTTCTCCAAACCCGTTCAATGTCACAAGTCTGAATCCGCTTGTTTGGTCTTGCATATTTGCTGACAACCTTATACCAGCAACCTCGCCCATATCATATGGATCCATCAACATTTTTACATCCACTAACTCATGTGGAATCCATCGACCGATATTGTTTTTGACACGGTAAACCCACATGAATAGGTCCATATTTAACATCAAGAAAAAGCACAGATTATCATCTTCAGTTCTGCCTAGACAGCAGTTACTGTCACATAGCAAGCATTGTGCATTTATCGGAAGATCGATTTTTGAGAGCAACAATGTGCTTGGATTGATGGCCAAGATGTAATCGACATGCTGCAACCTGTAAATCATCCTTCCAGCAAACACAGTTGGCTCAAGACCATCTTGGTACCGCCTTCTCGGAAATTTAACGCCTCCGTTTTGATTGTGGCTGAGAGATGTCCAATTATGGGTTATAGATGAGAATCCCATGACAGTAAACTGTGCACCAGACTCTTTATCAGAGTAAACCACAACGACTTTATATTCTTCATTTGGTTGTGGGGTCCACGGGATATACGCACACACAACAAGGCGATGAATCCTGACATCAAACAATGGTGGAGGTTCTATTGACACAGAAGATTGTTCAAAGGGGCTAGTGAGTACAAAGTAAAGGTTAGGCCCATGAACCATTTTACGAAGCAACACCCGACCAGCACGGGATTCAAGTATCGAGTATTCATTTGATGTTTCAGAATTAAGATAAGTCAGGCTAAGATTTGGATTGGTGAAATGTCGGTCTGTATTGATATACTGAGGAAGGAGCCTCCTGTTGGTGTTCGGGACATGGTAGAAACCAAGAAAGAAAGGTGTAGTGTGAAGAATTGATGAGATGACATGGTAGAAGCGTCTACACACGAGTAGACATCTGATGAGAGATGCGGGGTTGTCGAGGTGACGGAATATCTCCGCAAGTAGGCCATCATCAAAGGGGAGATTTGTGGCATCCTGTGGAGGTTGCACCGGTGCCATTGGCGCTCTAAACATGGTTGGGTGTGATTGAATGGATGCTACGAGTGTTGTGTTTTCTTTCATTTCTTGCGTGCGTGAGAACATATATATATATATTAATGGACTTATCTAACGTGCTGATTGATTGTTAAATATTTCAGGAGTGAAGAGGCGCCTTACAGCAGAAGGGCTCTTGCTGTTGCTGTATCTTTATCTCGGAAGGGCGCCTTAAAATACTATAGAAATTTTATTTCTTATCTTGATTTTAAAACTTTTAAACAATAATATCTTTATTTTAATAAATAAAACAATTAACTATGTGCCTATATGCTTAAAAAAATTCTAAATACTAAAATTAATGATGGACTAAACACAATAACGCTGAATATATTGAGAATGTCTACATTCAGTTTGAAGACATGCATTTGGAATGCCTGTATTCAGTCAGTCAGTGCTTAGAGAAAAAATTTCAACGTGTTAGTTTATCTGAACATACGAGTTCATAATGACTTGTAAACGCATATGTTCAAAAAATAAGACCCAAAAAAAAAAAAAGATCGTCCATTATAATCTCGCTACCACCTCATCTCTACAGAGTACAAAGTACAAACCACTAACAACAGTTTGAATATTGTTTTTTGTTTATTTATTTACTTTCTAAAACGATTTTAATGTTTTGCAGACTGATAACCACAATCAATTAATGTTTTGTGCAATCTAGTAACCACAGCAAGAGTTATTGTATACATCTTTTTTTTTCATACTCTGCAATCTAGTAACAGACAGATTGTCTTTTTTAAGTTTGAAATCCATAGACTGGTCATTTCTTTCCTCTCTATTTTTATTATTTTGGAAAAGAAAAGATAAAATAAACACTAGAAAAAAAAAGTGAACATACGAATAAGTGACAATAACCTAACAAATTTCATATTATTATTATTAATTGGTAATAACAAAACAACTCAACAAAAAAAAGTGAACAACAAATCTATAAACAATTCAACAAAACAATTGACATGCACAAAGGCACCATGAATATTAAGAAATAAAAAATAAAAAAAAGCTGGTATTAGCAGCGGAAAATTTTGAACTTTGACAACACAATGTGACATCCAAAATTTTGGTACTACGAACCATTAATATTCAAAACTTTTGAATTTTAATAACACAAAATATGAACATTCTCAAAATTTTGGAGCTTACATATCATTAATATTAAAAAAGATTTAATAGGGCGTCATGTTTTCTTTTTGCATGATATGACAAGATTTTTTTTTCTTTTAGCAATATTCCTTGCCGTACAACAGAACTAAAATAAAAACTAAGTATCCGAAATGAATAACGGTTAGATATTTTAAATGAAAAAACCTTGCTGTATATGGATATAGGCATTTATATTCCTATAAAGGTGAAAAGGCACAAACCCTCTTTAATTTTTTTCTCACTTTAGGCAATAATTACTGTCCCTATAATCACTCAACAATCACAATGAAAAACGGTACTACTAAAACAACTATTTTTCGGTGTGATTTTCCTGACACCAGACTCAGAAAATGCTCTCAAGGCAAGAGGAGAGATGTGTATTCTATCCATCATATTAATTTTTGGGGCTTCCAAAATGGCTTTTGGAGGGGTTATAGCCCATTGCATTGCCCAAATCGCAAGTGGTCGCATGTATATCAATGATCGGTAGTGGCCATCAGTTGTCCATCCTTCAGGTGTTTGGAACCAATACCTAAATAGAGACCAAACAACAATCTAGATCATTGTCCTTTTAAAACTTTTAAGAAACATGTGGCGAGAAATATCAAGTGGCAAAACAAACTAGCAAATGCTCTTTTTTCTCAAGATCATGCAACTTTCTGTTAATAGTGATTTGAATAAACCAAATATGAAATAATAAGATCAAGCAGTAATTTTACACTCTCTTTTTGCTATACAGTGGGTATACTTTGCAAATCAACCTAGAAAGCAGGTGTCAGGTAAAATTATTTTTTAAATATTAGGAGTTCAAATTGCCATGCAGGTATCAGGTATACAGGGTGTAACTATAATAGAGAGAGTAAATGAACTCAATAACAACTACTCAATCCCCAGTAAAAGAAAAAGAAAATCAAGCACAAAATAGAGAAAGACTTACCCATATCCTTCGTCTGACCACCCTGCAATGAAAATCCCCTCAGCAGTCGTAAAACCCTGGTACTCCATATCATGATGAAGCATCGTGGCGGCAACACCATATGTCACCCCCGTCCAAATCTCCCTTGACTGCATGCACGTCTCATCCACTTTCCCATTCGGATACATGCCATTCACTGCCCCCATTCTTCCCCCTTTCACCCTCATCACATTAAACTCAAAAACATTTTGCAAAACGCTCCTTATCCTCCCTTCATCAAATAACGGCGGCAAACCTGCCGCAGCAGTGTACCACTGGCCAGCAAGTTGATCGGCCTGGATTGACCGACTGCTGCTGTCATAGTTAAAATATGATCCATTCCACAGTTTGGATTCATAGACCATCTTCGCTTTCATGAATTTCACTTTATATTTTTCAGCTACAGCACGGTCCCCGAGATGGTGGGCCATGGTGGCGGCCGCCTGAAGAGCGGCAAGCCAAAGACAGCCCGAATATGCGCTGACTCCACGGACTGTCCATGCATCGTAGGTCTGATCAGGAAAACCATCATTTTCTATCAACCCATCACCATCCTGATCGAATTGATCCATATAGTCCATGGCTGCACATACGCTAGGCCAGACATCCCTTGCAAACGCCAGGTCACTAGTGGCGGCAAAATCACGATACACTTGTAACACAAACTTCGGGTTCAAATCCTTCCACTTACTGGTATCGTGTATATTATATGCATTCATTTCATGCCATGGGTCATGGGTCCCAAGATCATGCGGTACGGCCCCTTTAACTTTTCTAGTGCCCCAGGTACCATCAGCCAGAAATTTGACCTTTCTTTTGTCTTCAAAGAGAACTGCATGTGCAAAGTCGCGCTGGATGCTAAGTTCTATCTTCGGGAAAAGGTTGAGGAGGGCGAAGGAGGCATAGAAGTGTACGTCGTACGTATTCCACATGATGTACTCTATGCCTTCCAGGTAGAGGAATCGACCTACGTCATTGCTACCAAAAGAGCTAGGGTTTGCCACAGGGTTAGTATTGGCATTATCAGATAATATGCTTTCTTGTTCATTTTTTGTCCCAGGCCTTGAATTTTCTTCTAGACCAGGAGCTTCACTATCTGCACCACAAAAAAATAAAAAAATATATAGGTAAGTAACAAAGTAGAATGATACTTTCGAGAACATATAATTTGAATGGAGAAAGATCAGCACCTATCCACAAAGTTCCACCGGCAACTAGAAAATAAAGCTCATTAAAAAGTGTGAATTTGTACCTGAAATATTCAGTTCTGAACTTTAGATTTAAAGAGTCACAGCAGAGAACAACTTTAAAGAGAAAATTAAAAAGAAAAAAATTTGAAGATGTTTGTACCATTCGGGGAGTCTCTCATCCTGAAGTATGGGATTTTGCCACTTCTCTATCTCTTCTTCCCAGCGCTTGTATTCTAAAAAGCAAAAAAATGAAAGAATTAATAAAATGGCAGAGTTTGAGAAGGGGAATTTTTTTATTAAAAAAAAATGTTTTTGTACATACTCATCAAGGCATCATGAACCAAATTAACGGCCGATCTTTCCGACGTGCCATAGAATTTTGTGTATCTCCTAGAAAAGATGATGACAATTTTAAGTGTCTTAATTAGACGAAAGAAAGGGTAAAAAAGGTCAACTTTATAGAGATTTTTGAAGTTGAAACTCACCGGTAGTAGGAGCGGCCCTTTTGAAATTTTATTTTAGGAGATGACCATGCCAAAGCAAAAACGACAGTACATCGCCCATGTGGCTCAACCCATGTTGAGGCCGACACAGCAGCACCAACAGTATTACCTGACGAAGATGGCTCAGTGGAGCCCATTTCAAAATTTTCTCGGTCAAATTGACCGTCCTATAAGAAAATTCACTGTTTATGAAGTTTGTTCTAATTATTATTCTCTTTGTTTAAGTAAATTACCAATGGTCTGCTCAGTCATAATTTTTTAAATTGAATCATGGGTCTAAAATTCCAAATTTGGTCCCTATATTGTTCCAATCTGTAGTATTCTCATCCTATTTTCATCATTTCAGTACAAAAATTGGCAGAAATCAAATATGCACAGGCCAGTTTTAAAAAAATTAGTCATTCCAGGTGCAGTTTTGTCCGCTCTTGAAATTTGTACTATTGGTACAGAACAATTGCACAAGTTCAAAAAGTTGGAGACCATATATTTTTATAAATCAATATTTCAGATTTAAACAATTTAATATTCAAAAGAAAAAGATTTTTTTGGGGGGGTTTATACATACTTGAGCCATTTTGTCCCACATATCTTTAGCTGTGGTGCATTTGTCTGATGAACAGTTATCCCCTGAAAGATCAAATGCTGGCAAAACAGTCACGCTCACATTCTGAGTTTCGCATGCTGCTATAGCAAATGTGACAGGTGGATTGTCCTTCCCAGTTCTGGAGAAATATTCAAATGTAAGAAAATGGAAACAAAAGAAAATTACAAGGGAGAAAAAAAAGGGAACAATTATGTCTGTAACCACCCTACTTGTGATGTAGAAGCACTCCAGAGACACCATCGTCTCCTCTGGACATCAAACAGCAAAAGAAAATCAATATATTAGTAATTTGTTAGTCAAAGATCTGCTATATAAAGAGCATACTAAAAAACAATAAAGAAAATTAACATACATGAATGGCTCATTGTAGTGACCCCCAGAATGATGAGAAACTCCTCCAATAGAGTTCTGTGTAAATTTCAAAAAAATTAAATTCACGATATATAACTTTCTTAACAAAGTACATTTAAATCATAATAGCATAGAGAAAATGAAATCATACCGCCCAAGTCATTAGCAGACTCACTTTAGCTCTATCCTTACCAGTGTTAACTAGCTGTGGAATTTTACACACGTGTCAGTTTTGTCACTTGCTATACAAATAATCCAACTGCAAAATATTAGTTAGACATCTTAGTCAAGATATACAGTTTACTCACAGTATATACAAACACAGAAGTAGGAAGGCTGCTATCTCTGTAATCATGAGGGATAAATGGAGAAATCTGCCGGCAAGATATTTTAAGGTCGGGATCTGGTTCGCCTATACAAAAGGATAAAATATTAAAAATGTGAAGCACATATATTACAAATTTTAGACTTGAGAGTAATTACTGATTATACGAAACATCCACAGAGTATTTTCATCATCTTACCATTTGGCTTCAGAATTTCCATTTTTGTCCATAAACTTTGTAAATTGTACCAAAAATAATTTTTACGTTTTATCTAAAAAGGGATGGAACCACACACTGTCATCTCAGTAAGCACAATGATATGGAATCATACGTTTTATATATGCCAATATGGAAAAGTGTTGTGGATGCTGACTACTTTGATGTCCTCATTTTTTTTTTAATTTAAAGTTATTTATTTGTGGTGATATGGACATCAAAGGCTAAAAGGAACACTGACAAGCCCTTAACACCACACAACCACAAGTTATTGCTTACATGGGAGGCAATGTGGATTTCCAATTTTCTCATCCACATTAATGGTAGAACTACTCTGATCCACACAATGAATTATGGACCAACATGGGAACAAAACTGGAAATATAAGGACCTTTTGAGTGATATTACTTTTTTTTCTTTTAATATGTGTTACAAGACAAACTTGCTTTCCTTTTCTTTCCCAAAAAGTGTGTTTTGTGTTTCTTTTTGCATTTTCTGATGACCAATATATAAAGTTGTTGATATTGGCATGGATGCGCCTGTACATGTTACCCTATTGGTTAATGTAAATTTGAATAAATTGTACCATCATAAACAGTCCAAGCCCTAGGAAATAAAGCATGATAAGTAGAATGCTGGCCACTCAGATTCCAGTCCCATGATGAAATACCTTCATCCCCGGATTTCCTGAGAAAATGAAGTTACACAAATAAGATCAAAATTACCCATGTAGATTTCCAATGAAATAAAGGAGAGCTTCTTACTTCAAACAATCATGGTGGCCCGGAGCTAGCACTGACGAGTACCTTTTATTCCCTCCATCTCTAGATACAAATATCTGCATTGCTACGCATACAACATATAAGCAAATGATTGGTATATGTCATCTCAGTCCCATTTTGTATCCTCTAACAAAGCAAAAAAAAAATGTATTGAACACTATCCAAATAAGCTCTGTAACCCAACTCTCAGGAAAACTCGAAAAAGAAAACTACATCATCAAAGAAAACAAATTTAAAGAATAATGTAAAATCGCCAAACTGAATATGCTTAAATAAAAAAAAATTACCGAAAATTGATTCGCCATGACAGGAGATGTTTCACATGAACCAGGCAGTATTTGCCAATGTTTGAACTCTCCTCTAAAGCCCCTTGAAATACTACCACTCCTAAGATCACACAAAGTGTCACCAGAATGAAAACCAAAAAAATTTGCTCTTCAAACATGAGGAAAAAAAAATAAAGAAAACAGTGACAGAATTAACAGGAATAAGCTTCATACCCCATTCCACCTAGCGGCACACCTTGAGAGGCACATGGTTTATGGTTTTCTCGCGTAAATGGATCTATTGGTGCTTTCTGTAGGAGTAATTAGTTGTATCATTAGAAATCTAGTTTACAAAAAAAAAAAAATAGAGTAAAGATTAAAGCAAATAGTGTAGAAGTAACAAAATAGGTCAATACCCTTCCGTATGAAGCTTCTTCCCTGACATAAGACCAAAGCCGTACACCAAGGGTCATCTAAAGTATAATAAAAAAATAAACTATTGATTAAATATTTATTAAAATAAGGGCTATTATTAACCCTGACATGACATCTATTTCTTTTCAGATGCCTATTGGGAATAGAACATGCATCTCCCTGTAGAGAGGCGAGGCACATCACAATCTATGCCAGGCATATGGTTCCACTATTAATTTAAAATAACAAAGTAGAATGCTCATGGGAGGCTAATTTCTACTGTTTAATGGGCTGAATTGGGGCTTTGAGCTTAAAACCTCGAAATTCAATAGGATGTTTTAAGAAGTACCTAAGATTGGCACAATACACTACCAACATATATAATATATGATTATTAGAACAAGAAATGCAAAGGTTACCAGCATATACCATTTTCATAGCTTCCATGAATGTAACGCTAAACTCCTTTAATTTGTTAGCATGACTGTTTAACCTTCTTCTCCATGCTTGATTGGGAGGAGCACCTCCATCAAAATCTAACTGCACTTTTTGCACACTTATTATTACCAGTAGACTCAAACAACTAAGCAATTGAGTCCCCAAATGAGCTACGGAAGTTGAAGCCGTCAAAAAAACAAAGCAAGCAGATCGCCTTACAATTTATATCGTCTTTACATATTAATTTTCCACAAATTACCTTGGACAGTTGGGAAGAAAAAAAAGACAAAAACGGCTGGGTTGGCCTTAAAGTTTATAATGTAACTACATATGAATTTCATGAATTGACCTTTACATTCTAATTTTTCTAAACTTCTCCTCATTTAGGTTGTGTTCAGGGACTTTGTTGGTATGAGTATAACAGTGGCATTGGCTGTGCTGGTAACACAGCTACTCTTTCAGGTTTTGCTTGGTAACTGATTCTTCATTGATTAATTGTTGTCATGTACTTCATCTCAAATTACAAAGAGGCGACATTGATGCAAAAGTTGAAAGTACAAAAAAAAAAAAAACTATATCACCAATAATAACATGTTAAGCATAATTGAAGACTTCAAATTTGATCCCAAAAATGATGCAAAGAACAAAAATTAGTAAAATTCTGGACCAAAAAAAAAAGAAAAAACCAACCAATTGCAAGGTTGTTCGGCTGACGTACTCTTCAGCAGGCCATGAGTTCCTTCTACAGAGAAACAGATGCCCGCTCACCATCTTTACCAATCAACCCTTGGCAACAATAAATTTTACAGCCCCTCTGTCAGAATTCCAAGTTACGACAAATCCAGAGATATAGAAGTCTTAAGTGCCAGATATGAAACAACTTCATCTATTCAAAGATAGAAAAGCCATCGATTTGTTGCCTTTAAAGAGAGATTAGAGGAGATTAAGTGGCTGTTAAGGGGAGATAAATGTTTTTATTGGATTAGATAACTTTACTACAAGGATCGAATCTTTATCTAAACCTTGTGCTCAATTGCTTGCCAAGGAAAGTGAAGAATTCGAATGATTTGTGGATCAGAAAGTGAGAGAGAGAGAGAATGGAAATCGGTGCTCCGTTATTTCTATTTCTTTTCTTTTTTTTCTTTATGTCACCGTACAGGCGTACACCGTATTCCTTCAATTATTATCGGTTATTACGACAATAGAAAGGGCCGATATCCGTCTCCTGTAAATTCACCCCAAAAAGCGATATTCTATCTAAAGATATAGTAAAAAAAATTCCAAAAAATATAAAAATACATTATTATATTTGTGACCATGTTTAAAAGAATTGATTGATTGAACTTTTAAAATAGAGATTTGAATCCGTAATATGCATATTACCGTATATATCTCACTCCAATCTAAATATCTAATTATGAACCCGGTTTTTTAAGCAGGTATTAATGATAAAGTCCACCTACATATAAAAGTATGCATCAACTTAGCTGGTTAATGAGAAGTTATATTCTATCTTTCATATAAAAATTGTAAAGAATAAAACTTCAATGAAAAAGATAAGATAACCATCAAGTACCTGACGCATGTTAATTAATATGATGATGTAATTTATAAAGTGAATATAAATACTAGTATTTATTTAAATTTACGCATTTAATTTAATAAGTATAATTTATTTTGTGTTAATATCATACCAAAGTTATATTTTGAGAAAGTCAGCACATTGGATTGCTTTTTTACTTCTATAAGAACAATAACATTAAATTTTACACTTTCAGCAGAACCACTTTAAAAAGCTGGTAATATACTTTGCTTAATCACTTAATAAATGTGTATATTTACGAATTACATCTCGCCTGATAAAAACCACAATTAATTGCAATTTTTTTTAAATGTATGTCTTGTATAGATATAGTGGACTTCACATTTCTACTATTTTCGTATATTTAATTTTAATAAAAAGTATTGAAAAAATGATATATATTAGAATTAATAAAAAAAATTATTTTAAAAAAAAATGCAAACATTTTTTTCCGTTTAACGCATGTCATGCATATATATAAAAGAAGGAAAAAGGGAGAATGCAAATATTGTAAATAATGTAAAGTGGGAAAGCATAGGCTAGATTCTAGATGGTCTTTCTATTATATATAAATAATGCTAAATGGAGATTGATGACGTTGCACGTTACTAGAGAATAGAGAATAATTAAGCTGAATTGAAAGCACATCTGAAATCTACAAAGTTCAGCTGTCAACGCCTAATATAATAGTTTACATAGCCTTCTTAAATTAACCCATCTCCCTTAGCCCTTGGGTACATACAACCTATGGATTCACATCTGCTGCTCTCCTAAATTTTAGATGAACAGTAACCTAAAATCTCTGCTTATTCAAATTTATCCGTCCAATAATTTCGTGCATGTATCTCAAAGCAACTGATTTTTTCTTGCACGAAACTCGAAACAATTCAACAGTTGGATTTGGAAAAGCAGAGATCGTAGGTTACTGTTCATAAGCGAAGAATCGCAGCAGATTCGGATCCCATTTCTATATAATAGTTTTCAATCAAATTGTTATAATTTATTAAAATCAAAAATTTTAAATCTTCACAGTCATTTCGCCTGGTTTATACAAGTTTTGGGACCATGTGGACATTTTTTGCTCCAATGATATATCATATGTTACAATTTTTTAAATTAATATTTTTAAAAAATATGATTTATTCCATGTATATATAGATGTATATTCAAATTATTCCTCAATGAATTAAATTTAATATGCATTATGTCTGAATAATAAAAAAGCATATTTAATTAAAAAAATTTAAAAATAAAGAAATAAAGAAGTTGATCGGTCTAAACATGTAAATTCCATAAAATTCCAAATAAATCTTAGAGGTTAAGTAGGCTTCATACCAAGCAGATTTAAAAAAATTCCTTTAAATTAATAGAAATTGCTGCATTTATTTCCGCATATGCTATGTGGGAGAGGATGAGAGCATTTTCATTTAATTTAGAAAACAGTTGTGAAATTTGGTGTGACCAAATTTAATTTTTAAAACCTGTTTTACTAGTAATTTATATTAAAATTACCACATCAGTTTATAATTTGTTTGCAATTGATAATTGCATATTCTCATGGATGTAAGAACTAGAGATGCAAAATTACCAGGCACAATTAAAATTAGAATTAACTGAAAAATTGAGATGGTGCGAAGTTATTTAAGAAAATATTTGTTAAAATTTCTGATGTAATAAACAATATTTTCTCTTTACAATTTCATACATGTTACTGCTCTAAAAACGAAGTTGCATGAACAATGCCAAATATAAAATTTAATCCAAAAAATGAATGCATTCATGTTATGTGCAAAATGCGGATAAAATATCGAAAATAATTAGCATCAATTGACTAAATGGAATTTTTAAATCGCAAAAAAAAAAATATAGTACTTTGTGAATAATTCTGTTAACTATTTCTAAATTCATATGCTTTAAACATTACTGATTAACAATGTTAACACCACAATATGAATTTTGATAGGGTCTAATTTTTAAGTTCTACAAATAAAAATATGAGGTTTCAAGTTTCAACACAACAGAGAATTCAGTGTCAGAGCATTGTTATAAAAGCTAAAGAGATGAAAGTTACTTGCACAGAAAATTGTTAAAAATGTTTAAAAAAGAATTGTGAGAGAAAGTGCATTGTGACGGTGACAGCGCAGGTTTTTCTTTTTCTTCTTCTTTTGAGTCTACGATCAGTCATTAAATCAAAACTAATTATCGACTGTGATAATATAATTAAGATTAATAATTGTCAATATTAAACTAATATGTATAGAAAGATAGTAAAAGAAAAATATTCATTCTATAATAATATATTGATGATAAGTTTTAACTTCTGTGGATATCAAGTGTCAACCTATAAATACAAATATATTTATAAATTTAGATCAATCTTCAATACCGGTAGGTCAAATCTAAGTAAAGTTTTTCTATTTTTAATCATTTTGTTAAAATAGTAGGTCAAATATAATTAAAGTTTTCAAAACATAATTATTTGTAGAATGAAAAAACATAGATAAAATTTGGCTAAGCAAGTTTACAAGTTCTCATGAAACTTAATTCAGAAACAATTAAATAAAAAAAATGATAGGAGGTGGGGTCGGAAAGTAACAAATGGGTTCACTTTATTTTTTCTTTTGATAATTGACATGAGGTCTTTTTGCTCTGTTTTTTTCTCACCGTATACTTTTTTTTTGTCTGTCAGTATAATTTTGTTTTGCTGAATCTGTCCTCCGCATATATTTTTTTTCATAATTTTTTTGTGACATGCTGTCTTTTTTATATATAAATTATTCGTAGATCCGTTTCAGTTTCCCCTTCTCAGGTAGACTTTCTTTTTTCCTTTTCTCATTTTAAAACAGTAGTGGGGAAGTACAAAGCATGAGGTTGCTGCAATCCTTTTCAAGGCGCTGTGTACAGGTCTACCAGAATTAGATTCCAAACACCAATAATCTCTTTAATATAAGGAGGAATCTCATATATATCCTCAAAAAATCTTGAAATTACTTAATTTTCCCTCTACAATCCGTAATATCATAATTATCCTTTTAAATTTTACATATTTATTTAATTTATTGTCTGTTTTATTAAAACTCATTCTAAATTTATAAAATACCGATTATACTCTTTATTAAAAAAAAGTAAAAAATGTGTAGGTTGTTTGAGAGAAATGTTTGTTCTAATTGGTCGGTTGTGTTGGCAAATGATTCATTTTCTTACTTGTGACACACACACAAGCATATGCCTAAACACTGTGTATGTGTCACAAATAGAGAAATGCCACATTTACTTTCAAAAACTGACATATTAGAAGACCGAACATTTCTCTTACACAATTTACATATTTTAATTTTTTTTTCATAAAGAATAAAATGGAAATTTTATAAATTTAGAATGAGTTTTAAAAGAAAATGCAATAAACTGGATAAATTTGTTACTTTTTAAAATTAAAAAGTAGTATATTTTGTATTACGAATTTCAGAGGGAAAAATATTTAATTTTGAAAATTTTGGAGGACTACGTGAAATTCCTCCTTGATATAACGAGCCACTGAGAATCACAATTAGCATATGCTGATTAAAATAATATAATTTTATATAACAAACCAAGATGTAGTTTGAGAGCAGTTTGGGTCTGATGCCCGTCAGACTCAAATTTGAGTTCGATAGGCTTCATAACCATATGATTCGCTTTAAGATATGTGCATATAGATATTACGACAAGAAATAGTGATCATAGTCGCCGAGAGCGAGAGGTGAAAGTCGTCTAGAGTTTCAGAACTAAGAGCGAGAGTTACAACTTACGAGTTATGACTTATGGCTGGACGGTCTTATGTTTTAACTTTTAAAGCATCAGCGAACATAGATCATCAGCGAAAATCAACGATTCATGTTACTTTGAGATTCAAACTAAAATAGTTCGCGAACATATTTCGAACGAACTAGGTCCAGATTAAGTTTGGTTTGAATTAATTTCGAACTATTTCGAATCAAATTTTTACGAACTTTTTCGAATCAAACTCGAATCGAATCACGAACTACAAATTTTCTGTGCAGCCCTAGTTCTAACGAATTTCAAAAAATTTAACAATATTATTCTGGTGACAATAATATATGGCCGATTTTTTTATTAATAACCAAAAAAAATATTATTAATAACCAGATCCTCCAATTATTTTCATCCGTACCCAACCTGCCCCCCCATGGGGCGGTTTACTAATTTTTTTTTTTTTAATGCGATGATGTTTATAATTTATGTATTTTGTAATATTATGTATTTGTTTATAATTTTAATACGATGGATTTTATAATTTGTAACTAGTTTAAAACATAAGTGAACAAAATAATCAAATAACGTCTAATCAACATAAAATATAGAAACGACAGTGAGTGCCTTATGAGGTCTGCGGATCGATGGTGATCCGGTAGGAGGTGTCTCGGATCATCAGACACTCCCGACGTTGATCCCAGAGCTGTTGGGTGTGCATGTGGAGGGAGTGGCAAAGAAGCTAAAACGGAAGAATGAGAACGATGATGAGAAGTTCTCCCAGTACTGCATCAGTCTTAAGGCTCTCCGCCAATATGCCGCCGAAATTGCCATTACCCCATTGACGTCTGATGTGGAGCTTGTCAAAAGGTATGTTAGGGCATTCGTGCTTGACTTATATGGTACCACGATGTTTGTCGATTCTAGTGGCGACTCGGTTCCGATTATGTTCCTCCAGTCCTTAAAATCAAACCGGAAGACAAAATGCTTGTATGAGACTTCTCCTGTGCCAGCCCATTTTTTGTCACCACTGGGGCTTGAACCCGCGTCCCTTGAGTGAGAGTCACACACTCTAACCAATATACTACAAAGTCTTTCATGTTACAATATTGAATCTATATATAATATATACATACAATAAAACAGTAGTCTTTCATGTTACAATTATTTTAATGCAATTTTTTTAAGTAATTAATGATATATATTTTTTTAAATAATGTTATTAAGTAAGATTGAAAAAAAAATAATATATTTTAAGATCTTGAAAAACAATTTGAGGACGTAAGTAAGTAAGATTGAACATTTTTGTTTGCTATTGTAATGTTTTGTGTGTGCATAAAGAAAATAATAAAGGAATGTGCCAATGAACACTGAAGTGAATCACATAAAGGTTGTAAATCAAAAGCGACGATCTAGTCGACCAAATGAAAGCACTTGCCATGAGGAGGTACTAATAGATTACTGATCAGAGATGTTACTTCTCCTTTCTTTTAATTTCATATTATTTTTAGTCATTAATTTCATATCTATAATTTCAAACAAATACATTCATTATTTAAATTGAAAATTCAAATCCTAAAAAAAAAAAAAAAAAAGTAGACCGCCCCTCTGGGCACCATGCAGGAGGACATGCATATAGATGATTCTGATTACGAGGAGGACATGCATGTGGATCTGACTCATAACGAGGATCCTCCACAGCCACGAAGGAGGCGTGTGCAGCGACAAAGGACCCGTGTGCAGCCGCCGAGGGCTGGCTCCCAGACTGTCACTGTCCGGTCCTCCTCGTCGTCGTCGCTAGTTTTTTATATTTCATATTGTAGACCTGACGTAGTATTTTTATATTTCCGTTCTATATTGTATGTTGATTAGACGTTATTTGCTGATTTTATTCACTTTGTTTTTGTTTCTATATTTTATGTTGATTAGACGTTATTTGATTATTTTGTTCACTTATGTTTTAAACTAGTTACAAATTATAAAATCCATCGTATTAAAAATATAAACAAATACATAATATTACAAAATACATAAATTATAAACATCATCGCATAAAAAAAAAAAAAATTTAGTAAACCGTCCCATTGGGGGGCGGGGTGGGGGTGGGGGAGGTAAACCGCCCCATGGGGGGGCGGTTTGAGTACGGATGAAAATAATTGAAGGATCTGGTTATTAATAATATATATATATATATATATATATATATATATATATATATATATATATATATATATTTTTTTTTTTTTTTTTTTGTTATTAATAAAAAAATCGGAATATATGGGGTTGCAAAACAAAAATAGTTACAATAGCCAAATCAAGAATAACTATTGTTTGTCTTATTAAAATAGCTAAATATCAAAATCTTTAAAAATACAAAAAATTTGAATTCACTATTCTAGCTATTCTAACTTAATCAAACATCAAATTTCCAAAAATAGTGTATTCTCAATCCAACCAAACATACCCACGTAGTTTGTATTTATAACTGAGAACATGCATTCAAAGTGACTTTTAAATATACGCATTCAGTAATTAAGCGTATTATCAAAATTGTTAAATTAAGGATATTATTATCAAATTTCTTAAAAAAAGCTGTATGGATTAATAAAAATTCATGTTGTGAAATATGTGCTTGACGGGTCATGCAAGAAAAAAAAAATTTCGGGATTTGGTCGGTCAGTCAAAAGGCGGTGCAATCCAGGCGGTTGGGTCTGCCATTGTTTTTGCGGCTAGAGCCTAGAGAGGCCCACAGACAGTCAGACAGAGACCTCGGCCGACATGAAATATTGAAATGCTTTCTTATTTTCTTATTATAAATTGTCTGTCTTTATTGTGAAATATGTTTGAGAGTTGAGACCACATAAATTAATAATGCAGACTGCAGAGGCGGCCACCAGTTTAACAAGGGATACTTTTCTTCTATTCTATTCTTTTTTATTTATTTTTCTTTCCTCGTATGAAATTAATCTAGTCACAGGTAAAAACCACGTGTTTTGTTCCATCGACTATTATTAATTTGAGGTAAGAAAGAAAATTGTGGATAAAAAGAGCGCCATATAAATATATATAATAACCAGATTAGTATGAATTTTATATATAAAAAATCGTTCACATATTATGATAGCCAAATTTGAAGATAATTTACGTATTATTCAATTATACGCGTAGTTTGACAACTCTCTGGTTTAATATTATAGTAACAGTGCTAGATCTTGCACAAGTTATGACAAAATAATCTAAATTTACTAACTAATAGCGCACTTCTCCTGATTTACAAATAAAATGTAAGAATAACAAAAATAAATTAGAAGATTAGAGAAATACATTTTTTTTTTTTCAAAATAGTTCATTTATTAACAAACTCTTTCAAGTTTCAAGTTTCACTTTTTTACTATACTGTTCTAACATTATATAATGTATACCAAATAATCACAATGAGGGTTAAAATGCCCCGTGTCTTATAGTATCTCATATCTTTTATTTTCATTTTCAAATTTTAACAGTCAACAGATCGAATTTTATATTTTTGAAAATATTTACTATTTTTTTTAGATAGCTACAAAATTAATATTGAGATGACGTTAGTTGGTTGGAATTAACTGGACTTTGCAAAGGGAATAAAATATGTGAAAGCTTAACCCTCCTCAGTAATCATACAATTTTATAAAATTGAAGGTGAACTAACTTCCTGTCAAAGGTAGGTAATGAATTCCTTTTGTGGCAGTGGTGGTCTCTTCTTTTGTTGTATTATCGTGTGATTCGTCGTGTTTGTTTACATGGCATTCCAAACAATGATTATGATGTCAAGGAAAATTCAACTCGAAGCCTCGTCAATTATTCTGGACAGCATTTCAACGCTACCTATTTTATGTTCTCAAGATAAGTGTAATGGAATACCGAATCATTGATCCTGACTCCTGAGAAACACAATTGAGCAAAATCAACCACCGTAGATGTTATCAGGTGAATTCAGTAATTTACATAGGATAAAGTTAAATATGCATTTCAGGGTGTTAATTAGTATGAATTTGAGGTAACAAAGAAAATTGTGGATAAAAAGAGCGCATGTAACACACGATCCTTTTTTGGAGGAGTACCTAATAGAGGCCTAAAACGGCCCATTTAAATTTGTACCTAATGTTCCGTTAAAAAGATTCACTAGGCCTTAATTTCAAAAATAGAAAAAAGTTCACGATAAACATGCAAAATATATATTTATACACAACGTGCGTCATTTCATTAGCACGACCCAGTGGTTTGTAGCCGCCAAAAAGGTTAAAAAAACTGCTAAAAGGGCCTTCCTCTTGGGCCAGGTATCTACAGGAGAGCTTAAGCCCAACTCATTATTAGGCATCCAATAAACGTTAGTCACAATGGACCTAAATTTCATATCTGATATTCGTATTTTCGGTTCGAATATTAATAGATTTAGGCCTAATGAATTTATTATAAGCAAATATTTTATAATAATCTGACATTGGATGCAAGTTTTAGTATTTTAGATATCAAATATCGTCCCAGATTTTTTAAAACTTAATAGACTGGTCTAATATATTGTAATGTATTCTCGAAATTTGTATGCACAAAAGTTTATATATTTGAAAAAATAAGCACGAACAGAATAATTGATTTGATGATATATTATGTTTTTTTTTTCAGTTTTGATGGTACAAAGATCTAAATATTGTTCAAATTGATTAACAACTTGCATGTCTACATGACTACATGTAAGTGAAAACTTTTCAGTGATTATCTATAAATTTTGCCATATCTAGTCTCAAAGTACGAATAAATCAATACAACGTACTATAAATATACTCTATAGATGTGCACCACATTATACCAAATAATATATATGCATATTTCTCATAAATTTATTTTTATTCTAAGCAGTCATGAAATCAAACATTTATTACATGCATTTTATTTCATATTATATGAAACAATATACATTATATAAATAAAATATTCTTCTTATTTCTTGTTTAGTTGGTGTGACTTTATATAGAGAATATATATTATGTTGACAATAATATAATAACATTTTATTACCATAAACTATAAACAATACTCTAAAAAATATTATTTTATAATAAATATTTTTTAAAATATAATTATGTAAAGGAACATTACAAATAATATTACCTGTGTTTATTATTTGTTATATAACTCGTAAATAAACGTATATTTACATAGGATCTGTTGCTCTTTTAAGAGAGACCGAGACGGCGAGACCGGCAAGTTAAAAAGGTTGTATAACATTACTTGTATAAATTTGAAACCAAATAGTGTCTCACGAGTCACGACAAAGGAGTGTGCGTCTGCATGGGAAATGGGCCCCACGTGACGAAACCACCGAGCCATCCAGTCAAAATCGTATTCCGCCCACGGTTATCATCAAGGGCTCAATAATATATTTTTTTTCTCTCTTCTCGTTTCGTGTAAACAATTGAAATTTCAATTAGTGCTACTGTGATCCAGTAATAATTATTTAACTCTATTTATTATTTAATAAAAAATTCGTAAATTATATTCCACTAATTTTTTTTTATAAATCTTTGCAGAAACTGTGAAGTCATAAGAGGGAATTGAACTTTTCTCCTAGCCAACTATATATTGAATTAGTCAACTGTATATTCAAATTTTTTTACAATCGACTTTAGCTAATTGTACATTCAACAAATATTAATTACAGTTTTTTAGTGGAAGAGATGTAAGTGAAACATGACTTGGAATTTTTATAAGAGAGAGACAAATAAAATATATTTATTTATTACTATTAATTTTCATCGGTATCGCGATCAGAAGAATCAGAAAGAATTGATCAAATCAGATTGCTGACTTGAACTTTTTTGCAAAATTAAATTAAGATGAAAAATAATGTAAAATATTTAAGTATTAAATGTTACTAACACAGTCATCTTTTTCCTTTTTTAAAAAGTACAGTCCATTTTTTTAACTATTGAACTTCAAAAAATAATTTAATACTTTATATTAAAATTCGACTCATTTCTCTGTGAAAGAATTTGACTCTTTGACAAAAAAAATAACATATTCATTGTAGTCCCACTATCAGACTTTTCTTTTTGTTCCCTTTCCGTTCTATATTTGAAAATAAAAAACTTGATCAAATTTGCATCGACTCGGCTGATTTCATCAAGGACTAAGGTCCAGCCAGAGTAGGCAAAACCCAAATACAGAGTCAGGCGAAACCTAGATCCAAATCTAATGTACACGAAGTAATTGTTTTCAAAATTTAGGAGGAGGTAACTGCTTATTTCTGACTAAATATGGCTCTAATGCTCAACCTTCGAAGTGAAGTGTGTATGTATATAAACTGGATTAAAAAATATGAATACAAAAATATCAAACAATAACGAAGAAATCTTTGAAGAATGTCGATGATGTTTTAAGATTTTTTTTTTTCAGGTTTGATGATACTAAGATCTAATATTGTTCAAATTGATTAAAAACTTGTATGTCTACATATAAGTGATATGTTTCGGTGATTATCCACAAATTTTGTCATTTTCAGTCCCAAAGTATGAATAAATGCACGCGACATGTGACAAATACACGCTAGCAAATTTGTTTGAAAAAAATAATGTCTCTTTCAAAATTAGCACTAAAAAAACTAAGAGTGAGACTACGGTACTATATGCATAGTATATATATTGACCGGTGCTATGGATCTATTTTCATGTTGGACTATTCAAAATAGTAAATTTTTATCTAAAAAAATTGTACAAAATTTTTAAAAATATAAAATTTGACATTTAAGTGCATTTTCATACGAAGATGATGACAAACAGTTTGAATCGGCTATTTAAACTTTAAAAATAAAAATATAGATTCACAATACCAATGGATATGCACTATGCCTAGTATCGAAACCTCACTCAAAAATGAATATCGGTATCTACGTAAGGGTGTCAACGACACCTGTTTACTTGTTTATTCTACCCGTATCGTATTCGATAAGACATGTATAGTTAAGGTTTTTTTTCGTTAGCTTATTGGCTTTGGATATGGATAAGGATTTTTTTTGTTAGATAAACAGCTATAGGTACGGGTAAAGACTATTTCGTACTCATTGGATAACGGGTAATTATATAAAATAAATTATATATAGATATATGATCACACTCAAATTGTGAGTGAATTACGTAGGGTTTTGGCTTAAGTTTTATCTTATTTTCTTATATTTATATTTAATTATTATGAGAAACATGTTACTATTGTCCAACTTTGTGTTTTTATACAAGAATCATATTTTGGGGCTATTTTACATCATATGGAGCAAGAATCGAGTCGATAAGAATTGAGGAGTATCAGTTTTAGGTCAATGATATAGTCCGTATGAGCCAATACAGACCAGAGACCCGCTACAGACCAGTACTTAGCCAATTACGCAGTAATCCAAGAGCGACATAGTGTCAATACGGTCCATAAAACCTTATCCGAGCCACCATTTGGAGAATAACTATCACATCAGTCTCCAAATTAGATTTCTTGGTGACTCCACTCATCTCCAGACGTCCTCTCATTTTTTAACAGAGAAGGGAATTAGAGAGATAGAGAGATATGTCTCAGAATGATTTTATGAATTCATTAACCTCTGAAATGTTACAATGTTCCTGTTTATATAGGCAACTCAATTACAGAATATCAACAACACCTAATACAACATAAAACAACCAAAGTAACTAATCACAGCCAATTAACAGTAACTAACTAATTACTTATTGGAACTAATTACAACATTGTCCCTAAGTGAACAGTAGTGCCTTATACTTCTACATAAGCCTCCCTCTTGTCTTTGATATTTTAGTATTTTATTATAGTAAGAAGAGAGGAGTGAGTAGAATAGGAATAAGGGTACTTCGTATATGGTTGTATATTTTTCTTATTTCTTTGTAAGCATGCCGTTTCGCAGCTAAGTTTATATTTCTAGGATTGGCATGTAAACCTTGTTACTCTTGATGTTTTGATATATATTCAAATGATATTAGTTTAGTCATTGTTGTTTGATTGCTTTTGCGCCTTATATTCGATCTTTATTGATTTTATTTTACTAATCTAGACCGTCTTGTGATGAGCCCACACAAAAGTTAGTCACAATTAGGCTAGTCGGGTTGGGATAAGAAATGATAAAAATACTAGATTATTGGTGGAGCCCTCAGCGAGGAAAGCATTTAATTTGAACAACAAAAGTATACATGGGAGTCTTGACATTTATAGACGAATGTCGCATTGTCTTGCCTTACCATGGGGACACCCTATAGGATTAGTGAGGGATCTGATCAAGTGAAGGCTGTGACTTTGCGAGTTAAACCCTATGGGGAAAATCTCGGTTGGTACTTGGGTAGTGTGGCTATGCGACGATAGAGGCAACTACTTAGTACGAATTAGAAACCCTCGTACAATAACTGAAAGCCTACATCAAACAGGATATAACAATCAAAACGGATAAATGTAACAACAGTATGTCAAAACTCTAGGAATTCACATCACTATATACTTGACTTTTAATTTTCGCTAAATACTTTGATCATTGATCATATCTCAAACTCAATTTTTTTTCCAGATTTTATCTAGTTTTTTGAAGGATTGTGATTTAGTCGCTCAAGACTGTAGATCTTATTCCCTGTGAATCGACACTCTATATACTACTCGACATGATTATGCGCTTGTAATCTGACTCAGTGGGAAACGAGTTATAAATATTAAAAAATCCCACCGACTGCACTCACACGTCTGCGCTCATCAATATATAAATATTATATTCAATTTTTCGGTTTTCCATGTCACTGTATCAATGCTAATCCATGAGAAAATGTATGCCTTTTTTATTGTAAGAAGAATATTATGTTAAACATATTACTTTTTATTTGAATGTTTTGTTATTTAGTTAACAAATTGAATTTTAAATTTGTTCGAAGAGATATTTGTGTTTTTTTTTTCTTTATAAAAAAACTATTAGTTATAATTGATTGCATGTTTGTGTTTTTGTTTTTTTTTTTAACCGATAAGGGTAAGGTATGGGTTAGGTCAACTTTTAGTGGGTATGAGTATGAAAATGTTTCCACCCTACCCGTATCGTATTCGTACCCATGGACACCCCTATATCTACGAAAATTCTCATTAAAAAAAGTAATCAAGGTATGAATTATTGGATTCGTAGATAGACGTGGCCCTTTTCATCATCGCAGAAGATCTGATGCTCTTTTATGTGAGACTGAGACCGGCCAGTTACAAGGTCCTCCTAGTTGAGAAAAAGAGGTGCGCGCTTACCCTTTAGGGTAAGGTGATTTGGAAATCGCCCATGGCGATTAGTCTCTCCCATCTCCCCACCTCTTCCTATTCACTATACTCTTTCAATTAGTCTGAATCTGGCAACTGCTCTTGGTGCTTCCATCTCATGAATCTGTTTGGCACCATCTCGCTCTCTTGCCATTTTGGGGATTTTATTCTTCAAGATAAACTGTTCGCTTTTTTTTTTTCTCCTTTTCTTCTTGTGCTCTTCTTCATCTCTTTGGCAATGAAAAAGTAGGTGGAACGAGTTGTAAATATAGTTACTTGTATTATATATATGTTGGTGTTGTTTTGTGTTCGTTGTTTGCTTGTGTCTCGGTTCTTCTTCTCTCCTCCTCTTGCTATAATAAACTTTTCTGGCTTCAATCCTTGCAGCTCCTTCTTTGAAAGGTGACTGTTCTGGTCCGGTTTGATTTAGCGTCTTCTCGGCTGCACACTTATCTAAGCGGTGACTGTTATGATCCAGTTAATTCAGTTTCCGGTTCGGTTTGATTCAGTGCCTTCTCAACCATGCACAAGGAAGGGTTCTATATAGTGTAGTCTGCCAGAAGGAACAAGACAAATATGCGCACAGTGGAAACAATCGCCAGACTCCTATCATTATAATCAAACAAGGATAATTAAATTTGTATTCACATAATATCTCTATGTGTGTTTATTTGTTTACCGTTGAATACTTTCAAAGACACTCGTTGTCTAATATCATATTGTAATTTTTCTGAATTAATACAATTATATTAGGACTTTCAAAACAAAAAAAAGGTCCTTCCAGTTAACTCAAATTTCGAGTTGAGATTCAGACCGTTCGATTTAAATCCGTACGATTATTAGAGTTCCCGATCACCGGTGCATTACAGGCGTGAATTAGATTGACTCAGATTCTGACGGGTCGGTCCAGATCTAAATTCAAACTGCGCGTTAACGCAGAGGACCCGGACCCCGGTTTAATTGCCCCTGAAGCATCATCGATAGAAAAACCAAATAGGCTCACGCGAAAGGAATGTGCGGATGAATGGGGAAATGGGCCCCACGTGACGATGCCACCGAACCATCCAGTCAAAATCGGGTCCCGCCCGTGTTTAACGCCTTCACTCAATTTTTATTATTATTCTTTTTATCTCATCTCGTTTCGCGTGAACAATTGAAATTTCAATTAGTGCTACTGTGATCCAATTCCTAAATTAAATTTGTAGATTAAATTTCAGCAAATACTAAATTGCAATTTTTTTTAGTCGAAGAGCTGTAAAATGTGTATGTATACGAACTGTATTAAAAAATAAAAATACGAAAGTATTAAACAATAATGAAGAGAACTATAAAAAACGTCGATTGAATCTGGTCCGTTCAAAAAAACTTCGATTCAATAATGTTTCAAACAGTACTTCGTTATTATTCCGATTCAGATTGTCTCCAGTTAGGTTCAAATGCATCTATCCATTTGTCTTAGGATACATCTGCTTTTGTACTACAGATTTCCAGTCGAGAGAAAATAGAAAGCTTAAGGGCCTGTTTGGCGGGTCATTGGGAATGAGCATGAGCGCGGAAATTGAACTAAAAATTACTGTTTGTGTGAGAAAAAAAAAATTTAGTTGATCTTTTCCTACGAAAACAGTGGAGCGGCCGAACAGGAGCTAAGTAACCCTATCCCTAATGTTTAAGATTGATTTCTTCGTTCACCAAAACTTTCTACGCAGCTCAAGAGTCTCCTTGTAATAAAAGGGAACTTTGCGTGTGATTGCCGCCGGACAGTAACTACCGACCAATCAGATAATGCCTCATGTAAGAGAACTAACTACTTTTAGTGAGAACTGCGTGAGTATGTATTTCCAATAATTAATGCTTTCCTTTTGTTGGTAAAGAGTATTCCAAGGATCAGTGGGATAGCGAAAGCGAAAGAGGGTTCAGTTGGTCATGGTCGCAGTCTCGCAGATACATCTGAGGTGTATTCAAAAGATAAAATAGAAGATCCTGTACTAACAAAAAGAAACAAGATAGATCCTAGGAGTCCGAGTTCAGTGTGGCGTGTATAGACTGATTATGAGTCGACAGCGGACCCCACGTAAAATAAGAGCAAAGATGATAAATCTATGTTGTCAGGGATATCGACGCATCTTGAGTTAGACCGTCCAAGCCACAGTAAAACCTGAATGAAATAAATCTGCTCTTATTCTAAAAGAATAACAGGAACCTGTTATTCAATTTCCAATCGTTGATATTCATTAAGATTCGCGCATGAAAATTTTCGTCATTAAGATTAGTGTATTGAAAAATTTGAACGGTTAGACTTGGAATAACAAGGTCTTGTAATTGAAAGGAATAACAGCAGATTTGTTTCCAAATCTGAACCCAGATAAGTGACTTATTATAACTTTTAATAATTTTTAATATTTGACCCCCCCACCGACCCTTATTAATGCATCAAATGCGAAGCGCAAGTCTTGGCAGTTGGCACGATCCGAAGTAAACAAACAGAGGAAATTTTTTTTAAAGAAGAAACTAAAATAAACGGGAGTGTGTGAGAAAGGAAACACCAGAAAGCAAGTACTCTCTTGTCTTGTACGCAAAATCATGGCGATCAACTACCTACCATTTCAGGTCCCTTTTCTAATCTTTTTCGTCTCTCTCTCGGTTTTCTTTGTTTTGCTTTCCCAGCAGGTTCCTCTTTACGCGCATTACGAAGTTTGACTGCTTTTTCCTTCAGGAATGATGATAATTCAACTCTAATCGGGTTGAAAGGGAAGATTCAAGCTAAACATTCGCTGTAAATCGAGATCTGAAAGGAGACCCGGAGATAGATAAATATTTTGATCCTAAGGTGAGAATAGCTGAGTTTAATTAGTTATAGACTCAAGTTTGTGCAAATTAAGCTGATACCTCATTTCGGAAATTTGTGGGGTTGGTTTCAAGTAGATACTCTAATAGATCTGATATTCTTTGTTCTCTTGGATTACCTATAGAGTGTCATTGGTTTGTGCAATGCATATCTGCTGAATCAGCACAGTATAGTATTTATCTGAGTGTTGGGGTCTCTACTTATTTATCATGAGTGTTAAATGAACAATAGAGTATTTAGTTTAAATTGGACATGAAATTTCATCCTTAGGGCAGAGCTGCAAAACCTGTTTTTTAAGGTTGTGTATGCAGAAACACTAATTTAGTTTACATGCAATGGGTGAACTTGAACAAAAGCTTATACATCCGCTAAGAACTTTTTTTCCCTGTAACATTTAATTACTTGGTGTTTCAAGAATTTACAATTGTGCCCCCTTTGAAAGGGAAATGTCATGATTATGTGCTCTTGTGCTTCCGGTATAACTTCAATTGATTGTGCTTTTAGTACGGTATAGGTTTTAAACTGTGTTCATCAAAGTTCTCTATTTGGTTCTTACATACTATGTACAATTTGCCTGATTATAACGTCCAAGGGTGCTTTACCTCAAAAAAAAAAAAAAATATATATATATATATATATATATCTGACTATATTAGGATTTTAGTTTAACAACTTACTGTTCCGCTTTCTGATGGATTTAAATTTTTTTAGGATTCATGAAACAAAACACCTAGAAAAGAAGGAAAAGGCACAATGGCATACAAGCTTGGCGTAGAGGTTGTAAGTGCACACGACTTGATGCCCAAGGACGGTCATGGGTCAGCAAGTGCATGCGTTGAGCTACAGTTTGATGGCCAGAAATTCCGTACCAGTGTCAAAGAAAAAGACCTAAATCCGGTATGGAATGAACATTTCTATTTTGCTATCTCGGACCCATTTAACCTCCCCAACATGCCTCTAGAAGCATCCATCTACAATGTCAACAAGGAATTGCATATGAGAACTTTCCTCGGAAAGGTGCGAATAGCTGGTACATCGTTCGTACCGCTTTCTGATGCGGTTGTGATGCACTATCCCTTAGAAAAGCGCGGATTGTTTTCTCGTGTGAAGGGAGAATTAGGGCTCAAGGTGTTTTTGACAAATGACCCCTCGATCAAGGCATCCAATCCCCTTCCAGCCTTGGACCCTCTGTCAAACCAGCCTCCAGGTAACCCTAATCCTGTACCACTGGTGCACGAGCACAAATCTGAGAGGCACACATTTCGTACCATCCCAAAGGAAGTACACCAACAATACTATGCACAGCACCAGCCTCCCCCACCGATCAGTGACCTGCCACCTCCACCACGTTATTCTGCTGATCCAATGAAAGCTGAACCAGTACCTCCTCGAATTGTACGAATGTACTCATCCGCCTCGTCACAACAACCACCAGAGTACTCTTTAAAAGAGACAAATCCATTTCTGGGTGGAGGCCAAATTGTTGGAGGAAGGGTCATAAGAGCTGATAAACCGTCTAGCACTTATGACTTGGTTGAACAGATGCAATACCTATTTGTGCGAGTTGTCAAGGCCAAGGATTTACCAGCCATGGATGTCAGTGGCAGTCTAGATCCGTATGTGGAGGTACGGGTTGGGAATTATCGTGGTACCACTAGGCATTTTGAGAAGAAACAGAATCCTGAGTGGAATGAGGTTTTTGCATTCTCTAGAGAAAGAATGCAAACTTCAGTTCTGGATGTACTGGTGAAAGATAAAGATTTAATAAAGGATGATTTTGTGGGGATTGTGAGGTTTGATTTGAACGATGTTCCGACTCGGGTCCCACCTGATAGCCCGTTAGCACCTGAGTGGTACCGGCTTGTTGATAAGAAGGGAGAAAAGGCAAAGGGGGAGTTGATGCTTGCAGTTTGGATGGGCACACAAGCTGATGAAGCATTCCCTGATGCTTGGCACTCTGATGCTGCCTCCCCTGCTGATGCTGCTGTGGTTGGGGCCCACATCCGGTCAAAGGTATACCACGCGCCAAGACTCTGGTATGTGCGGGTGAACATAATTGAGGCACAGGATCTTATAATGCATGACAAGACCCGCTTCCCTGATGTCTATGTAAAGGCCCAGATTGGGAACCAATTCATGCGAACCCGTACCTCTCAAGCCCGACCCAACCCGTTCTGGAACGAAGACTTAATGTTTGTTGCTGCCGAGCCTTTTGAGGATCATTTGATGCTGTCGGTTGAGGATCGAGTGGGGCCTAACAAAGATGAAATTATCGGACGTGTCATCATACCGCTTGCCTCGATCGAAAGGCGAGCCGATGATCGAATTATACATGGGCGATGGTTTAATCTTGAGAAACCGGTAGTTGTTGATGTGGATCAAATTAAGAAGGAGAAATTTGCAACCCGTTTGCATGTTCGAGTATGTCTAGATGGAGGTTACCATGTCCTTGATGAATCAACTCACTATAGTAGTGACCTCAGGCCAACAGCCAAACAACTTTGGAAGCCGTCAATCGGTTTACTTGAGCTAGGAATACTCGGTGCAGAGGGTCTACATCCCATGAAAACACGTGAAGGCAAGGGAACATCAGACACATATTGTGTGGCTAAATATGGGCATAAATGGGTGCGTACCCGTACCATAATTGACAGTCTTGGCCCAAAGTTCAATGAACAGTACACTTGGGAGGTGTATGACCCAGCCACAGTTCTAACAATCGGTGTTTTCGACAATTGCCAGATTGGTGAAAAGGCTAAAGAAGGGGGGAACAGTAACAACAGAGATGCAAAAATTGGTAAAGTACGGATCCGCCTCTCAACCCTTGAAACAGGTCGGGTGTATACTCACCGCTACCCCCTTCTGGTACTTCACCCGTCAGGAGTAAAAAAAATGGGCGAACTACATCTTGCTATACGCTTCTCTTCAACATCTCTAATCAACACGCTGTACCAATATTCACGCCCATTGCTGCCAAAAATGCACTATGTAAGACCACTGACTGTGATGCAGCTTGATCTTCTGCGGCACCAGGCAGTGCAGATCGTAGCTGCACGGCTAGGCCGCATGGAGCCACCACTGCGCCGGGAAGTGGTAGAATACATGTCAGATGTAGATTCGCATCTCTGGAGCATGAGGCGCAGCAAGGCAAACTTTTTTCGTCTCATGTCTGTTTTTTCTGGCTTATTTGCGGTTGGCCGGTGGTTTGCTGATGTCTGTGCGTGGCGTAACCCGATAACAACTGTCTTGGTGCATGTGCTATTTCTCATGCTCGTGTGCTTTCCTGAGCTCGTTTTACCTACTGTATTTTTGTACATGTTTTTGATCGGAATATGGAACTATCGTTACCGTCCCCGGTACCCTCCTCACATGAACACCAAGATATCTCATGCCGAAGCGGTGCACCCTGATGAGCTTGATGAAGAGTTTGACACATTCCCTACCAGCAAAAGTGCGGAGTTAGTTAGGATGCGGTATGACCGGCTCAGGAGTGTGGCAGGCAGGATACAGACTGTGGTGGGAGATATTGCAACCCAGGGGGAGAGGATTCAGGCATTGCTGAGCTGGCGGGACCCACGGGCTACTGCTATTTTTGTGCTTTTCTGTTTGGTGGCAGCAGTGGGTTTATATGTGACTCCTCTGCAGGTGCTGGTGGCAATTAGTGGGATTTTTGTTATGCGGCATCCCAGGTTTAGGCACAGGTTGCCATCCCCTCCAATAAACTTCTTCAGGAGGCTCCCAGCAAGGACAGACAGTATGTTGTAAAAAATCAGTGTCTTACTTTATGTTGGGATTTGCTGTTCTGATGGTTTGGTACTTTGTAACTTTGTTTTGGGGTGGGGGGTTTGTGTGCCTATTTACTGGCACCTAGTTTCTTGTTTTAGTATTTTGGTGTGTTTAGTTGTGATGCTATGTTTTAATCCCCTGTTTGTGTTAATGTTTGCTATGGTTTAGAGAAGGTTGTTTAGGAGTATGTATTAAGTTTTTAAACTAGATCTTTTTATATATATATATATATATATAATAAGGTATTCAGATGCTTCTTTTTTAGAAGCATGATTGATCTTTTTCAATCTGTATTACATACAGTTATTTTTTAAAACTACTTTTGTCGATGATGGCAATATTCCTTGCTTCTGTGCTATATGGACGTTTACAGTTAACAACTTAACAACCTAGCATGCCTCTACCGATTGTATCTTTTCTGCACAAATGGAGTCAATTGATCAATTATTTATTTATTTATTTATGAATTTTGTGGATTTGTGCGATTCTGGGCTAACTTTAATAATAGTACTATAATCCTAGGGGTTTAAGGGTGAACTTGGGGCCTGTGGAAAAATTGATGGGAGAGCTACTGTGTTGTGCAGTGTTGAGTTGTGCTTTGGACTGTTTCGACTATGTGAGATAAGAGGTTGTTTCAGCAAAGAGCCGTGATCTTGAGTATCTAATCTGTTAGGGCTGAAGTAGTTTTGGACTCTTACTGTGCTGTGATTGTGTTTGTGTTTGCGTTTACTGCCAATTACTGTGCTGTAGTTTTGGACTGTTACTGTTACTGTGCTGTAGTTTCGGACTTGTACTGTTACTGTACTGTGCTGATGTAGTTTTGGACTTACTGTGCTGTACCTTTGAACTGTTTCTATGTCAAAGAATGACAAGATTTACTGCTAGTTAATGTGTTGTGTTTGTGTTTTGGGCTGTTTCCATTGTTAGATATTTGGGTGTTTCAACAAAGATACTAGGGCTTATGTGGTTAGGGGGTCAGGATCCTCCATGAGACTATCAGTGAAGAGGGAGAACAGGTTTTTGCTATTCATATTTACTCATCAGGGTCACAGCTACTATGCTCATCTTCTATTATTATAGTTCCTCTTTTGAGTTAGTTTAATGTTGCTATTCTCAGTAGTAGTATGTATTGTTAGGCTTATTTTGTTGTAGGAAATTGTTGAGTTGATATTATCCCAAATGTTTTTAATTCATTTTTCCAAATCAATCAAAATGATTATTCCCCAATGTAAAATCTATTATTTTTATGGGAAAATTTCCAGTGTGCGTGTGTGTGTGTGTGTGTTCTAACACTTAACAACAGTGCCTTTATGTCAAGGGCACTAATCCAACTCTCAATCCCTCATCTCCAAGGTACTATTAAATTACTTTTTTGAACCATTTTGAAGTAAATGAGGAATGGTGCAGTGTGCATCATAGTTTGATGTCTAACGGGATAAAAATTAATTGAACTGTGTACTCATTACAATTTCATTATTTTCTTGGTTTAAACTAGCTCACAGATTTACCAGGCTCACTTGTAGTGCTTTTGAGCGGGACCATGCTCTCTAATTACACCTGAAAGCCAAGTATCCAGTCATCTCCCTGATTGGTAATCTTCCTCTCTCTTTGTTTTTTTTTTTTTTTTTTTTTTTTTTCGAGAACCTTGGCAGCAGCTGCCAAATAAGTTTCTCTCCTCGCCCCCTCACCAACCACTTTTTCACTATGTCAGCATAACAATATGTTATTGTGCTGGTTCAGTAAAATTTGAACTATTTTCAGGATCAACACTGATCACACCAGCCATAGGTGCACACTTTGTCATGTACTTGGCAAAGATGCAAGGTAACTTCGTGCAACTCCGTAAGGTACACAACTCACTAGTTCGACTGTATTAGCATATATAGCTCTTATGTCTTAATCAAATAACAAATTTCTACAATAAGTCATTATATTTATTCCATTCAAACTTAGGTATCTTGTGGGAAACATTCTAGTACTGTAATTTTGGCTGGCATCAAGTTTTACCAAGAGATCTTTACAGAATGCACAATCAGTAAACATATTTGTATTTCATCTGACATGGTTAACCTCAAATATTACCCTGTTTGGTTTCACATAGTATATCAGTATATGTGTGTATGTAGAGTTGTAGACATACCTCCAATCAATAAACAAGAGGCAGGAGGAGTGGAGGCTGCGTCAGAGGGACACAGAGGAGTAAATGGCCCAAAAACGCATCAGGTATTTTGTGCAGGTCAAATGGTTTGCCACATGAGGGGTAGAAGAGGAATCCATTTTATAGGCTCTACCTTCTGACACTCGCTGTGATGTGCAACGCCACCTCTGTCTCGACTCTCGAACTTGCAGACGTGTATGTCCCTCTCTATAATCTTTATCCTTCTGTCACCACAGTATTGCAATACTTTTTTAAATGGCGGTTCACATTGTGCCAGCTTTGGGTTTAATTTTTTTATACTGTACTTATGTCACAGGTCCAGAGCTCTCACCTTTAACCTGGATGGCTGGATCCTCTGAATTTAGATATGATTCTATTATGCTGTTTGTGACAAATCTGATATTTCTTAATTTTAGAAAGTATGAACATGACTGTGGACCTGAGACCCTAAACTCTCACAAACCTGAAATTTCTTCTCTGTTAAAACTCTAAGCCCTTAACATCTGAATCCTTATCTAACATTCATCCCTTTTTTTTTTTTTTTTTTTTAACAATGTAGAAGCATTCAGCTTCTACAAGATTTCTCGCTGATGATGCGGCCACCATGGCAAGGTTACAAAAATCCCATGAGCATGATTTTTTGGCTGACCATTTTGACTAGAAGATGGTTGCTGCCTTGCTGGTGATGCAGTCAAGTTCAATTGGCTGATTCTCTCTTATTTTTCTGTAAAAAAGGAGAATATAATGTATGTATTTGTTTGTGCACTTGTAGTTCATTTTGTGGGTGTTTGTTCTATAATGACGACAGTTCATCCCATTTCGTTAGCGTAAGATTTTCTAGATATAGTTTTGTGAAAGTTAGAAATTCAAATATATACTTGAAATAGTCGCCAATCCTGCTATTTAAAACACGTGTATTTTTTCATATTATTTTTCTTAGCGAACACTTGACAAATGGTTATTTTAACAATTTTAACAAGATTGAAAATAAAATTTAATTGTGTAATCTAACATCATAGACATTTTATATGGGGCATGTATTATATATGGAAGAAATGTTTTGGTACATATTTTACTTAATTTGTATCAAGTTATTAGTCAAGTTCTTTCTTGGAACTTTTTCGTGTTCTGTAATTTTATTCGGTGTAGATTTTCTAAGCAGGTGTGCACCAAAAAGAAAATAATTAATGCGCAGTAAAATCATTAAAAATAGCTTAAATAATTCAGGTGTTGAATGCTTCAGCAAACAGTTTAATAATGCAGGAGGCAAAGAACAATCAAAACAGCAATCTGTTTAAGTAGGACCTTGGCTTAATTTAATTTATGCAATCCAAGGGCCCAGGGGTTATTTGCTTACGATGGTTTTGCTCGTTATATATATTTTTGAGAGAGATTGCTCGTTATATGTTCATTTTCTGGTTTAGTATGTATGTAATTTGATCTCTTGTATTGTCTCATGGTCCATGCGTTGTTTATTTCTTCTTCTAAGTTGGTCTGTACGTAACTGGATCTTTTTGGAAGCATGGATATTTTTTGCTTACAGGGGTAGTCACTGTCAGTATAGAGATAAATTAAGGTACGAGTTTAAATTCTTGTAAGATAATACAATAACAATGATTCTGCTTCATCAATGGAGCATTGGCTTTTTTATATTATGCAATTTGGTATTCAGATTTTCTTATCGTATCATTAACTGTGTGACGTTACGAGATTTCAATATTTGGCAATGTTATAAAATGCGGTTTCTATGTGCTATGCGGAAGGCCACCGCATACCGCATATACAGTACGCGACTGCATATGCTGATTTTTATACGGACTTATATATGCGGATTTTAAAATAAGAATTCATATATATATAAACCAGTATGCAGTAATATGCGGTACTATGCGATAATATGTGGTACTATGCGGTAATATGCAGTATCATACATATAATATGCGGTATTCTGATGCCGAATATGCGGTATAAAATATGCGGCCGAATATACGGTAGTAATATGCGGTCGAATATGCAGCCGCATATGCAGAACCGTATATATTGACCGCATACATATTTCTATGCAGATTGCAATCGCATACGCATATGCGGCCGTATAGACCGCATTTTATTACACTAATATTTGCAATCCAAATGGGACTTAGTCTTATCAGATGCTAATATAAATTTTCTATTTTCATTAAAGTTATTTTTATAAATGATGAAAATATCCTTGCAATTTATTAAAGTTATTTTTATTGATTTGCAAACATTGTTTTATTTTGTTTCTTTAGTTTATATTAATAAATATTTTCTGAAGGTTTTATTAATCAAAGAAAATGCAACATAAAAGCTTAATAGTTATACAAATATTGTACATCTATTTCTCTAATTTTCGAAATATGAAGTACATATTCTGTCATTTTTACTTCAGATTAAGGAACATAAATTATTATTGATAAAATTAAGTATTGTTAAGGCATTTTGGTTAAAATTAACGGTGCTAAGTGAATTTTACGATTGGGAGGCTGATTGTAACACTTTTTAAAGTTTGGAATCATAATTGTCAAAATAAAAAAAAAAATCAGAGTTATAATTATCACAGCATGAAATTTATACGGATTTGGAAAATATATTTTTCAACGGTACAAGTATAATAGAGCTTCCAAATTAAAACACACATGAATATATATATTGCATCGATCAGAGACCGTAGGCATTTGGAAAATAATTTGGTATAAATTTACAGAGAGGCATAACATAAGCATGCCTTCACATAATCACATGCTTTTATTTGATTTGATTTATATTTACTATTGCATTGTGATGATATATTGATAAAAGTGTTGTAAAGTAAGGACCGGTATAATAGAAAATGGTAGAAAGTACGTACATGAGTAATGGGAGAATGCGGTTGCTTGCGAAATTTCAGGATCAAGATGACAGAATGAATGATAATTTTGCAGATCGATCCAGGCTGGTACAATATTGATCAAACTGTCTGCCATATCCCATATATATATATATATAGTGGCGTAAACAATTGTATATATTAATTTATAGATTTGAAGTCAATGTAGCATGTGGTTGGGTGGATGTGTTGCATTTGCATGCACTGGATGCAAATAATTAATTTGCAAGTCAACCTATGCCGTTGGTCTATTGGATGAGCATGCGTAGATCTGGACTTTTGAGTTTTGGCGAAATTTCATGTGAACATTTGTGAACTCTCAACATATCATTTACAAAAATAAATTAATAAATTAGCTACTCCAGTGATAGAGGCAGAAAGCTTGTTGATGCATGTACACCTTATAAAATTAATTTTTTTTTTTTTTTTTTATGTATATCCAATGACAAAACCATAAAAACTTATTGGAGATAATTAGAAGCCAAGTGTCGACAAATTTGAGTGATCAAAATTAGCATCCATAATTAGGAAATAACACTATTTGGAGAATTTTTGTTTTGCTTGGGAAAATTAGGGACAAAAATTACAAGATATACCTTCATAAAATTAGTGGGAAAAATATCAATACTTTATTACTTTTTTTTTTATAAAATAGATAGAAAATCACTGCTTTCGGATGGTCCAAATTTTTTAGATCAGGTGATTTTCTACCTATCTAAAAAATGGTAAACAAAATCATAAAAATATAAAATTTGATCTTCAAGTACATTTTCTGGAGATCATGTTTAACGGTTCGGCTATTTGAACTTTAAAAATAGAAATATTGATCCATAGTACGGGTCAATCCGTAATATATTACCATGGCGATATACCATCATAAAGTTAGTGAGAAAAATTATCAATATTTGATTTGTGTTAAAAGTACCATGTTGTGTCAGAATATATAATTAATAAAATGTAAATCCTGGTGTATCATACTAAAGCAATTTACATGAAATAGACACAAATACAACAGATGCCGATGGGTGATAATTTTTCTTTTGAGCGCTCATATGAGTTCATCATTATCTTGTTCATAGACATATTATCTATATAATCCTAACAGAGATGACATAATTATTAACTATTAAAGTTATTATAAATCTACATAAATATATAAAAAAAATTATAGTTGAAAACCATTAACAAATATGCTGTGTCTTGAAAGGGGTGGAATTCCATTTCTTTTTCACTAATCAAAAGTTATTAAATATATTATACTGAATGTCTTAATTAATTGCTGGTGGCAGTGTTTGCTTTAAGTCAAGAGATTTGATGACTTTTGATAGAGGTCACATTTAATTGAACACATCAACTATTGTACCCAAATCTGACCCTACTTGCCAAATTGTCACAGATTCACAGCTAATAATATATATCCATCTTAATTTGATAAATTAATCACACTTTATTGGTTACATATTCACCCAATTTTAGCCTAAATTTGATACAATGAACAAATTAAATCTACCAACCATTTGAGAAAGAATATTAAATTTCTCCAACCAATTAATCAAACCATACTTTTATGGTAAGATGTCCTTGTTTAAAGGCCTCTTCATGCTTGGCTGTTGTGCCATCTTTATAAATGCAATCTATGTTTCTATCAAAAATCATATTCTGAAATTAAGGACAAACAGTTATAATTATAAACATTGTGTAGGTTTCATTAACAAAAAGTAACAAGTAATATTTTTTTTACTGTATACGACTTGCATTTTTTTATTTGGTAAATTTAAAATTTTGAATCAGGAACTTGTAATTTTTTTTTTTCGGTAGTGAAAACTTTATAATTGGTATGATTCTCAGCAAGATAAATATCTGAACCGTGACAATATAACACCACTTGCTGCTTTATTTTCAGATCTATTTTCCAATAGAATTGAACTTTTTTCTTTTCTAATTTATTATGGCCTTGACAATTAGCCTTGAAAACGACCAGTAAGAAGCCATGCATTGATCTACTAGTACCAAATAAGTTGTTTTTCATTTAGCTAAATAATTAACATTGCATGCATAATAATTTGTTCAATAAAGATAGGATATGTCATATATGTATCCTATTTTGTTCTGAAAAGGACTTGAGAATTTAATGCACACTTGGTGCTAATACTTTTCTTGATCTTTGGGTCTCTTACCTACTAAGCCAGCTAATAGAAATGGACCCCTTAACCTCCATTTTATTTTTATCTTGCCATTAGATATTATACTATATATATATTGTGACATTCTCTGATCACCTGGTAGCTGATGCTCATATATATATATATATGGTCTTAAAAAAGACAATAACATCTGAATGAAAATCACTTCACTAATCACTAGTGCTTAAGTTTAGACTTCACTATCACAGACAGACTCTGTGCAGCGATTTTCTAGAGCTGGCCTTTAGCATTTTTAGGGATGCAAACTTTTGGAAAAATGTAACTTAGGCTTTTATAAATATACTTTAAAAAAATTAGTTTTTGGTATAGTGTCAAAAATATGTCCTCTGATATAGGAGATCATGAGTTCGAAATTCAGACGGAATATATTTTTATTGTAATAATAGAGATTTGAAAAAGATGTTGGCTGATTTGATCCCAACGCTTTCGTTCAAAAATAAAAATGTTGTCAAGCTTCTTTGTATATTCTCTCCTATGATTGCATTTAATTAAAACCTATTTTTTCTTAGTTGGTTCCATGTGTTACATAGTTGTTATGTTTTTTTTTGGTGAAATGTTGTATGTTCAAAACTCGGATATGGAATTTATTATGAATATTTAAAGATGTGAAACTTGTTCTCCAATTTTATTTTAAAAGAGTAGTTGAATAGTGATATATGAATCTCTATCTCAGAGATAAAAGTTCGGCCCCCCAAGCTTCCTCAAAACATAGAGAACTAGCTAGTATCTGATTTAGTGATTAAGATAATATTTTTTATGTTAGAGATTGCAGTTTTAAAATTTAAAAAATTCTTGTGGATATTAATGGTTGAAAAAAAAAAACAATTACATAACGCATGCAAATAAACAAAAAAAAATGCGCATAAGGTCTTTTAAGGTTCTTAAAAAAAGTGCTTTTGTTCGCTGAAAATAAAGAGGAAAGTGCCTTTGTGACTTAATAGGGCATAAGAAAATTGTGACTTAATTATATACACATCTGTATAATATAATACACGCACCCCAAAATTATTCCCTAAAATTATACAGGGATAAACCGTCTTTTTTTAGAATTATTCTTTCAACTGAAAATATTTTAAATTACTTAGAGGAGCTTTTGCACAATACTTTTAGAAACCGGAAAATTAAAATTAAGTACTTGACATATTTGTAACAACAATACTGAGGCACCTAGCTAGTTGTTATTGTTGATAATCTACAAAAATAATGTATAAATTATTAAATTCATACTTTTTACCTTAATGATAAAAAGCAATGGATCGGTGGGCCTTTGAGCTCACTTTTGTATAAATTTTTTTTTTTATAAAAAAGCAAGGGATTACTGATATGACTCGATACTTTTCTTAACCATTAAAATTATAAATTAAAGATTATATTTGGAATGCGATGATCATTTGCATCATTACTTAATAATGAATAGCAGCTCATGATGGTTTCTCAAAGTTATTCCACTTAAAATAGGAAATTAAGCTAATGGTTGTTTACTTGTTTAGGGATATATAGACACATTTCAATGAAATCTCCAAATAGTACATTCAGCATATCATGTGTTAACTTTTTATATGATAAGTATACATTTTATTCTGCTCTAAATAAAACGTGATACAATTTATTAGATAGGTACATCATAACATCAGCATGATGATTCATCTTCAGCGAATATTTTTTCTCTTCAAACAATTCACCAACTTCTTGGTATCACCTTTTTTTTTTAAATTTTCCTGAAACTAAATAGACAACAAAATCAAATGCGTTAGTTGCATCAACATAACCAAGAACAAAAAGGGATCAAATCAATTAATTAAACACACGCATTGATTGATTCTCATGATAGCGGCGGGTTGTTTCAATTAAAGACAGGCACTGATTGATTCTCCTTTTTTTTGTTTTCTTTATTATGATGTTGATCTTGAAGTTAAACGCTCTTTAAATATTTAGAATTTTGATCTCATTCGGTCATAGTTTTTAAGAATTAATTTGTTTACAAGATAAGCAGTGTCAAAGATTGTAAATTTGATGGGGGAATTCCACATATACTCCTCAAAAACTTCAAAATTACGTATTATCCCCTCTAAACTTTAAAATTATGTATTTTTTCCTCAATCCGTTAATTTGATTTTAACACATAAGCCTTTTATTATTAGTGTGGATATAATCCACACGGATCTTAAAGCAGATCGGATGGTCCGAATGCATTAACTAAAAAAAATCTTTTTTGAGTTAACGCAAATGATACACTTTTCTAGTATTGGAGGAAATTAAATTTGCTGCGATTTTTTGGAATCACACTCCCTGCTTTTCTATATCCAACCATTCATTTGTTTTAAGATTTGTGCATAAAAATCATTTGACTTTGAGATTCGTGCATTAAAAAAAAAATTAGATATGGAAAAACAAGAGACTGCAATTACAAGGAATCGCAGCAAATTTATTATTGTCGTACTGGGAGGTGGAAAAGTGTTTTTTTTTTTGAGGGGAAGGTGGAAAAGTAGGGGTGTAAACGGATACGAATTATCCGCGGATAATCCGCTCCGAATCCGCTTATTATCAGTATCCGGATTAAACAGATACGGATACGGATAATTTTAGTATTTGGAAAAATAATGCGGATACGGATACGGATAATTCCGTGAGGATATAAACGGAGAGGATATAAACGGAGAGGATATCTGTATATATCCGGATCTGAAATTTAATCTTTCAACAGCTTTCAATTCATTTCACCCTTGCGAAATTTCCAAAAAACATACATATTTATTTAAGTCCAAGAATCTTAGTAGAAAAATTATATAATCCATTAGGATAATAGATTGGTTCTCTGAACCAATAAGCAATTAATTATGCATAATCATCACTGTGTAAACTTAAAAAGACTATTAAATTTTTGTCAATTTAGATAATTAAATTAGGTAATTTAAAATTATGAAATTTACTCAATATCCGACAATTATCCGCTCCATATTCGTATTCGAATCCGTATCCGTGGATTATCCGTTCCGTATCCGTATCTGTTTAAGACGAATATGGTTTTCAATTTTGATATTCGTTTACTATCCGTATCCGTATCCGTATCCGTATCCGCTTGTTGAAAAACGGATGCGGATATGGTATTAGCATTATCCACTCCGAATCCGGTCCGTTTACCCCCCTATGGAAAAGTGTTGAACAGTGGACAAAGTAGTATGAAAAACACTTTCCGAGAATAAACACAAAACAGTAGAATAGCATTAGTTACAATTAATTAATTAATTAATCAATTAATCAATTTCTGATCGAAGAAAAGAAAACATTCCAAATAATACGCTCCCCAACCGATTTATTCTGGCATGTAAAATCCAACAGTTCATAATTATTACTTATTAGACCCAACTTTAACCCGTGATGTTTGATATCCCAGTGACCAGTCACAGTCAGTAGATATTTTCTTTTCTTTTTTAATTACATTAACTGTTTCTAAACATACACCATTAGATTACTCTACTAATTAACCTTTTTATTTATTAATTAAAATAAAACACCATTTGTTCTCGGTTCTCACCTGTTTCCAGGCTTGACATGTCGGAATCCAAAGCATATTATTGTGTTGTCCATCCTCTCCTTTACTTCCACAAAACGCTCACACAAGTATCGCCGTCGTGAAAGAATAGTGTTACACCCGTAAATGGATACATCCTGTTATCGTTAAATGCAGAGAATTATAAACTCCACTTCTCTAGACTGTCTCCACCGAGTTGGCTTCTGTGTCTCAGATTCTTTAATAATGTTGCATTCACATTTAACTGACAAGTGGATCCCCACATTTTTTGTTACAATTACAGCCTGCTTTTAGTGGTATGGCCCATTTGTCAGCGACTTGCGACAGAAAGAGACCATATTCATGACAGAAGATTTCCGTTTGTCTCCACTCGCCTCCACTCTGCTGCCACTCTCTCTCTCTCTTTTTTTAATACATTATTCTCCACTAAAGAGTTCCTCTCTTCCACCTTACTCTACTCTACTCTACTCTCTTTCTCTGCCTCTCTTTACCTCTACCTCTCTCCTCCCCCTTCTCCTTCTCCTTCTCTGCTTTTGGCAATTACATTATGAATTCCTTCTGAGAAGGTCTGTACCTATGGTTCCCTCTACCATCCCCTGCTTTTCTCTGTTTTCTTTTATCATATTTTACTAATTAATCATAAACTTTTTCTCTTTTTTCTAGAGCACCATAAACCGGTGCATTTTCTCCAAAATTAAAAGCTTCGTGCTTTTTTTATCTACTTCAGTGATGAGTCACTGCTAGCACAAGAAAGAAACAAAGTAGTTTTACTCACATGCCAGATCTGATTCAAGAGAGAAAAGAAAGAAGGGGTATAGAGCGAAAGAGGAATAAACGTCAAATCCCAAATCAGGATTTGTACAAAAGTTCAGTAAATTGAGATGAAATCGGAGGTTCGTCTTGATTCGGCTGTGTTTCAGCTGACACCTACTAGAACCAGGTAAGACGACGATCTATCTACATTGTTTCTAATTCTTTCTTACTTTAATCTATGATAAGTTTGATTTTTTTAACTGTTTCCTATATTACGTTTAATCGTGTTTTTGAGGGCATTACTTTATTTATTTAATAATAAACAACATTGATCATTGAATGCCTCTTTTTTTTTTTGTAATAAACAATTTTGATTCATGGCTAGAGTACAAGATTTAATAATAGACCGATATTTCCTTAAGATTTATATACTTAATTTTTGGGCTTATTCCAATGCCGACATTATATTATTTTGATCAATATTTAATATGAACTTTGACTGATTTGCTAGTCTAAAAAGATCATTACTTTGTTAGAGATTTATTTTTTTCTTTTTATGCGAGTGGTTTTTATTGCAATTGCAAAATTTAGAAGTTCATTGGTCAGATCTCATTCTATTTATGTAATTACTCTTTCATTGTTTGGTAATAGGTGATATGGTAGTACTTGTATGTGCATGAGCATGATCAGGAAAGTTTTTGACACAAAAGAATGAACTTCTTTGTTTTAATTTTGATTTATATCAGGTGTGATTTGGTAATTCATGCAAATGGGAAATCTGAGAAAATAGCATCTGGGTTATTAAACCCGTTTCTAGCGCATCTGAAGGCGGCACAGGATCAGATTGCCAAAGGCGGGTATTCCATCACACTTGAACCCGACCCATTAATTGATTCCTCATGGTTCACTAAGGGTACTGTTGAGAGGTTAGTGCTCTTTCTTACTACACCAACTGTACTTTTGTAGGGTCATTCTGCTTTTCTAGGCTTTTGTCTTATGATGACATGCCTAAAAAAGTTGTTGGTACCTTACTGCTTACTAGACTGATGAATTTGTCCCATACATACACATACATGTACAGCTTTATTTAATTTTGCATTTGGTAGGTTTGTGCGGTTTGTGAGCACTCCAGAGATTTTAGAGAGAGTCACAACAATAGAATCAGAGATACTACAAATTGAAGAAGCAATTGCTGTTCAAAGCAGCGACACTGTTGGATTAAGCAATGTGAGTAAAGTTTTTTTTATTTTTTTTTACCTGACACTCTACAAATCAACTTATGATATTTATTACTGCATTTTATTATTTCAATCGTTTTTACAATATAATAGAAATTATCAAAGATATTAATGTGAAAAAAACACTCTTTGTGTTGATGTAACTTTAATTTTATAGGGCGAGGACCACCAACAAAGATCTGTCGAATTCACTGAAGGTAAATCCTAAGTTTTGCTTGACAAATTTAAATTTTTCATCTTTTTGCCATATCTTTATTGTTGTACTGTTTATGATTAGGTACAAATGGTGATGGTGATAAAGCAATTGTCATTTACAAGGTATTAACTCTCACTTGTTAAATTATCTCCTTTATGTCTTTTTAATCTCTCAAGACATTGTATTTTTTTTTTCAATTTTACTTATTTTTTATATTAATGGCAGCCTGGGTCGCAGGCGCCAATGGCAGCATCTAATGGAAACACAAATCAAGAAGAAAATTCAAAGTATGCTAATCTTTTTGTTTATGTTTTTAAGTTGTTGTGCTAGTATTGTAGCAAACGGGTTAGATGATCAGTTTTGTACTGGTGTGTACCGGGTTATATATCATAAACAACAGGTTTTGATAAAACTTTCTTGTGACTGCTGCTTAGAAACCCAAATTGAGCTTCTACTGGCCCTTAAATTTAGTCAAAGTTTAATTGTGCAGTCAGCCTTCAATTTAGTTGCCCTGTTTTGCACCTGCAGTGCACAGATGTAGCTAAGCATCAACTTGCTGCCACTTGCACAATAAAGCTTCAATCAACCCTCAATTGTGCAATTAAGCTCAAATAAACTTTAAATGTGTAACCATGCATGAATTAAGTTTGAGGTTTGTAATTAACAACTGCCAAGCTGAACCTCAAATGCACATTTAACTCGTTAACCAAACAATTTGGGTAACTAAGCCTAATTACCATCTATTGTACGATTCAATGAAGCTCAATTCGGCCCCAATTTGCTTCAATTTTGAGACAGGGTTCATCTACTGAAGGTGCTAGAGACGAGGAGGAATGTTCTAAGGAAAGAGCAAGGCATGGCCTTTGCACGTGCTGTGGCTGCTGGCTTCGACATGGAGACTTTACCTCATCTTATTTTCTTTTCTGAGTGTTTTGGTGCTTCACGACTTTTGTAAGCATTTCCATAATGAGCCAAATGGGTGTTATATCAAGAGATGTTTGGGTCCAATTTCTTTTCTGGGTTGTTCTAGATTTCGGTTAATTGGTTTTGGGTAATTCTTATAGTTGCATTATTTCAGGCTTTCTGATTGGTGGTTATTTCCATGTTGGTATTTATTGTTTGATTTCCAAAATTTTTGTCAGGCCTAGGTCCAGATCCAAATTTTGTTGCATCATCATAATGCGACTTTCGAAATTCTTTGGTTAAGTGTGGGCCCTTCGGTATTTAGCCAGCTGTGCCATTTCGTTCAAGTGATTATTTGTACTTTTTCTTGATGTTAGTGATGCCTACCATCAAATGAAAGTTCTACTAAGCGCAGAAAAGAGTAGAATAGAAACCACACATAATACATAACAGTGATACACTTGCCCCAGTATAGTAGCACTATAGCAATATTAACTTTGAATTTGGTATATGGTAGATGATGTATTTTCTTGGCCGCCATGAACAGGAAAGCTAGTTCACAGTTCATGGAGTTATGGAAGAGGAAACATGAAACAGGTCAATGGGTCGAGGTGGAAGCACTTGACACCATGTCCATGCGATCTGAGTTACCTCCATTTAATATGCCTGCAATTCTACTTACTGGAGATCATGCAAAACCCAATTTGGATGGTACAGACCTGAGCAACCCTGATGGATCTGCAAAAACTGGTAAGTTCATTTTCCAATTAATTGAATCTTAAAACTTGTAGCATTTTGAGAACCAGTCTTTAGTCTATTGGCAAAGGCAATGCTCATGGGCAGATCTAAAGCCATTCAAAAGATGGCTAACCTACCCCTATGATTTTAAAATTTTAGTTATGTATACTAAAATTTGATTGAATTTTATTTTTTTGGAAAAATTTATATAGTCCAGCCCCCCCCCTCATATCACATGTCTATTGGTAGTCTAGTGGCAAGAGATTATGTTGTGATTGTGGAGAGCTTGGGTTCAATTCCCACTCACCACAATTTGTGCATTTTAATTTTTAGCCTCTCCTATCAAGATTGTTTATTTCCGCCCCTGACAATGCTCTCCGTGTGGCTTGACCTCCAACTTTACTCAAAAAAATAAAAAAAAAACTTGTAGCATTTAAGTGCCAGCATTGCTAACCTAAATTTCACTTTGTATTTTTTAAGTACGCTGAATCCAATTTAATTTTACTCTTATTTGAATATTTTGAAGGACAATTTCAAGGACAATTTTATCCTCCATGGCCAATGCCTTACCCCCCTCCTTATCCCATGCAAGGCATGCCATATTACCAAAACTATCCTCCCGGCGGGGCCCACTCGTACTACCCACCACCATACCCTCCAACTGAAGAGCACCACCACCATTCAAGGACAAAGAGACATTCCAAATCAAGCAGTAAAGACTCTGATAGTAAATCTCGTGATGATACTGACCCTGCCTCAGAGTCAGACCAAGACGCTTTTGGTTCATCTCAGGGCCATAAAAATAAAAAAGGAAGCAAGAAAAAGAAGAAATCTAACATGGTTGTGATAAAAAATTTAAACTACATCACCAAGAAACTTGCTGGGTCAGATAGTGAATCCGGATCAGGTTCAGATTCAGAATCTGGTAAATCTGATAGATCAGATTCTGACAAGGACAGCACAGACTCTGATGCGAAGGAAAGCCGCAAGAAGCACAGGAAGTCCTCTAAGAAGAAAGAGAAACATGGCAGGAAGACACAAGATTCTCCTCAAGACACAGGTTTTGGGGGGTCACAGATGGAGGGTGATTCGGGACATTGGCAGGCCTTCCAAAGTTTTCTCTTAAAATCAGAGGAGAAATCAGGTGTGAATGATAATGACATGTTTTCTAGTGAGAGAGAGCCCGTACTGTCTAGGAGGAAGGAGAAGGGAGGTAACGCTGCTGATCCATTCCTTCCTTCCGGGAGAGATTATGATGAGTTTGGTCATGAAAGGAGTTCTGCTGGGTTTGATTCGGTCAATGGTAGTGCTTCTAGGGTTAGGCAAATATCCTCGAATGATGAGATGCTTATGTCAGGTGAAAACGGGTTGACAGATAACAGGTTCAAGGATATTGAAGGAGGCAGGAATCGCATTTACCGACGACCTGGAACGGGTGACGATTATATCATTGTACATGGACAAGAGAGACAAATGGTTGGTATGGGACATGACATTGATCCACTTGCCGAAAGTCAGTACAAACAGTCTAATTTAGATAACAACAAGTCCTATGGTGTAAATGACGAGTCATTCATGCTGGCAATGAGGTCAGGCCCACATGACAGTCCTGGCCCAGACAGCCGAGGTACAATTGATATTGATTCAGAGCTGCCAAGAGAAACCCGTGATTCTGGTACCAATACTGTGAGTCGAGTGTTCTATGAGCCAGAGGAGATGACCATGATACCAGATCGTGAATTTGCACCTGTTTCAGCTGGGTACGACCCTGCAATAGACTATGAGAGCCAAGTCCATATAGAGAAAGTAGCGAAAGTTGAAGAGGTGGAGGAGAGCTCTCCTAGTGTACAAGCAGAGGTTAAAAGTGCAGAAAAGGACAAAAAAGTGAGAAAATCCCAAGATGGAGTTTTGGATAAAAGAAGGAAAGATGCACTTATTAAGAGGCTGAGTGGTGGGTCCTCCTCAAGGGCAAACCCACTCACTGAGGCCCAGAAGCGAGCCCAGAATTTGCGGTCATATAAGGCCGATCTTCAGAAATTGAAAAAAGAACAGGTTTGTTTGGCTGTCTATGGTGTTACTTTGTGCATCTTACATTTTGGTTCTCTTTCTTTTTGTGTACCAATATTAATTGTCATGCCCAACAAGCTTTTAAATTAGGGTTTATTCACCTAGATAAAATTTTGTGCTTTTTTTCTTTTGCAACGACCAATATACATTTTGTACTGATTTCAGGAAGAGGAACAAATGAAACGGCTGGAGGCACTAAAATTAGAGCGGCAAAAGAGAATTGCTGCCAGAAGCAACAATGCGAACCCAACCCAACAAGTCAAACCCAAACCTGTGTCCAAGCCCACTCAAAAAACTTCGAAGTTCACTGATGCTGATCCAAATTCCACACCTGTTCGCAAAGCAGTGACCAAAACCACCCCCTCCAAGTCAACCGGGTCGGGAAACGGGCTGACCCGGTCCGTTTCGTCCCTTTCTGACACAAGAAAGGAGAAGAACGGATCGGGTGATCCAAAAAGACTGTCCGAACCTATCCGCGCATCAACTGTTATAAAAAATAGAAATGTTACTGGAACAACCAAGAATAGCAGTGGTGTCAAGGAACCTCAGAGCAAGAAAATATCTGCTATATTGCAGTTGGATCAGAACAAATCAGCAACACTACCAGAATTAAAACTAAAAAATAATAAAGAAAACCCATCCCATGCCTTAGTATTTTTGCAGGAGAAGGTTGAAAGTGAAATGGTCATAGAAAAGAATGTTGTTACTGTAGAAAATGAGGTGGTTGCTGCACCTACACCAGTACTGCCTCTAAGAGAGACTTATATGGCGGCACCAGTGCATTCAGAGGTTGAGAAAAATGAGGTGTATGAGAGAGAAGAGAGGATGGATAAAGAGGCAACAGAAGACCGGTATGTGGCCGTGCGGGCTCCACCTTCACCTGTTCTTGTCAGTGAGGTTATCAGCGGTGACATGGAGGCTAGACGTGGTTCTTCCGAGGTATTATTTTATAATAACTGCAGGAGGCCATCCTAGTATACCCCAAGAAAATATAAAAATATTATGCACATCCATGTGTGACATAGAGAATGTCACCGAGAACCCACAACCAATTCTCTATTTACTCGAACAAACTTTTTTTTTTTAGGAGAATACTCGAACAATCTAACCCCTATCATTATCCATAAAACAAATGGGGAGTAATTGGGGTAACTTATGAGAAAAGTTAGCTCAGGTGGGTTTCTTCATGCTTTATGAAGGATATTGATAATTTTCTCATTTTTTGAGGCATCTGTAATGCTTCAAGGTTTCGGTAGGGGCAAACATGAACTAGTTACAAAAAATGTAAGACATCTTCTAATTTATTTTTCAATAGGTGGTTAAAAGAGAAGAGCTTGCTGCTAATGCTCCAAATACTGAAACTCATACCCCTGTCGAAACACCGTACCAAGCTCCAATGGCCCGTTTAAGCTCCATGGATGAAGTGCACCCAGTTTCCACAACAGTTAAATGGGAAACACCAGCTCAAATCGAGAGCATCCAGATGCCGGTCTCTGTGGGTTCCTTGGACCCAGTCTTCATGAACCAGACCCTGAACCAGGAAACTATAGTAGAGAAAACAAAAGGAAAGGAGTCCAAAGGAGGTTTCCGAAAGCTTCTGAAATTTGGAAGAAAGAGCCATGGTGGCGAGGGAGGTCATGCTGAGTCAGATGCATCATCAGTGGATGATGTTGCTAATTCTTCACATGATGGTACTTGCATAATTTCCATTACACTTGGTTATAGATACACACCAATAAGAAAAACCAAAAGAAATACATCATGATATCAAATGCAATTCAATTTGAACATTTGAATTAAGTGTCTCAACCAAACAGAAATTAGGGAACGATATATAATCAAGGAAGATTGCTAAAATAATATCAATTGAGGTGTCTTTCCTGTTTAAGTATTGTTTTTTTTGTTTTGTTTTTAATAATAAATAATAGTTTTTACCTTTTCCTTTTAAAATAAAATATTGTTACACTGACGACCAAAAGTTAATATTATCTGAATTAATTTTTCCTGTTTCAGCTCATTTGCTAAAGAATCTTATTACTCAAGATGATACCAAAGGTGAGCCATTTTCTAGTTGTAGATTTCTAATATCTCAACTTTAGAATTCTTAAAAAAAAAAATCATCTGTTTCTCTGAGAGAATACAAAATTAATAAAATCATGTATTTGTGCAGTGTCAAAGTCCTTCTCTCTCCTCTCGCCATTCCGCAAAGACAAAAAGGTTATTGTGTTATAGTTCAAATTAAACCTCTACTGCTTGCTTATCATACCTGTGTGAGAAATTTGCATACTAGTTACTGAAATACAGAAGTTATTTCGGCTTCTCTTCACCCTCTGTAAACAGTAGTTTCCTTTTTTTTTTTGTGACTTTTTTTGTTGTTGAGCTTGTAATTGAAGGAGTTCACTTTTTTTTTTTTATTTCTTGTGAATTTATATTTTGTAATATACTGTGCTTGCTATATACAGCTTGTTGCATGAATTCCTATCTATCTTGGGTGCCTGGATATATATTTATTTTTCGCAATCAATGGGAAGAAACAAATTGCAGAGTTGGCCGAAACAACCCAATTCAAACGCATTGATCCTTTTTGGGATTAATATTACTCGCGATGTATTAGGTTGAAAACTGATTTGTTTACATGACAAACTTGTACATTTTTGACTTAGTTTAGTAAAAAGTCTGAACAATAAAAATATGTATAGTTGATTTTAATACATTCATTTTTTTATTAATTTTTTACTACTTAATTTTATACAAAATTAAGTCAATAATTTATAAATTTGATATATATATTCATGAGCTAGGCTACTGTGCTTTGGGAAGCAAACAGCCTCTTTTGCTTCCCATTTTGATCCTTTGGATCTGCTTCAAGATTTGTGCAGCTAGATCAGATTCTCTCTACAGAATGTCGCTGGTTTTGAATTAATTCCGCTACTGGAGCCGTCCAGTCACTCAAGCAGCGACCTTTTCTCTCTCTCGCGCGCGCGGTCTCCATCGCTCCTAAACCCAAAACCTTCCAACGGCCCTCCTAAACCCACGACGGATCAGATTCCCCTCCTCTCTCAGCGTCGCTGTCGCCAGATCCTCTTGGCGTCGCTGCCGCTAGATCCTCTCGGCGCTCCTCTTCTTCTCCAGCGATAGCAACCGCGGCCTAGGGTTTTGGTAAGTCGAGTTTATTTCGTTATTTCGTTCGTTTGCTCTCCTAACAATTGAAACGACAAGAAAATCAATCTGATATTGCTGCGTCAGGTGAGTTGTAGAAAAGAAAATTAAATCCATTTGAATCAACAACCGAAAAGCCATAACTTAATTGGTAAGCTCTATCTCTCTCCCCCTCTGTCGGAAATTGAATGGACTATGTGTGCTTTTGTTGGTATCTGGCAGTGGCAGGAGCCATGAACACCCAATTAATGACCTGTCAGCATGGTTCTTATGTGCATAATGAATAGGAGGGTAGTTCAATCAAGGAATATCAGCATGGTTCTTATGTGCTTAATTTTCTTTAATTTTCGTAAATTATGTTGCTGTAATTTTCTTTAATTTTCATAAATTATGTTGCTGTAATTTTCTGTAATTTTCATAATTTTCGTAAATTTTTGTTTGTGTAGGCAAAATGAGTAGCCAAAATAGTTGTTCTATATCAAACCCTTCTTGCAAGAGATGCAATGCAGCAATGGTTGTGATGGTTTCATGGACCCCGAAGAACTATGGAAATTGTGGTTGTTAATTAGTGCAGTTTAATTGTACTTTTTAGTAATAACCTTATGCTTATGACACATGTTATTTAATGTAAAAACCTTATGCTTATGCTTATGATATATGTGATTGTTAATTGTTTGTTTGTTTTTTACATGCTTATGATTGCTTATGATACATGTTATTTAAGAGCTTTTTGTAGCGGTAGTCAATGTAAAGAGCTATATTCATGTCATGTTTCAATCCATAGCACAAATGGCTCATGTGCTACGATATGCTATCTTCGTTTTTTAACTTCAATTTGTGTTTTGAACATGAGGTTATGTTTAAATCACAAGGCTAGTAAAGGGGTGGCAGTGAAGGAGTTTTTAAGTATTACTGTACCAGGTTGGTACATTGGTACAATGCAATTGTATGTTTTTTGGTTGTGATTATTGCAGATTTTGAGTTATAAATAATAACTTCTCTTCTCATCTTCCTCTGTTCAATATGTAACTTAATAACTCCAATTTGTAAAACATGCTAATATGTCTAATTTATACTTCACATTCAGCACACAGTAATAAATGAAGATCAATTACAAAACTAAATAACAACTAATACATGTGTCATTAATAGATGTACAAGATGAATACTTTAGAAATGTTACGGAAAAAATTATAACTTCTTTTATTCATCTTTAACCTTTTACAACATTCATTGTGTAATCCAAATTTCAACAAAAAAAAAATCAAAATAGCAATGTTATTTTTTTTCCAGCCTGTTATCTTCTTTTTCCCTGTCAGAATCAAGGCTCATAATATTTCTTGCTGCATTTTCCTGGAAATTCAAAACACAATTTTAAATTCAACAATTTGGACTAATTTTAAAAAATAAGTTTAATAAAACAAAAGAAAAAATAACATAACTTGAGACTATATTGTTGCTTTTAGGGACTTCTTGTCTTCGATTTTTACTAGTAAACTTATATATCGCAAATTCTCTAACCATAGCGGCGAGCTTCAGAATCAGATTTTGTTTTGTTTACTGGTACGGTTTATTTTGAATAAAAGATACCTCTGAAAAGGGATAAGAAAATAAGCATTGAGGCCCTCAAATCTTTCTGTTCATTGAAAAAGGACCCTAAAATCACAAATCGTAACAGTTTGCAAGAAGAGCACTTGTATCAATCAACTGGGACCAATGTTCCAAGCTGGGGTGGCTAAACAGTTTGGTACTGGTATCAAAAGAATTTCTATTAAATTCCATCCCTCCTCTCCACAACTTAACTGTGCCAATTTCATAGACCTTTGATTAACTTTACCATCTCTAATACATTATACCTTTAATTTTATTCCAGCGACAATTCACCTGACGCAGCAATATCAGATTTTCTACAACTCATATTTTCTTGACACAGGAACGCAATATCAGATTTTCTTGTCGTTTGAATTATTAGGAGTGCAAATGAACGAAATAAAGTCAGATTACCAATCCGATTAAAAGAAATAAAGTCAACCAATCAACCGAGATGAACAAAGGAGTGACAGCGCTTACCAAAACCCTAGGTCGCTGTCGCGTCGCCGGAGAAGAAGAGGAGAGGAGCGCCATGAGGATCTGCAACAGCGACGCCGAGAGAGGAATCCGATCCGTCGTGGGTTTAGGAGCGTACGTCGTTGGAAGGTTTTGAGTCGCCGAGCGCTGGAGACCGCGTGAGAGAGAAGGGGTCGGGGGTTTGGGGGTTTAATTCACTGGAGAACTCCATTTCACAAATCAGCGAAATTTTCAAAATCTGATCTGATCAATCTGTACGAATATTAAAGCAGATCCAAAAGATCAAAATGGAAAGCAAAAGAGGCTGGTTGCTTCCCAGAGCACAATAGTCTAGCTCTTATATTCATCACCCATGAAATAGATCGGTCTCAATGCATTTGATTCATTGTTTGAACTTAATTTGATAAATTAATGAGTTATTCTCACAAAAAAGTTGATGAACTTTAAAACATCGTAAATTGGGGTATTTTCAGATATTTTAGTTTTTAGTATGACATAACTGATCAAATAAGTAAAACGTAAAAATTGTCCAAATTGTACAATAAAAAGAAGAAGAAGAATGGAGTACTTGTGTTAAACTATGTATGAGCGATCCAGTACTTGACAACATGCTTATTTGGGGCCTTGGGGGATATGGTATTGGATGCTTACTATCTCAATCCGGATCTAATCCGGTTTTCAATACATTTATACCCGATAGCAGTCAACGATATTAGATAAGGATCTGCAAGAGTATTTAATGTAACCTGCGCACATAATTGAACTGGACCAAATAGTACAACCCTTTCAGTACACGGTACACCTCTTAAATCTTAATTTATTTCATATTTAAAAGCCAGTGTACCAATCTTATGTGATAGATGTAACTCCTCTGTATTCATGGCCTGGCACTGGCACCTTAATTAAAAAAGCCTTACACTTACACACATATGCTTTACCACAGCATTGATGAATGAGGTGCGTCTCTGTCTCTGTGTGTATATACAAATTCGATTGTATAATTTAACCCTTCCAAATTAACATGCTCCGTGTTTAATTAGTAATGCAGACAAACATACAATAAATCGGAAAAAAAAGTTCTTTTAATATTTTTTTGAAGTAAAGGATTATTATGTAGACAAGTTACAATACTCCCAACCAGCTTAATATATAACATAATAACAAATCGTTATCAAACGCCTTAAAAAGGAAATTACATAAATATCAAAAGAAACATCCACATATATATATTAGCATTACCATTACGTACTTTAACTCATGCAAAACCTTCTATCGAGATGATACAAAAGGGGTGTATGATCCATGCATGCATGCGAAAGAAAATGTCTCACTTCATTAGTGGCCGCCACCAATACCGCCACCTCCACCATAACCACCACCACCACCTCCCCCGCCACCGCCACCGCCACCGCCTCCACCAAATCCTCCTCCGATCCCACCTCCTTTTCCAAATCCAAAACCAAACCCTCCACCTTTGCCAAAGCCACCACCTTTACCAAATCCTCCTCCAATTCCATGACCAATGCCACCACCTATTCCAGGACCGATGCCACCACCAAGACCACCACCTTTACCGATTCCACCACCGATGCCACCGCCTTTACCAAACCCACCACCGATTCCATGACCAATGCCGCCGCCAAGACCACCACCTTTGCCGATTCCACCACCGATTCCATGGCCAATACCCCCACCAAGACCACCACCTTTGCCAAATCCACCACCAATTCCATGTCCAATGCCACCACCAAGACCACCGCCTTTGCCAAACCCACCGCCAAGACCACCACCTTTTCCAATCCCACCTCCAAGGCCACCACCTTTCCCAAAACCGCCACCAATACCATGTCCAATGCCTCCTCCTAAACTACCTCCTTTACCAATTCCGCCTCCTAGACCTCCACCATTTCCATACCCACCACCAAGACCACCACCAGATCCACCACCAATTCCATGTCCAATGCCTCCTCCTAAACCACCTCCTTTACCAATTCCGCCTCCTAGACCTCCACCATTTCCATACCCACCACCAAGACCACCACCGGATCCACCACCAATTCCATGTCCTATGCCACCACCAAGACCTCCACCTTTACCGAACCCACCGCCTATTCCATGCCCAATTCCACCGCCATACCCACCACCGGCTCCACCGCCACCACCAAACCCGCCGCCGCCTCCACCTCCTAGGCCTCCGCCCCCACCAAACCCACCACCCTTACCAAACCCAGCTCCACCACCAAATCCGCCACCTTTTCCAAAACCCTTACCAAATCCAAAGACTTTATGCAACCAAAGGTTCTTCTCATCCTTTGTTTGCTCACCAGCCAACGGTCTCCCGATCACACTCACTAACGAACTACACAAGCAAAGTGTTATTACAAGTGTTACCTTCCCCATGGTTTTCATTTTTTCTTTTTCTTTTGGCGCCTAAGGAGGCTTTGGTTTGGCTGAGTCTAGAGCTTTCATGTTTTTATAGACTGTTGCTTGGTGGGTTCGAGTGCATTAAATGATACCCAACGAATCAATCTCGCCACTTGAAAAGTCTCTTTAGTGGGACATACAATCTATTAGAACTGCCAGTGGATTATTTAAAACGGATCTCAATTCCTAATAAATCCGACCCGCTAAAGTTCATTGACCAATGGTTGATTTTTTTTTTTTTTGCGCATTAACTTTGCTGTCATGTATACTTTGCAAACCCTCTTGTTCATCCGAGAAAAATCAATAAAGTCATTATCTAAAAATTTATTATTTTTTGATGTATAAATAATTGTTTCCATTTTATAAAGTACAAAACTTGTGAAAGACCTTCAGTTTCTAAACCTTCTCTCATTACTTTAAGGGTTTGAAAGTTGAAACCTGATAAAAACCATGTTTTACACAAAAGTTGGATCACAAGTTAAGCAAACATACATTAAATGTGATCAATAAATTTAACCCAAAAGTACAAAGAATCCGACCCGTTTGCAAGCGGTAGGTACAGTAAATGTTGGTGGTGAAAAGCAATTAAGGATGGCGGTGGCCGGTGGGGTAGTTGCGGGTTCCAGAGAAATTAAGCAGACGAACCAAAAATGAAATGGTTTTCTTTCTTTTATAAATTGCTCCTAGACTACCAAGTACAAAACAAGAGAAATGGATGATGAACGCTTTTAATTTTTTTTTCTTGTTGAGGTAAAACTTAGATGCTTCTGTGTAGGGCTGTAAATGAGCTGGCTCGGGCCGAGCTGGGCCTTAGCTCAGCTCGTTAATTCTGGACCGAGCTGTTAGCGATCCAGCTCGTTAACAGCTCACGAGCTAAAATCTCAGCTCAAACTTGTGACGAGCCAACTCACGAGCCACGAGCTGGCTCACTGGGTTTGATTGGACCTTGTTTTAAGAAGAAAATAAATTTTACAAATATTTTTTTACCGAGCTGAACCGAGCTGGACCGAGCTGAATCGAGCTGAACCAAGCTTGACAGTATAAAATACACACAAATTCATACAAATTTACAAATTGATACCTAGCCGAGCTGGCGAGCGAGCTAAGGCCTTAACTCAGCTCGTTAATTTTGGCCCGAGCTGTTAGCAAGCCAGCTCGTTAACAGCTCGGTCCACTATCGAACGAGTTGTTATCGATCGAGCCAGATGTGATTCACGAGCGAGCCACGAGCTACGAGTTTTTTGGACAGCTCTACTTTTGTGTGCTTAAATTGCCCATTTACAATAACAGTATATACATTGCAAATAAGGGCGAGCGAGAGAAGACAACTGCGACCAATTTTTTTTATTTAGTTGCTGTAAAATACAAAAACACGGGATTTATAGATTGATTTGAAATATCATGAAACCGAAAAAAAAAAAAGTCATTTCTATCAACGTCCAATGAACATAATTTTGGCCTCTGTATTTTATGTTTGTCTGAAATCAACATTTTACTAGAGACTAGTTCACAACTTCACATGAGCCTTTGGTACCTCACTACCTCTTTCAATCTCAATCATGTACCTTTTTCACTGTGCTGTGAGTCTGTGAGACTGTGACCTCCTGAATGCATTCAATGTGGTTTCATAGATTGAGTTGTATGAAGAGAAATAAAGCTTTCTGATATAATGAGATAAAAAAAAAAACCCATGTAGCACCTGACCTGTATATATATTCCCATTTATTAAAGAACAACAGTAATACTTTTAATTCTAAACATTTCACAATACTATGCATTATTTTTAAATGTATGCAATTCAGCATTTATAATTAATTCATGCGTTTCATACATCAAAAATGAATTTCAGAAATACTAAATAAGAGAGCAGATGCATATGAGCTTAAAAGTTCGGCCTAAATTAACACATGTACTGTTGCTTTTAGGCTGTTCTAATAAATAATTTTAGGTATAGTTCTTGCATCTTGTAATTAGAGAAATCGTTTTGCCAAATTGAAAGCACGAGTTCGGTCATAAATGTTGAACCTATATATATATATGTGTCATTGGTATACCCAGTGACATATTTTAAATTGCTTATTTTTTCATCAAAATAATTAAATTTTCTATTTTTCCATTTTAAACTAGAATACTTATTGTCTTTTTTTTTAAGGCATGGTAAAAGCTACCAGTGTACAACTAGAATAAATATTGTTATACTCATCAAAAACATCTAAATATCCAATTTCTTCATCAAAACTTAAAAATTACTTATTTCTCCACTAAAAACAATAACATTTATCATTATTCCTTTTATAAACTAATTTTGGTCTGAATAACCCCGAAATTTTTTAGTTGCCACTCACATAAATTGGAATTAAATAAAAATCACCCAAACTCAATAAATTCATAAAATGGCACTCACGGGGATTCAATTCGCACACCAAATTTGGTGGATGCGCGGATTGGATATGCGCACCAATTTTGTTTTTAGTTTTGTTCTAAGATGTTTCAATCGAACCCGCGCATATCCAATCAATTTGGTGAGCGAATTGAATCCGCGTGAGTGGCATTTTGTAAATTTATTGGGTTTGGATGGTTTTTATTTAATTTGAATTTAACTCAGTGGCAACTAAAAAATTTCAGTTAATAACCTAGTTTTGATTGCTTATCCTTGGAGGGATAGCTCCTTGAGTCCTTCCCCTACCATTTTCTTCCCTTTATTTTTAGAATCTGTATCCCCTTAGTACCTGAGGGTCTAATTAGAAAAAAAATGGTCTGGATTTAGTCCCAACCGGGTTAAAGAGATTTGGTGCCTATTGTATGATAGGGGTCTGTTTTGAGATTCTCACCAGAGTTAAAGAACAGTCTTGATTTGGTAATTGTATCCATTTGTCCATAGTGACAAATGAATAGTTCGGGTTCGGTTCAGCGGGATAAAAAATTCGTGATTCGGGTATAATTCGAGAATGATTCGGTATCACAAGAAATAAAAAATATATATATATATATGAAATAAAATCGATAAAATATTTTTGAGACAAAATAAGGATCCGTAATCATTTGAATATAAGAGATCCTTGTTCCTTATTTTGATTTGGTAAGAGTACTACGAAATATCAAACAAAATCGATTCTTATTTTGATATATTATTTTGACTTCTAGTCCAAGTTTTCATCATTACGAATCTTTCCTTATTATGATTTGGTCAGATCTTGTTCCTTATATTAATTCTTTCGGATTCTGCTATCCCAAATCCACCCCTTACTTTGCTTTGAGATTCGTAGATGAAAAACAATGGTTTTTGAGATTTGTGCACTCTAAAAGTTAAAGGGATGGATTTAGAGTAGCAGTTCCTGTCATTCTCAGAGAATCACAGCATATTTAATTCCTCAGCTTTGCCTTTACGCCGAAATTTTTTTTTTCCGTAGAAATTAAAAAAAAAAAAAAATGCACTAGTTCTAATATTAACATTAACAGTAACACCGGTATAAATTTTACCGGTCTTAAAAAATTTAGACCGGTAAAACATCTACCGTTCCTAACTGGTTTTTTCATTTCCGAAATGCACGGGACCTTTGATATTCGTGGCAGAGAAGATCGTAAGGTCCTCAAATTTTGGGTCACTTTGAGATCTGAACTCTTTTGGGTATTCTGCATTGACTTGATGACCTCATGTGGGGCCACTTTCAATAATGGACGTCAGTTTCCTTTCTCTCATTTCCCTTTAGTTACTAATTATGTGATAATTTATGTAGCGAGTCACAATCTGATGGTGACCGTGAAACAATAATCTGCTACATACTGAGACATGAAAATATTCAATACAGGTGACATGAGATCTCTGCTAAAAAAAAAAATGGTTAAAACCGGTAAAAATATTACCGGTCTAAACTTTGAAAATTTAAGACCGGTAAAATTTGTACCGGTCTTACTATCAATATTAGAATTAGTGCACTCTTTCTATTTCCCTTTCTCTTTTTTTGTTAATTTCTACAGAAAAAAAATTTCCCTTTACACAATCGCCCCACGTGACCCCTATCATTCATACATTTTATTTGTTGTTAATTGCGCCGAGTATTTCGAATAAAACGTAAGTTATTCGTAAAAAACGTTTTATACGCGTTTAATTCGCGAATAAATCTGTCAAAGTTCGGTCGACCGTTTTATTCGTTGTTCTGTTTGGAAACTACCCAAAAACGTTTTATTCGCGAATAAAACGCGAACTGTGTTACTATGATTGTATCCTCAGGTAACTTGGAAACGTATCATTTATAGTACCACATCACCGTATGCAATCCCAGTCGAGTGACGGTTTTTTTAGGCTACTCGTAGATGTACGGGGGTCTTTAAGATTCTTGCCAAGTTACGTAAGATTTTTGCAGATTAAAGTGGACTATGCAGATTTCGCATTATGATTTATGAATCCTAGGTAACTTGGTGAAGGAAAAACATGACATAACGCATGACTAACATGTCGTGTCATTGTATGGCGTGTGACCAAAAATTATTTTTATATGACGTGAGGTGACTAAAATAGTGAATGACAATCACATCACGTGTGGTCAAATTTGAAAAAAATAATAATAAAATATACTAAATAATAAGAATCTATCAAAAAAAATTATAATTAAGAAATAATATTGAAAAAATTGGTACAGAACGTGACTAGGTTAATTTGTGCGAAGTGAAGTAATATGATTAAAATAGTGAAAGATAGACACATCACACAACACGCGAGTTACCATGACTTAATCAATGTAACGTGTCGACAGTAATAACGGCGTGACTAACTTTCTTCTCTGAACAGAATCGAGATTCTTGTTTTCAGGCTTCGAGCGCAACACTTGGTACAATCAAGCACCAATTTAACTCTTCCCTCGTCCTATCTCATTTCGCTTGTGCTTTTCAATCAATCAATCAATTTTATTTAGCATCCACCGTACAGTTAGTTCATTGTTTTTCACTCTAATCCATCATCAAACCTATTCATTTATTATCTGACTTCTCCAAACTTAATTGCCTCTTCATCATCAAACCTATTTCGCTAATCCCCTGCTAATTATCTTGTATATATTGAATCTAAGTACATCTCGAAGCTTAGCAGACAGATCCACATGTAATCCAAATCGTTACGTACAGAATACTCTGCTAGTCTGCTGTGCCTGCTTTCAAGATGCATTCAATACCTTTCACAAAATTGGTCAAGTTTGCAATTGAGGACCTCTAATTGCTTCATTTATTTTGCCTTTACTCTCTGACAAAGCATAAATTAGCGACAATAGATATCAGTATATCACATATGCATGCTCAGATTTAGCTTATATATTATGCTTACTATTTTTATAAACATAAAAGATCAAAATTCTCTGATCAACCAACCTTAGGAATAAAAATAAATACTGGCACTGGTGCAATTTTACATAATAGATTATATTATCCAGAGTCTACCAACAATTTTTCTATGCACAAATACGTGATCCATTAAATGAAAATGGGACATATCTTTGTTTTGTAATATGAGATGGGACACACACCATGATGATGCATTTAATTTATACCATGTGACTTAGTCTGGCAGTAGCTGATCCTTGTCATAATCTTACTTTCTGATCTTGGATCTCTTAATCACTATCATACTAACATTACTGGTACGGATGTGACCTGTTTGGTATGATACAGGTAAAGTTAATTAGCCTATGATATAGGATGTTTGAATAATGAAACAAGGTCCAATACTTATAAATTAGGAAAAATTGTGAAAATGCCACTCCAAAACTTTCGAATTGTGAAAATGTCATTCCAAACTTTAAAATTGTCAAAATACCACTCCAAACTTCATTAATTTGTAAAAATACTACTCTAAATAATTAATGACTAAAATACCACTCTTCTTCTTCTCTTCTCTCCTGCTTCTCTTCTTCTCCGGTTGGATGTGGACTACAATTTTTAACAGTCGGACGCTTGAAATCTATTAGCTGCCTCTCACGGCTACAGCCTATAGAGAAATGATTTTATTTCGTGTCTATTTAAAATTGAATCAATTCACAAGGCTAGCCACAAGTAATCAACATGTGCACCTCGAAATTGGTAATTTATCCAAAAATAGCGTAAAAAAATTCAATATATGGAGGCAGTGTGTGTACGGACAGGGAACAAAAAGCGATCCTTTGTAAGCAGCCTAAGTTTATCTGGGAAGAGAAAGAGAGAAATACGACCCCAAAAAAACGAAATGGGTTCAATCACAAATCGAAGCTTTCCTACTAATTAATTGAATCAATTCGGAACAGAAAAAAAGAGAAGGCAGGAAAAAGAAAGATGAGAAGAAAGAAGGTATTTTACTTATTAATTATTTTGAGTGGCATTTTTATAAATTAATAAAGTTTGTAGTGGCATTTTGACAATTTCAAAGTTTGAGATGATATTTTTACAATTTGAAAATTTTGGAGTGGTATTTTCATAATTTTTCCTATAAATTATAATTAGCCAATTTCGTTATTTTAGCTATAAATTAATTAGCAATAAATAAAAAAATTCAAGCACCGAACAAGTATCTAAATTATCATTTAAATATCATATTTGATATTAATTGATTAAAGGATGGTACAGGATACGTAAAATGGTTTAAATTTGCTGGTTTGAGAAATAAGGGGCCTACTGATGTAATCTATACTAGAAAAAAGTGTATTTTTATTTTTATATGGGACAATAACAGAGTATAACAGACTGTATGGATTTGAAATTCCTTTTTTGTTTTTTGTTTTTGAGACAGGCTAGGATAAGGAAGTAAGGACTAAGGAACATGCATGCATTAAATATGGGCATTTTCAACGGATTGTTGGCAGTTGAGACTTGAGAGATGATTAAACTGCAAATTAAAATATCAGCTCTATTAGATTTGGTGGTACAGTGAGATCAGAAATACTCTATTCTCAGTTCCTCTAAATTCTAGAAGAAAGAATTTATTGTCAATCGATGTTATATTTATCATTTAAACAAGGCATGTCTTAAATGTTGTGCACTAATTAGATGTCACAAAAAATTAAATTGTTATTTGTTCAAATTACTTGACAGATAATAAATCAATTTTCAAATTGCATCAAATATATATCTTACCGATCTAACTTATGTTGTTCTCTGTGTGGAAGGTTGTAAATTTAAAATTCAAAAAGGACAATTTTTTTGCAAATATTAAAATAGTTGAATCACTGGACCTCCAATCTTTACTCAAAAGAAACTTAAGTTGCAATGATTATTTCGAAGCCTACTTTTTGCTATTTCAATTATGTTTCCAGTTCCAAACTAAACAGTACCAGTAAAGAAGGTTAGTACGGAATGAAACAAGCGCCGGTAAATTTTGAGCAGCTCAGAGGAACAAGAACAAGTACACAGCACAATCGATTGCGGTCTGGTGGAAATAGGTTCCCCAAGAGTTATTCTTCAAAAGTAAAAAAATAAAATAAAAAATTTCGCTGTGAATTTCTGCTGGGATGAAATTGAGAATACAATGTGGTCCAAAAATTGCTCAGTTGGGTTTGGACTTTGGACTTTGGTCTTAGCTTTGAGAATTTTTAATTTCAGAAATCTTTATTAAATTATATAGAAAAATAGATTGAGTACGTGGGATTGTTGATGGAGAGTAGTTTGGGTCCGATGGGCTTCATAACCGTCCGATCTATTTTAGAATCTGTGCGTACGGATATTAAAGCAAACACACACGGATATTAAAGCAACATGCACGGATCTTAAAGTAGACTGGACAGTTATGGAGCCCATCAAACTCAGTTTGAGTCTGATGGGCATCGGACCCACATTGCTCTCCTGTTGATGACCTAGATGGCGCTCAGTTAGTGATCCAACTTCAAAGTTTTGTTTTTTACAAACAAAACAGAAAGCCGTACAGTTATTCTCCATCTTGGATTCGGAAAAACTAACTTTTGAATGGGAGAAGTCGATTTGTTTAAAACCGAAATGAAATAGATAAACTAAAATTTTATTCGGTTTAAAAAATACAACCGAACCAACCAAAATAAATTAATATTCAACCAAATTAAAATCTAACCGAATAAACAAAAGTAAATTTTGGTTTGTTTAGTTGAATCGAAATAAGAATATTAATCATAAAAATAAACATTTTTGTTAATTTTTTGAATTCTTTTTAATATGGATTTAAAAGTTTTGTTTGGCAAAGTCTAACCGGTTTTTTATTGAACCAAGCAATATACATTATGTCGTAATTTTGAAATTTTTGAAATGTTTGATTTGGACGAAGAACATGTTTTTAACTAGTTTGGAAAATTTCTTAACCGAATCAAACCAAACCGTAACAATTAAATCGGTTTTATAAAATAAACCGAACTAATCCATTTAACTGAAAGAAACTGAACTGTTTAATCCCCCTCTTTCGGTTCGATTTAAATCCAATTAAAATACTAGACCCAACGAAGAGGGGAGAGAGAAATAAGTGGATACGAGATTTGATGTGGCTTCAGTTTGAAGATTCTAAACTCTTGAAACCGGACCGCTAATTCGGCTTAAAAAATTGAATCCAAAGAACTAACTCTGTGCCTTATAGGCCACCGAAAATCATACCTACTCAATTTATTTTTCTATATTATTGAATAATAATTTATAAAAATAAAAAAATATCCTCAGCTTTATTGTAGGCTAAATAAAAAAAAAAGTTAATTTATCGAGCATATTGCTAATTGCTTTATTGTAGTCAAACGGTGTCTTGTAGGCCCCAAAGTTACCCCCGATATGATTTTGCTCAAAAGAAAAACAGTGCTGTCAAATCACATTCTGACAATTCCCCGTTTGACTATCTAAGTTGACGACAGATGGATGGAAAAATAAAAACGAAGAAAAAATTAAGGCAATGTTGGGGATATTCCATGCTGCCTCTAATTTATGTATTACAAATTGTCTGCATTTCCGTACCAGTTCAATCAATTTCACACTAGTATTTTTTTTTTTTTGGTACTAATCTATTCTTTCATTAAAAAATAAAAGATTCGAATGCATGCTAAAATATACAGAGGCAGCTAATATTATGCACAAAATTCAGCTAGAATGCATTTACAGTGCATTTTTGTGTGTTTGTATTTTCATGTTTTAATCAATTTAGGGCTATCATTAGTGAACCTAAAATTCACTGAAGCTGATAGATAAACTATAATTAATGTCTTTTTCATGTACATGATTTTATCCGTGCTAAAACAAACTTATACAACAAATATAATGTATAAAATTAGCTGGAATATACTTACAATGCTATCAAATGTGCGTGTTTTGTTTTTAATGAATTTAATTAGACCACATTTATGAGCATAATATCACCAAAATTAAAATATAAACTCTAAGTAATATCTTATGCATGTGCATAATTTTATCCGTATTAAAACAAATTAATAGATGCATCAAATATTATGTATAAACTGTAGCTTGATGCGTTTGTGTGTTGATGTTCATGCTTTTAGTTAATTTTGACCTCATTTACAATTGTAAAGTCATCAAAATTGACAAATAAACTATAATTATTGTCTTTTACATGTACATAAACTTTCTTTTTGCTAAAACAGATAGATACAATTTATATTACACATAAAATTCAGCTAAAATACATTTCTAAATGGAGGCATCACTGTGGATAAGATAAGTTAGCTAAGGAACCATATTTAGTTGTAACAACCTAAATTGAGAAAGAGAAGGATTCAAATTCACCCAAATTTCTATTCTCTTATTTACTCCCAATATTTTTTGGTTTGTTCAGTTATTTTTACCTAATTAACTTACGGCCTTGCGGAGCCAAGAGGGTTGTGCGGTGCCAGAGATACTTTTAATACGGTATGGTTGTATAAATTTTGGATTAGTTTCTTCTTCTTTTTGGTAGCTTAATCATGAGAATATTTTTATAAAGTTCATTGTAAATAATTATATTTTATAATTGTGAGATTTTAATAATCGCGTCTAACATATTAAGACATTGTTATGCAAAAGTGATGTTCGAGAGCTTTAATCCAAATTTGATGCTAAAAATATTGTAGATTTCATTGGAATGTGATAATATATAGTTGTATAACATTTCAAAATGTAATTTTTCAATTGGGGGGTAAAAAAAATAAGCTTTTGGAATCAAGAATCAGCAACTAAAATATAATATCTACTTTCATGAATTATTCTGTGAAGAAATTCTCAAATTTCGTTTTGATGTTGTGCGAAAGGATATTACACAAATTAAAGGCTGTATTTTTTATTTATTTTTAAATCCTTGACAGGGGCTGCCAAGTTTATCTAATTGAAAGCTGAAAAAAAAAAAAAAAAAAAAGATTTACTTGGATCCTGCAGTTTGAAAAACACTGAAGATAGATTTTAAAGCCGAATGCATTTTTGTGTGTGGATTTAATTTTTATTAAATTTATTTTTCTCCTCTAACTTTTGACTTTATAAATCTTTATGCCGTTTTATAATTTTTTTCTTTTTGTATTTCTTAATGAAACTAAATAAATTATTCTTTGCAATTTAAGCATTTTTTTAATAAGAAAAAGATTAGTCTTTTCTCAAACAACATGGAATGGAATGTTGAAAATATTGCAAAGAGCAGGTCGTCAGAAAATATTATGTGAGAAAGAGCGCTCGTTAATAAAGGAGCAATTCTCTGGAGGAGATAATTTGGGAGGTAGAGAAATTAATAAACACTGATTCGAAATAGTTTTTCATTCTGTAAAAAAATTAACTTCTCTATACTAAAAAAAAAGAAAATTCAAAACAGATATAATCAAATATATTTATTATTTGTGTAGCTTCAAAAGCAAATAAAATAAACTTCAATTGTGAGGTGAGAACTATACATAAAATATATTCCTATGATAATTTCTTCTGCTGCGCCTTTTGCATATTAAATTTGCTACATGTAACTTTGCATATATTCCTTCTGTACAAATAATATTTTGCAAGAGAAAAAAAATGCTAATCATGGTGATCTTAATTCTTTTGAACTAACCTGTTTGTCTGTACCATGGAGCACAGCAGCAGGTAGTTTGTAGTGCAAATTAAAGATGGTGGAGGGAGGCATCCACAAGGCAGACAAGACCGAGTTCAAAGAATGCCTCCATTTGACATGGAAGCAACCTTACATCCTTCGTCTCGCTTTGTCAGCTGGTATCGGCGGCCTTCTTTTTGGCTACGACACAGGTAAAACGGTACATAATTCTTTTGTTATGAGGAGATCACCTGGAATTTGTTAGTACCATTTCTTTAGTTTTGCATAACAATGAATATATTTATTTTACTGATGATAAGAGGAAGGATATAACAAAAAATCACTTTTGTTGTTATTCTTCGGCTTGTATGTCTGAAGTAAATTTAGATTCATACAAATAATTGGTCTTGACTTTATTTACAATGAAATTGTGCAGAAAAGGCCCACAAAAATATTTCTTGACCACAAATTCAATTGCAAATCCATTGGGTGACAGATAATATTCAGTTTCTGCTTTTTAAAAACTAATGCAGAATTATATACTATCAGAAAATCGTAAAACTATACCATATTGCAATATTTGTTTTCAGGTGTCATTTCAGGAGCACTTCTCTACATCAGAGATGACTTCAAGCAAGTGGAGAAAAGCACTGTGCTTCAGGTTAGTATACCAGAATCACCTATACTGCTATACACACCAAACCTTTGTGCTCAAGCTAATGTCTCTTGTTCTCGCCAAACAGGAAACTATCGTTAGTATGGCAGTGGCTGGTGCTATAATTGGTGCAGCACTAGGCGGCTGGTTGAATGACCGACTAGGAAGGCGGCCATCCATCTTAATTGCCGACATTTTGTTCTTCGTTGGAGCAATTATCATGGCCATAGCGCCAGTTCCATGGGTCATTATAATAGGTAGAATTTTTGTAGGTTTTGGAGTTGGTATGGCATCCATGACTGCTCCTTTATTTATTTCCGAGGCATCCCCGGCTAGAATCCGAGGAGCACTTGTAAGCATGAATGGGTTACTCATTACTGGAGGACAGTTCTTAGCTTACCTAATTAACCTAGCTTTCACCAAGGTAAACTAAAAATTCAGTTTATAACAGATGACATAAATCATAAATTTGTTTATAAATCAGGGGGCTATATTATATATTAATGTAGGCACCAGGAACTTGGCGTTGGATGCTTGGTATTGCTGGAATTCCCGCACTGGTTCAATTTGTGCTGATGCTATCACTCCCTGAGTCGCCAAGGTGGCTCTATCGGAAGGTAGAATATTTCATTCATTATCAAAAAGTAAATAATTAATATCACTCACTTCTCAATGATATATTCCTGAAAAAAGATGGACCGTATCTCTTTCTTTGCCCTATCAAATTCATATGCTCGGAGATATGTTCTAAGCATCTTTCTTCTATAGCATAAGTAATGTAATAAATCAACAATAAGTGCATGAGCTTGCATACAACCTTTCAGGGATCTCTAATTGCTCTGTCTTTTGTTGAACAGGGAAGGAAGGAGGAAGCAGCTCAGATCTTACGCAAAATCTACCCGGCCGAGGAGGTGGAGCGTGAAATCGGAGCCCTCCGCCAGTCTGTCGAAGAAGAGATTGCACAAGAAGGCGGCATTGGTGATGACGGCCTCTTTGGAAAACTCAAAAAGGCACTCAGAAGTATCGCTGTTCGTCGTGGCCTTGCTGCAGGTATCCTCATCCAAGTTGCGCAACAATTTGTGGGCATCAACTCTGTCATGTACTACAGCCCAACCATTGTTCAGCTTGCCGGTTTCGCATCAAACAGCACTGCATTGGCACTTTCCTTGATCACGAGTGGGCTCAATGCAGTTGGGTCTGTTGTTAGCATGTACTTCGTGGACCGTGCTGGCAGGAGGAGGCTGATGTTGATCAGCTTGGTGGGTATTGTAGCATGCCTTGCTGTGCTTAGTGGAATTTTCTTTGCTGCTGCTAGTCATTCGCCGTTAGTTGGTGAGACAGAGACCAAGTTTTTTGGGAACGAAACTTGCTCTGACTTCAAAATCGGCTCTGGCATCCGGTGGAAGTGCACAGACTGCTTGAAGGCTGCAGCTGATTGTGGGTTCTGTGCAAGCACACCAAATAAGGTAATTAACTCAATCGATCTAGGATTAGGAAATTGTTACTTGTTAATTAGAAAACTTGTTAGTTTCAGTACAGAAACTTGAGGCACTGCAGACTGAGTTTCTTTGGAATCATTATATATACTTTACTTTATTGGAGGACGCTGGATTGATTAAAAAAACATAAGACTTGGACGAATTTAGAACTTGTTGGAGATGTAACAAATCAAAACAAATTGCCTAAATTTCTCAGATCAGACTACTGTATTTACATATAATATAATTTTTCCCTTTTCCATTGCAGCTCCAACCAGGTGCATGTTTGGCCTCAAACGACTTGACCAAGGACACATGCCATGCGAACCACCGACAGTGGTACACCCAGGGCTGCCCAAGCAATTTCGGTTGGCTTGCCTTAATCGCCCTTGGGGCCTACATCATCTCCTACTCTCCGGGTATGGGTACTGTCCCATGGATTGTCAACTCTGAGATCTACCCACTCCGCTTCCGTGGCCTCTGTGGTGGTATTGCTGCTGTGTCCAATTGGATTGCCAATTTGATTATATCACAAAGCTTTCTTAGCCTGACTAAGGCACTGGGCACGGCCCCCACCTTCCTTCTGTTTGGTATCGTGTCCATGATTGCATTTGTGTTGATATGGTTCATTGTGCCAGAGACAAAGGGCTTGCAATTTGAGGAGGTAGAGAGCATGCTTGAGGAGAAGGAATACAAGCCCTGGAAGACCAGAGAACGAATCACGGGTCAGCCTTAATGATGGAGAGCATTGTTTGGTATTAATCAGTTTGATTCCATAACTATTAAGTATCTGCAACATATTCACTCTACACTGTGCTGCAATGAGATACTTATTTGATTAATATCAAACCTTTTAGTGAAAATTACTAGATTTCACTTTCTGGATTGATTTTAATTTTTTGAGTAGTTGGTAATATTATTATTAAAAGAAAAGAAACATGGTTTAATGGATACTCAAAAATTTACCAATTTCTCAAGAACTTTCAAACATTTAAATAAAAAGCTTTCTAAGAATAATACTATCAATTTGAATCCTGCTCTGAGATATCACTAGGTCAAGTACAGAAAATTATATGCACACATTTTATTCTGGTTACTATTACAGTACAGAATCTAGCCATTAACCAAAGAAACTACAACTAATTTGTATTTTGGTACCTATTCAACTTCCGAATGAACTTTAAGCACTATAGTTCCTCTGACAATACAACTACTACAACGTGCTAAATTTGCAACAGATAGATATACCAGCACAACCAACTTCTCTGACAAGCTGAAAATATCTCATGTCTTGTTGGTATGATACCTACATGGCTGCATCTATTCAGAAAAATTCTAATTTAGCCAAAGACCATACTACCAATAAAAAGCATGCATTCATTTTTTCTTAGTTTTGGCATGTGCCCCCGTGCACATCTAAGAGAATGACAATCATGGAATCATTTTTGTTTTATTTCAAGTTAAATAAATTAAAAATAAAAATGCTATTTTCTTTTTCTTTGAAAAAGTGATAAAAATCCTAACAGATTAAGGATTCCTTTTCAGTTTCAGATGCATGATCAGAGAAAGTGTCAGATAATCTTCTGACGCCTAGAAGTAGATCAATCTATACTCCGGCTATGAATGATTTGTATTCAACTTCGTATCTTTAAACCCCAAAATCTTTGACATTTGACAAAATGCTTCCTGCTACAGATGGTAACTCAAAGTTTAAGAGAATGAAAGGACAGGTAGTGGCATGGCATCCTGTCTATCTATCGCTCTATCCAATAATATCAGAATATCCCCTAGATACCAAGAAAATTTTAAATTAAATAAAATCATCTGCAGTGCAGAAGCAGAACTCTACATGACAATACCAGGAACAATTATCATATTACATACAAGTCAAGGACGGTTCACACTGAAAATGGTACTTCACTAAAGTTGGAATTCTCCAAGAAATTCCAGATATACTAAAAAGTTACAAGGTTAAAAATGCCGAAATTCATTTTCTCGAACATGATTGACTTTCTCTATCTAAATATTATAGTGAAAAAGAAGTTATCACTTTATTTCAAACCTTGAGAAGAGAAAACAGTACTAAATCAAAGTGATGAAACAGCAGAAAAATCGGAGAATAAGGTGGTGCGGGTACATTGATTAGGAGAAGCAACCCCCACGACAGGTAGCGGGAGAGAGGAGGTCCAGCGAAGGCGAGGCGAATTTGGCGAAGCCCAAAGCACGGCGAGGGGAGAGCGAACCCAGATCACCTAAGTAAACATAATATTTCTTTATATCCGGACCGTCCGATCAGAATCCGAGCCAATTTGATCTGAAATGTAATGTACAGGATTATTTTAATATTTGTGCGGATTCTGATCAAACGGTCCACATCTAAACACATGTATTATGTTACCTAGACTAGATTGGTAAAAACTAACCGTGTCGTAATGTGTTGTGACTAATACGCTATGACTTTGGTCTCGTGTCGTGATCAAGTGAACAGTCACACATGACGTGACCAAAATATCGAAGATGGCCACAGTACGCGAATCACACCGTGTCTAAACGTGTCATGTCCAAACATGATTGGTCACATTTGTCACGTTCGATCACGTTTAACTATTTTTTTTCATAATGTAGATTAGTTTATTCAAGTCTCATCACGTGACTCGCGTAACCACGTACCGTGCTATGATCATATTTTTCTCGTGACATGCCATGTCAAATTAAAAAAAAAACTAATCACGACACGCGATACATGAATCACAACATATAACAGTCACACATACCATTCTGTTACGGAACTGACTTCGCTGTCTCATTTTTCCTATTCTACTTCTGACATGAATTCATTCTGATCGGGTTCCGAGTTATAAAAATTACACTAATATTTAATTGACCATAGATTCAATACAAATAAAATAATTTTACTTATATGCTCCCTCATGTCATACTAATAATATTTGTTTTCAGTGTTATAAATGCTGAATGCATGTATGTCAAATTCAGATATAATATTATAAAAGAAGGGCTCCGAATGCTCTATTATTTTTTATCTCAATTATACTTCATATCTTTATTTTCAATATCAAAGTTCAAACAAATAATTCGAACTGCTCAAAATGATATGCACACCAAAATGTGTTTGAATACCAAATTTGATATAATTTAAAAAAAAAATTACTATTTTTTAAGATAATACAAAATCACTATTTTTTAAAAAATTTTGAATTATCTAAACACAATAATTTTGTATCTATTTTAAAAAATAATAAAAAATTTAAAATATATATAATTTGGTCTCCAAGCACATTTTAAAGTGGATATCATTTTGAGCGATTTGAATCATCTATTTAAACTTTAAAATCAAAAATAAAAATATGAAATATGATTGAAACATGAAAACAATAAAGCATTTAAGTCCTAATAACAGAGGATTTTAGTTCCACGAAGCATGATAAGGACACCCGCAGTGTCCATAATAGAGGATTTTAGTTCCTTTTATGTAGACGATCATGTTAGACCTTTTCCTGATTCAAACATCACATGTAGACCCAAATAGTTAGTTCTATACTCGTTTTCCATTTTCGTGTGATATATATTTGGGAGTATAACTAGAGTGTTTTTGAGTTCATTAAGTTTTTTTGTAAACTCAATTTTAAAATTTATCGAATTGGCTTCAAACGATGAATTCAAACTATTGAAATCCATCTACTTTACGAATGATACGTCTATATATGAAAATTTTAAAAATTTAAATTAATTTTGTATAGAGTCAAGTGGTAAAAAAAAAAAATCAAAAAATGAATGTATTAAAATTAATTTATAAATCTTTTAATTTTGACCGCTTGACTTTTTACTAAATTAATTCGAAAGTTTAAATTTTTTGCATATAGACACATTACTCGTAAGATAAATGAGTTTCAATGGTTTAGCTTTATCGTATGAAATCAATATAATTATTTTTAGAATTGAATTCATAAAGAAATTTGGTGAACTTAAAAACACGATAATTCTACTCTACGTTTGGAATATCCAAATTTAAAGTGCAATAGTTATATATTTTGTAAATATGTAATATGGATTATCAGATCTTCAACATTATGTCCAGATTTTGTAAGACAACACAATATTGGTATCTATAACAATCAAAAACCTGAGTTAACTCAAATTTTTAGTTAAGATTTGAACCGTCTAATTTAAATCCACGCTAATATTAAGGGCCATGTGTTATAGGTGTGGATGGGATAGTGTGTGTTTGCCAAAAGAGTATGGGAGTAAAAAAATCTTGCTCTTATGAATGACGTCTTACTTGTCAAATGGTGGTGGAAGTGAAAACATCTGCAATATTCAGGGTTGTGGAACAAGTAATTCAATTACTTTACAATACACACACCCCTTTAGCTCATATGTCTCCTTTTTGGAGGGAGATAATAAAATTACAAAATATAGGTGAAATAAGCTGTTCTTATCAACTTGGTGGCGGGCATAATATTCAATTTTGGCTAGATATTTGGCACTCCAGTTGTTCTCTAGCTACTGCCTTTCCATTTGTTTTTGAATTGTGCACTAACCCCTCTATTTCTCTACAGGATGTTCTAGAATATAGAGGTACTAATATTTGATTTTACAGGATTTTGCATGGAATTTTGCTTACTGAATGGCATGAGATACTTAAGATCATTCATGCAAATACACCTACTTCTCCTGATTTACCTTTGTGGCGATGGGACACACAGTTTCAGTTCTCAACTTGTTCTTTATATGATTTTTTGGCTTTTCGAGGGGTGGGTGTGAAAGAGGCAATGACTTGGTGGCAGGTTCCAGTACCACCTAAAGTCAAAATATTTATGTAGTTATTTTTTCACAATAAAATTTTAACAAAAGCAGTGTTGAGCAAACGAGGGTTTTTAAGGCCCTACTGAGTGTTTGTTTTGTCGAAATGTAAGAGTAAAGGAAACTACAGTGCATTTGTTTTTACATTGCCCATATATATCTCAAGTTTGGTTTTGGATGGGTGATTTTCAACAGTTAGCTTACTCATGGTCCTTGCTTCATGATATTCTTACTCATGCTCTGACATTGCCTTAGGCGCAACGACACGCCATGTTAATGGCTGTCAGTGCTCTTTGCTAGTGTATTTGGAAATATCGAAATACGTTGTGTTTTGATGATAAACCTTTTCCCTCCATTAGACATATAACCTTACTCACTTGTTCTATATTGGACTATTGGACAGGTAATAAGAGATGCAAGGTGAAGAACCATTTAGCACAATGGGTCCCAGCTGATTTGGACATGATCCCCCTGCAGACACTCTCACCCAGCCCTATGGGCTTGCTTACCAGGGATACCGGTACCATAGTCTCTCGAGTCCCATTGATGCTTGAAGGATTTTAAAGAGAAGTTGGCTATTGTCACTGAAGCTGATGCTCTTAAGAGTTGGTTTAAAACAATTGAGTTGCTAATAATGCTTGCTGATACATGTCTTTTAGTGGCTGTCTCGTTATACTTTGTTGTTATTTTGTTGTTTTTGTTTTGTTTTTTCACATGAATTGTGGTCTGCTTACAGTTGGTCGAGGTTCGGAACTTTGTGTTTGGGTACTAGTATGACTGTAATGAGTAGTATTAGTGATATTGGTACTCTGTAAGGATTCTGTTGGTTATTAATAAATGGACGGGCCTTGTGCCTCTTTTAAAAAAAAAATAGGTGTGGATGGATTGATCTACATTTTGATTGCAGGGTTGGAAAAATTTACTCAAGCAGTACAGAAGATGTGGATTCTTTTTCTTAAAATGCAGATTTTTCTTTTTCAGAGAATTATATTTGAAATTTAGCGAAATTATTTCATTCTTGAATGAAATAACCCTCTCTCTGTTCCTTCGTTCTTATTCCTCGTGCGTTGAAACTCTCTTCTCCGTCTCCGCTTCCTGTGAAATATATCTTATATATTAATTTTATATTCATGAGTCAACAATATCATCTACAGTTGTGATGATAGATACATTTTCAGTACTCTTCGTTTTATGTCAAGAAACGGGGTATCAGTAGGGGTCAGTAGGGGTGAAAACGGAATGGATAGTAGTAAAATTATATTTATATATATATATATATATATATATTTTTTCGGATGTGTATTAAAATAATATTAAAAAATATTAAAAAGATTAAAGTTCATAATATTTATCAAATTATAATGGTGAATAACATAAATTTTTCATAATATATATATTAAAATATATGGTATATATGTACTATTCGGATACGGATAATTGAAACGTAAAACCATATCAGTATTATTATTCACACGATATTCAAATATCAGACATCCATATCTAAATTCTCAAATACGAATCGGATATTATTCCATACCGTTTTCACCCCCGAGGTATGAGCCCTTTATGGCCCCAAAAAGGTAGCGTTTTGTTTCATAATTTGTTTGCAACACTTTGGATATTGAAAATTTTATTGACTCTGGATTTCAAAACTACCATTTCTGCGTCGAAAAAATTGCACCCAAAGTTCTTAAATTGAATTATGAAAATGTTTTTATTTCGGATTAAACAAATACTTAATTTTGTTGGCTAGAATCACAATTGATCCAGCAACACATTCTTAAGTAATTTTATCACCATTAATCATTCGAGATACATGTTTTTATTATATTTTTGTCAATATCACAGATACATGTTTCATAATTTTATCATCATTGCTCATCCGGGATACATTGTTTTATCACGTTTTTATTAGTTTCTAGATACAAAAGGTGTGAGAAAAACGAAAACCATAAGTAGAAAAAAAAAATCTCCCAGTAACAACTGAGTTCATAATAGTTTTGTTAAACATAAAAAAAGACAAATTAAAAATATAAAAAAACCTCTTTATAAATTGAATATTATCTATTAATATGTTTTTTTTATTTTTTTTTAAAGATTAGAGAAAATCAAACACAGAGAAAAAAATAGCTTAAGAATTATTTTCATAAATATAGAGATTAGATATTTTAGAGTTTTTAGATTTTTTTTTTCAAATGAATTGTTGTTCATTAATAACTAATTTCAGACCTATTAATAAATTATTAAAATAACTAATTGTTGTTCGAATGAACTCTCGTCATTAAAACGAGAAATGAGAAAAATCGAAAAAAAAATTATAGGCGCTGGGTTGGAAAGCCAGCTACAGAGAGCCATTGAAAAGATTCAGAATCGGAGATATTGAAATTAATAACTGCGATAAAAAAATTATTTTGTGAAAAATCTTAGAACAACTCGGAGAAGAAGGAAAGGAAATGATACAAATTAATGACTGCGATAAAAAAAAAGATTTGGAAAAATCTTAGAACAACCTAAAGAACAAGAGAAATTGAATAGAATCTTGTGAAAAATCATTTGCGAAAAAAATTAAAAGTTTTGAGCCAACTTTAGAAGTTTTAGGGCTTAGAGAGGATCAATATGCCCGTCTAATTTAATATATGAACTTAATTATTCTAATATTGTGATCATCTGTTAAAAAATCATATATTTTATTTGATAGTATTTTTCTTAACTTTTCTAACATATAAAATGCTTTTAATCATGTTGTAAAGCAAGTTATTAATCCCACAAATCAAATAGAATTCTTGGACTCCCATACTAAAATGAAACGATGGTGGTATTCTTTTGTATCCAGCAGCTAGGGGTGTCAGTGCCACCCTTTTACTCATTTACCCGACCCGTACTGTATCCGATAAGACGGGTACGGATAAGATTTTCTTTTTCTAAACTTATTGGGTATGGATATGGATAAATATTTTTTTTCGTTATCTAAACGGGTAAGAGTAAGGGTACGGGTAAAACCTATTTCGTACCCATTACCCGATCGGTTAATTATAAAAGAAAAATTATGTATATTATATATATTAATAGACGTTGAAAAGAGTATTTTAATTAATTAATTTACTTGTGCTTATCATGATAAGAATTTTTTTTTCAGTAAAGTACTATGCATGAATTAAATGAATGTATATATTTTAATGTTTTATTTAATAAATAATAAAAATAATAATTATATTATTATTACCCGTTATTTATCCGCTACCGTTTCGTTATCCGACAACCATAATGGGTAAGGATAGGATACGGGTAAGATAATTTGTAATGGGTACGGGTAAGAACAATTTATAACATGTACGGATATAAAAATGCTTCTACCTGACCCTTACCGTACCCGTTGACACCCCTACCAGCAGCGTGTCTTAGACGCAAATAATATTATTTTAATGCTAAAGATATGTATAATAGTAAACAAAACGAGTGATCATGTGGTAATTTATGCAAAAATAGAACACACAAAAGAGTTTGTATTCATGTATTACACCTTTGCTTTGATACATGTAATTTTAAACAAGGAGAAGAACCATATAATTATGAAAAGTGAAGAGAGAAAAATAAATTGAACAAATGAGCTCACGAATAATATGACCACATTTGAACTCATTAATTTAACCAATTTATTTCTAGATAAAGTGATTAGCATTCTTTTAAGCACTTTTGAGTCTCGACTTTATTGATTTTAGCCTTGTTTTATCTGTATTATCCACAAACAAAACCAAATCAATATCTAAAGGGAATCAGAGGGAAACAAGGCGTGCCGTATGGGCGGAGGATATATAATAGTGTAAAACGGAGGCTTACCATATATAACTGCTATAATGCACAGAAAGATTTTTTTTTTTTATTAATGGTAAATTGGCTGACTTGAAGCCATTTTGTGTATGCAAGGCAATTGAGGGTAAATTGGGAAATCAGTTTGTTGCCTACAAATGAGTTCAGTTTGATGAATAAATTGTATGTCGACATACAAATGATACAATGAAAATTCCTTTATCTTCATTAAAACTTTTGATCATTATAAGATGCCTGAATGTTGTGTTTTACCATATTACAAGGACGACCTTATAAAAAAAATACACATGACACCGTGTCTAGATCAAAACCAACCCAATCAGAGAATCAGACATTATGCATTATGGTCATAATAAAAATTCTTTTGCATTAATACGCTAGCTCGTGAACCAAGGTATTTCAAAATAGTAAGCCTCATATCCAATACTTCTAGAAGTAAAATGATGCATAAAGTACAATGAGCATCCATGCCAAAATCTCACTTTTCAAATGCAAAATTCTAACATCATGTAGGAATTAGACAGGTAGCCAAAGATGCTTGTAACTATCTCGCACGCAAATGCTAAAATATGCCTATAGTTCAACCATTTTAAAAAAGAAAAGACTTGGATAATTCCTAAGCATGTCGAATTTAGCAAAAGAATGTTTGAACAAAAATTTCTCAACAGTAATACTTCTACAAAAGCATCAATTTGACAATTAAACATTGTATCGACCTCCTCTGTTTGATTTTTCTTTTCTAGCATCATCCTATTCAATCAAACCGAAAACATGTTATTATATAACAAACATCCAATTAGAGGTAAATAATGGCCACATAAACCAGACAATTTCTGTAGCATGTATTTTCAGTTTCAGTAGATCAGCAACTGAATGGCAAGTAATTTGACTTTTATATAATTTGCTATTTACAGTTACCGAATCTGACTGATACAACATTAAAGTCAACTGTACAAGTACACTTAGCATCTTGAGATGATAATGTGGTGCAAGTAACATAACATGCACTACAGCATCAACATCTCAAGGGCCATAAACTCCCCAGTTTCAATATAGAATAGAGACAAGAAGAGAGATAAGACATACATGAAAGCTGTAGGCAATCTTATCATTGCAATCAATGATTTCTTTCCATTTCCTGCCAATGCTCGTCTGTACATACCAAATATAGATCAGATCAGAAGAAAATAAATGCCAAATTGTTATCTGTTATTAAAAGAGAGTTTACATAGCAGAAAGCTGCTTTATTTTCTAAACCATTCAATTCGACATGCAAGTAATAAGCTTCTAAAATATAACATGGTTGGGAAAAAAATAAAAGAGGGGTGAGGTTTAAAAAGATGGAATTTATTTTGGAAAGATTAAGGCCATGCTTCACACTTAAGGCTACTTCCTCGGAAAGGAACATCATAAAAATTATGCTGAGAAATTTAGGATCCTACAAAAACCTTATTTTTATAATATAAAAAACTCATAAATTCCCTTGTTCACAGTTCCTTGGGATAGTTTGGTTTGGATGAGTAGGTCTAGTAATCTAGTGAAAGTTAACTCCATTTTTTGTTCTCCAAAGAAACACAACATCCCTTTCTTCCATCTAAAAAGTAGGTTCCACTAATCAAGACTGCTTGGAAAGTTTTCTGTGGCAACTTCATTGTTTCTAAAATTCATGCATTCCTCTGAATATCATACAGCATCCCACACAGTGATTCTGCACCTAACAGTTCGGAAGAATATATTGATTCTTTGGGTACCCGACTAGTTCAAAATAATTTAATAACTTTCAAGGGAACACATAATTTTTGCTTCTTCATAACTATAAAGGTGTGACAGTTGTCTAATGGAAGAAGACCCTAGTCTATATCCAGATGGATTGGTACTTGATTGACTAATGCACGTGACTAGCAAAGAGCAAGTGTAACTACAGAAAAGAAAACCTGAACAGCTTCATTGCTAGCAGTCCTAGTCCACAAAGCAAGTTTGTCTTGCCTCTGCCTCACACTGGCAACCACCCCACATATCTCCTCGGCTTCTACAAATTGCTCTCCTATAAGAGCCATCAGCTGAAATAACAATGGATTTGCATAAAAAAGTAAATGAAGTGTTTCATAATAAATGAGATTTAAATTTTTATGTAAAAACACAACTGATTTTTTTTTAAACAACCATCTCATTTTTGTTGAGCTGATCCAATTATTCATTAAATAAAAGATAAATACCCTCTCACTTGTTCAGCTTCAATTATTCATTAAATGACTGACAAATTTAATTTTAAATTGTCACAAAGGTAAAATGCTTTCATGTATGCTAATCAAGTTTGCTGCATGCACGTGAAATTCACCTAAAACCCAGATCCTTGCATTAGTATTTATGAAAAATTATTCCTTCCCCAACCTGCCAACCACCAATAAATATTCACACAAATAGTGTTCAGTCTTCCTTGAATATCTAAAGGTAACATTAGCATGTAAACAAAACACTTGTGAATAAGTCATACAAATAGAGATGGCTCTATTTCTATAAATTATTTTATTACATATACACAAGCAATGTCGTTATCTATTATTAGAAAAACTACAACAAATGCAGATGGCTAAATTGAAGTTGAGACATTGGAGAATACCAATCATCATAACCAAAATTACAGAGGTCAAGCTCAATTTATGCACACATCATTATGCTAATATTGCAAACAACTAAATAATTAAATATAAAAAATGGAAAAAAAAAACACTTCTTAATTATTGGTAAAACATACTTTCGGACTGCACTTCATGTGTATTTGGTCCAATGTCTTGTGTTACAATTTGCATCGATATAATTTTCAAGAAGGTAACTTTGGGGATTTCAACTATTTTTGTTTACAAATAGTACCAAAACTTTTTTAGTACTAGTAATTATAATGACAAGAAAGATAGTACAAATGACACTTCATTGAAATAACCAATCGAATGGAACTCTTATTATTTCAAACTTGGTATGAAAATTTCAATTCAAACCAATATCAGACAAATTAAAATGCTTTTATTACATTTTATAGCACTGATGTTTCCTGATCAAAACAAAAGAAAATTTCACATGTGAACAATTGGTAAAACAACATCATCCCATTATAATTTGACAAGACAAGCATGTAATGTTAATTAGAAGTTGAGATTATGAAATTTCTACTAATCAAAAACCAATTATATGTTCATTAAGTCACAGCCAACCTAATTTAGAAAACATAATCTCCAACAATTTAGTTGCAATTATTATATTCTTATAGAAAATGCAAAAAAAAAAAATTCCTTGTAAATATGACAAGGATGAATCATCAACACCTTCTCAAAGAAACTTTCTAAAAGTCTTCCTTTGACACCTAATTTTTTATATGCAAATTACAAAATGATTTGTTAAAAAAAAGTTATTATGAAAAAACAAAAAGCAGTTCAAATATAGATAATTACTTTTTATCTCAAACCATTGCAATGATGCATATACCGTTATTTAGGGGCATACACCAAATAAATAGAACCTGCAAACAATAACTGCAAGAACCAAGTTCCGAAAGATTATTTTTGCAATTAGCAAAAGAAGTTTTTAATACTACTAAGAAACAATTCTGAATTGCATCCAACTATATGATTAAGTCATAAAAAATTGGCAGGGATCCACTGATAACAGATTAACTAGATAACCTCGACAATAGTAAAACATTACTTAATATTTAAATATGGCAGTTTCAACATAACCTATACTATTTATGCAACATGGAAAATGAAGAAATTTGATGTAAGTTTCACTGTTAATCAAATGACTTTAAATTTGCAAGTCTATGTTCAACAGCATTTGATGGAACATCAAATAACATTCAAATTGTATGAAAATTAAATACACGATCACTCTATAGGGAAAACCATGTCTATAATTTTTTATTTCTATTTCATAGAACATTTTGATGTCAATTCAGGAAAATGTTGTCAAGGTTTTCAAGTTAAGCCGATGACAGTGAATTCTAACCCTAAAAAATAAGGGTACGTACCAATTGTCCCCCTCCTTTAGAAAAATATTTTCCCCTATTTCAGCTTGAATGCATAACAGGATAGCTAAATGCCCAATGAGCCATAAGTATGAGTCATTAGCATTTAGATTTTCCTATGCAATGATTTTGATAACCATCAAGAATAATTTTTACTAAGCACATAAAAATAAAAATATTGCTTTAACACTCTCCCTTTAACGCACTCTACTTTTTTTTAACAAGAAACAAGTTAATGTCTAACCTTTTGACAAAGAGTGTCATTAGTTACATCATGTGATCATTCATGACATATAGTTACAAAAGAACAAAGGATCAATTTTGTTTTTTCTTTTAAGAAAGAAGAATGAATACCGTCTCTAGCCACATGGTGTCGAGTTGAGGTTTTCTGCCAACAGTGACAGACCATTTGCCCCCATTGGCACACTCAGGATCTTCCCACTTGGGTTCGATCCCAGTCTTGAATAAATGAAAATCTGCATTTGCTTGCAGCTTACTCGGCTTAAACACCTGGTCGTACAAACTACAATAAAAGTAGTAAATATACAAGAACATGGTTAGATAAGTACAAAAACATTTTTACATACATCAACCCTTTTTGTTTCAAGAAAGAGCTAAATGAAATTATAAAGAAAAGAAAATAATACTAAACTGTAGCTAATCCATGAAGTTTTGTTACAATACCTCAGCAACCTATAATTTATGACAAAGCTGTTAACTGTAAGAGACAGCAGTACTATGATTACCCTGGTAAGGTACAAACATTTGGTATGGAATTGCAGATTGAACTAAAACCTGATCAACAAAGAACACCACACAAGTGATCTTGTAAGTTGTGGGTTGGTGCAATTACAGTTAGAAGAAGCAAAACTACTTCAATGAAGACTTTGTTCATTAATTGCAAAGATATTTACCAATCAATGCATAGGTCGTTACATTCAGGCACAAACGTTTCTAATTGGAGTTCAATAACAAAGAAATCAAGTTAATTCAATACAAAGTACACCAGTAGAGATAAGATCTAATACAATATAAATCCGATTAAAAAAATTAAGAAAAGAAGAGTTAAAGTAAATCTCAAGACCTACCTCCAGAATTCCTCAACAGTATCGAAGGTGTACACATTACGGAGAGAGGAACCCCAAGCGGCGCCTTGTTTGGGCTTGGACTGGTTGTCGAACCAGAACGTCCATTTCCTCTGCAGTTTGTGCGGCCCCTTGCTTTCCACCGCCGCGTCCATTCCCTCGGACAACGGCTCTTGCTGGATCGCGCCGCCGCTCGATGTCTCCATTTCAGCCGCCATGGTTTGGTTTTTCTCTCTCTTTGTTCTCTTTTCCGGTCTAGCTGTTTCCCAATCCCAATGTAAAGTTGGAGGAAGGAATACGATAGTAAATAGTGTCGGAATTAAGCTGCCGACCTTGCAAAATTGAGGAATCTAGATTCTCTAACTCCTCTCTGTTATAAGTCACTGACAAGTTTGGATTAATCAATATTAGTGACCTGTCGCAGGACTTGTATCAAGGTGTTGTAACAGAAAATCTCATAAAGAATCAAGCTGACTCACCTTATTGGGCTTATTGGGTCGTAATTTCGGCCCCAATAATAATACTTGTCGGATTTTCGCACCCAAAACTCCTTTAATGGCCTGCTGTCAGATTTTTTGTAATTTTGGTCAGACTATTTCTTAGTGAAGAAAAAGTTTACGTTAATGACCTCCATAATCCGAATAACTTTTTTTTTTTTTTTTTAAATTTTGCTCAAGAAACTACTTCCATGCCCACTGTCAGAACTGATAAGTAAAATACTCGAGTTGTGTTTAATTTCTCATCCACCTTTCAAGAGTTTATCATTTTCTTATTTTTATTATATTCAATATATTATTTGGAAAAGACATCTACTAGTTTTTTATTCGGTTTAGATTTTTCCTTGAATTTGCGATTACACCTTTCTCTCCATAATACAAAATTACTTAGCAAGACCAATTCCTACTCTCTTTGCAAAGTTTGCGCTCTATCATCAAGTTTATGTTTGATCCATTGGCAAACCCTTCCAGTATTCAGGCATTTGTTGTCTGACCCCTTGCCCTTGGTGTACTGAAATCGACACGGAGCATACGGTGAGAGATGTTCAGTTTTTCACCGTCCTTCCTAGTTCCTACACATGTAGCATAGACTTGGCAAATTAAACCCTCTTATTTGCAAAATTTCGGCAGTCAGTATTTTATTTTGTAAAACAAGCCAAGCAAATATCTTGCATCTCGGGGGCACTGCCAACTTCCGTATTCTATGAATGTCAGACCCGATCCGGGGTCCTCCTTTCATCACAAGATAGGCTGACTTAACCGAAAACCTTCCCTCCATTCGATCGGTTTCCAGATGACTGCTAGAAATGTATCTTATAGATCAGTATATTTTGGGTCATTATTAATATGAATTAAGTTTTATTGGACTGCATATATGTCTGTAGGCCCGAAATTTATGATATGGATCTGATCTGATCATCTGAATAAGATCTTTGAATAGATGATCACTCTCGTGAGAGTGATGGTTACTTTTAATATTTATAAATTCGGTATTCTATCGGACCGGATCGCAAGTGCACAATCCTATCGAGTGTCAATTCACAAGGAATAAGATCTACAGTTTTGAGCGACTAAATCAATCCTTCAAAAGGCTAGACAAAATATGAAAATTCGAGGTTGAAATCTGATCAATGATCAAAAGTATTTAGTGAAAATTAAAAGTAAGCAGAGTAGATAATGATGTGAATTTTTAGAATTTTGATATACCATTATTACATCTATTTGTTTTGAACAACACGACGTGAAGCTGCTGGATTTTCAATCTTCATTAGCTAATTTAGATTTATTTTAATATTTTATTTTGCTTTCTTTGCTTTTCTGTATTTTTAACCTTTGTTCTGTTTCTACAAGCTCAAACTTCTTGAGCTCCATTTTCTACTCTTATGCTACCCCGCTCATGCTCCAAACTTCTTGAGCAGATCCACCCAATTGCCCAAGTCTCCTCCTCATTTTCTGATCTCACCCCTATCTTCTTATATTTTCTTTTTTTTCCAAATTGAGCTGTGCTCGTAACAGAAAACAAGGAGACTCGTCAAATTTTTAAAGAATTTCTGAAAGGTTATTTTTGTCTTTTAACTAAGGTTAAGTTCAGAATTATTGTATAATGGACAAATAAGAAAGAGAAAACAAAGTTAAAGGACATATGGAAATATGGAAAGTAATAAATAAAGAGTAAAAGGATAAATAAGAAATTGAAGAATTCTTGGAAAATACAAAAGTACACTACAAATTAACCTTTTTTCTTTTTCTTTTTATAAACAAATTCTGTTGGAAATTTGTACACTCCACTAAAAAAAAATTTAGGTTCCGTGCGAGTGCCTCCTTGTCATTTGTCACGCTGAAATGGAGTTGTTGCATTTGACCGTTGACATAGGTGGTATGTTTGAATGCTCAAGGAACAACATTAATTCGTGAATAATGCTGTCTTTTTTATAGAAATAGTAGATTAGCACTATTTAAAAAAAAAATACATTTGAAACAGTATATGCATTATTTTGAATCATACAATATTGCTTTATTCGAATAGCATTTTCTCGCACTGTTCCTATAAACTAATTCGAATAAATATTAATATTCTTCCATAGGAAATTCAATCTTGTCATTCTGTCCAGCTTTTTTTTTTCCTTGCATTTTCTTAGCCAATAGATATAACATAATACAATTGATTAGTGCTACCATTACTTGTTTCATTTGTTTATAGCTTTGGCCGAGTTTTAGTGAATTATCTCGAGCAAGCTACTACTGTCTACTAATCAACTAGTTTACAAAATCCTTGTATGAACTATTTAGTACTAAATACAGAGAAATATATACTCGTGTTCTGTCGTGTGTGTTTCTTTCGTCATTGACCAAACCAGGCAGATTGCTACATTTTTTTAAGAAAAATAAAGGCCAATTATCAGTACTGCTTCTGTTACATATATATATGATTTTTATACACTGATACATCAAAAAAAGCTGGTCATATCACCAAGTAAAAGAGCTGTCAGTGCAATTCCTGTTACGTGCATCTTTAAATTAGATTCACTGGCACACTACTAAAACCCAGCTATGTAAGAGATGGCCTTTCTAAGCAAATGCGTGTAAACGTCACATGTCTAAACTGAAGTTCACTGACAATAAAGCACTATTGCAATAAGAAATATCTAAATTGAAGTGATTAACTACCCAATTGACTACCTTAATTTACAAGTATTTTAAACATGTCAACACGAGTACTACACTAATCAATAATCATGCTTTTAACACCTAGATAAACTATACATAGATCAGCTTGTCCATCTACTAGTTATCACTGATTTAGACCTGCTTGCGCTGAACTAGGGTTTTCTTCTGAAATTTCGTTATGGGCCTTGTCAGTGTTACCAGCATCAGTTGAAGAATTAGGGTTTCCTTCGCTTGACTTGTGCTGCTGCTCAATCAAATTTTGAAGGTACTTCCCTTGCTCTTCTACTTTTAGTTGCAAGTTTCTTTGCATCTGAGAGAGAAAAATAATGCTTAAATTTAGTTTCTGATAATTTCTCTTTTATTTTGGCAACTAAAAGGAAAATAACTGAGTATTGACCAAAAATTGAGATACTCTTGCATCTAATTTTCTTTTACACTAAATGCTTGACATATCAGCTGTGCCTTGTAATAATAGACTTAAATTTTTATCCTTTTTATCTTCTTAATTTGATTTTTGTATTTTCATATTTCATACTCAATTTTCTATTTTTCTCGATAATCCCATATTCTTGATAATCCTTTTTTTATCCTTTTTTATCGATAATCCCATATTCTAAAGAATAGTAATTTTTATCCTTTTTTTTCTTTGAATTATTATTCTCAATAATGCCATAATTCATCTATCAAGCAGAAAACACAGGAAAAATAATAATCCCATATGCTCCACCACACAGAATAAAATTACTATTCTTTAGTATCCACCTTTACAGAGAAAAAAAAATATATATATAAAGAAAATTAACCTCAAGCTGTTCGTGAAGTCTTTTCTGAAGCTCCAGTTGGAGCCGTAATGCCTCTGTGATATTCATGCTCCTGAAATAGATAAACAATTGCATTTGTTAAAGTCATTGATCAATGTGGCTCATTCTTACAGTGTGTGGTAAATCAACAAAAAAATTATTAAAATGTATCTAGTAAAACAAATTTACGCTTTAAGGCTGTCTATTGGTGGCAGTTCATCCTGAGAGGGAGTCCCCTTTTCCTCTGCTCCTGAGCGTAACAAAAAAAAAAAAATTAATATGTAAACAAAGGAGAAAATTGGCTTAAATGGCTGAGATACAATATCCGACCAGACTAAATTTTAGAAAATAAAGAGCTTGATGTGAACCTTCTGACGGTTCTGGCCTATAGCGAGCTGTTCTATATTTCTGCATCAAAAGAAAAAAAAATCACAATTAAATTGTTAACAAAAGCTGTATTTTATATCCTCGTCCACAATAAAAAAAATATTGGTTGATGCAGATCTCCAATATTCGGAAGAATTTTGTTAGTTTCAGTTATAAACCTGGTGATGAATTTATCATTTTAATCAAAATAAAATGAAAAGGATAATGATCAGGAAATTGCTGAACAATTAAAAGAGTTGTACACCTGGAGGTGGCTTTTGACATGATATATGGTCAGATCATCCACCTTCATTAATTTCAGTACTGCTTTAGGTGTGGCCTCTGAAATTTAACAACAGAAATATTAAGATTCCAAAAATTCTAGCAATAGTTTATCACACTGAACAGTTAGGTCCATATCAAAAAAATCGTACCAAAATGGTTTTTTGGGTTCCTCCAGGATGTTTGCAAAAAGTACACATGATTTGTCAAATTCGGGAAATAAATAAATAAAATAAATATAGCATCATCACAAACTTAAATGTGGAAAAAATAATAATAAAAGGAAACTCATTACCCTTAATTAATTGTTTCCAACATGTGTTTAACCCGTTTATATTATAACCAATATTTCAGCCAGTCAAAAATAACTTTTTTTCTCTCAATTGGATTGCACTATTTTTTGGAAATAACTGCATTCTAAGTCACAATCAAGCCTGAAATGGATGCTCGACAAGGAAGGCAAAACCCGGTATTGATATGTGAGGGTAACTTACTTTCACTCCCACCAAGTCGATTGACAGCATCAATGAAGCGCTCATGAAGCTCCGGGGTCCACCTCATGCGCGGCTTAGAGGCACTCTGATTAGCAGTTGAAGGGGCGGGACTTGCTGCGTTTAACTGGTGGATTGACAGTTGGGGTTGAATTGGTTGCGCCACTGGTGGTGGTTGAACAGGTGCAGGTTGAGCAACCTATAATAAAGAGTACGCTTTCTTCAGTAATCCACCAAATGGACATGTACCACTCTTGTTTATATGTTTTACCAAATGCCAATTTGCAAATAGAGTATATCATGGACAACTTGCTTTTTCAGACTTCGTATAATATTTGCAGAAATTGCAGGAAAAAATCACATCAAATAGTATTATATTAAATGCGTCTTTTTTTATATTTTTTTTCCTTTAAAACAGGTGATCTAATACCTCTATAGTTTAATGCATAACCCAACAAACATGGTCATTGTAATACCAGTGATGCCCCTGGATTACTGAAATATATCATCTTCATTCTTGCATCCCTCACTTTACTGATTTTTGACCCAAAGAATCCCAAATTACCCTCCTTTGTTACTCCTAAGATAAATGATATCGGGAAAAAGGAGAGCCAACTGGGATACTCTTATGGGGTAGGACGGGTATTTTTTTCTATTTGCAATGCTTTCCAGGGATTACTTTAAAGGCTCTATTTAAGGTTATGATGAGTTCACAGGAGGAATTTTGTCTTCAGATGATGGGCTACATTTTTTTTTATCACGTGCTAAAACTGAATGTAAAGCACAAATTGATTTTAGTTAGTGTAATTCAGGTAAAAAAAGGATACCACAGGCTGTGCTTCAGTACCAGTAGCGGTATCATCCAAAATCTCCTTCCAATCATCATCGATTAACTCAGTCCACCATTCAAGTGGCCTCTGCGAATCTTCAGGCTCCACCACCATACCGCTCCTTATCAATTCAGTACCAGCCATACTACTGGTGCCAATTCCATCAGAGTACCAATTTGGTTCGGTGAACTCCCCAGTGAAATTGCAATTTCTAGTGGAAGCCTCAAAATTAACAGATTCCAACAGTGGTTGTGGCTGTGCAGGTCTAGATGCTATGGAAGGAGAAGTTTCTTGAAGATTCTGCAAGGCTCCTTTCATCGGATTATTAAGATGCATTTGGGATGAAGCCATAGTTCAAACTGTAAGCAGGTATGTTGTCAGCTTTTTGTATACGATAATTTTTTGCTTTTGTATTCATATCATGAAAATGAAAGTTCTTTTAATATGTGCCCTTGCTAATATCAGTGCACTGTAGATTGCTTTATTTATAATAGAAATTGATATGACTTGTGACATCAATTTTGGTGCCTCTATTTGGTCTTATAACATTTATTCTTTAGCAGATTTTAATAAATTTTACTTGCAAATCTTTCTTGAGTAAAAAAATTGCATATATACCATACAAAATAGGGTATTTTCCATTCTGAAAATATTAACAAATAGGAGAACATGATTACTAGCAAAGAAACTGTTAGCTTTCATCAATTGATAGATTACCATCTGCTTCTTATAACAAGCTGGTGAGCATAAATACATTTTGACTTCTGAGTGTTGCATGTATTAATAATTCTTATTAAATCCCAAAATAATAATATAAGTTCATAGTCCATTAAATTTTACCCACTCACATGAAACTCAGCTAGAAAGAAGGGCAAGAATCAATTCAAACTTAAGTGTGCAACTCAATTCCGAATTCTTCAGTTCCTCCAATAATGCCAATTTTGAAGTTCTGAAGTGTGAATCTAATATACCAATCAACCCAATTTCCTTCTCTCTATCCAATCAGAACAAATCAAAACTGAGCTCAATTTTCATGGGTAACATGTAAAAAACAAGAAAAGGAAAGGTAAAATCTACAAAAGATGAATTAAATCACAGTAGAGATTAGATGGGGTTTGTGGATATTACCTTAAAAGGTAGAGGTGGTAATCGGCAGAAGAGAGAATTTACGAGAATTGGAGGCGATAGACGCCTCTGACGCGGTGCACCGTGAGCCGTGTAAAGAGGGCAAAACTCAAAAGGTTTACGAGTAGAGAGAATCAGACGGAGCATCCCAGTTCCCAGATTTTGGGTGGACTCCGTCTACGGATGCATCTGTAGACTGCGAAAGTTTCTCTCGATTGAATTTGTTACTGATGATTTAAATCATTTAATTAAGTTTGGTATCCCAAATTCCCAATCCCAGATATCTGATTTAAAGCTTTCCTACAGATGGATCTGTGAAACTAATTAAAATCAAGGTTTGGTATCGCTTTAAACATAAATTTAAATCATTGAAATTGATTTCTTTTATGAGTAATATATTTTAGTTTTAAAATTATAAATTTTCAAATTAGTATAAAATTAAATTGTTAAAAATGAAGATTTATAATTTATTTTAATGTGTTATTTATTAAATATTTTTTTAATCGTTTTACTTTATAATAAATAAAATTGAAAATACATAAATTTAGTATACTGATACATTAATCATGAAATAATTGGTTTCAATGATTTTGATTTGTCGTTTGAAATTGATTTAATAAAAAAATTAGTAAAGATTATCAACTATCTTAATCTATTAAGCACAGATTAGCTTCACTCTATTTTCTTACGTACTTTTAAAAACTTCTTCAATCTCTTATTTACTCCTATATTTTTTTACTTACATCTAATACGTCTCTTAAAAAGTTTGTCATATTTAAAAACCAACCTTTAAATTTTAAAATATTGATTTTGGAAGATATAAAGTTTTCTTCAATGCAATATATTGACTTTGTAAAAAGAGACAATCAAATCAATGTATAATCACAATCTCTTCTTAGATTTATAGACATATGCACAAGTGAGTAAAATGTTCGTGAAATTAATACTAACACGTTGATCAGCATGTCAACTGTTGTCGTCTAAAAACACATCACAGAGATTAGAAACAAGAATTTTCTAAATAATATCAAATTACAATACAAAGTCACTAATTTTAGAAAAAAAAAATATCAACTTACAATACTGATACATTTTATGAATCATCTTAATTAGCGAGTTTTCGCTATTTATCTAAAAGATCATCTTAATTGGAGAGTCCATTTCCACATTCTCCGTCAAAACTTATATTGACTTGATATATTGCCAAGTTTCGAGTAGACTTCTCCACACAGAGTCACAGAGATACCATCTCCAATACACACGATTCTTGATATGGATTGGATGGTCCTCATTTTCATCAGACCGCCCGGCTCCTCCTCCATGCTGTTTCAAATTGAGCCGATAATACCCGTGTCGAACAGGAAAAAAAAAAAAAAAACTTAAATGTTTTAAAATTGATAATGTCTATATTAATTATCAGCTGAAATGTCTTATTTAAATCAAATAATTTATTCACTATAGATATAACTATTTTTATTAATCATAATGAAATAAGTTAATAATTAAGTAGGGAGAAACAAGAGTTACTATTTGGTACTATGCATAGCACGATTTGGTTCATAATACGGATCAATATTTTATTTTTAAAATTCTAACGGTCAATTCGAATCGTTCAACATGATTTTCATATGAATATGCACTTGCAGATCAAATTTTATATTTTTTTTTTACTATTTTTTAAGATAGCTAGAAAATCAGTGTTTTTGAATGGTTTAGAATTTTCAGATCAAGTAATATTCTACCTATCTTAAAAAATAGTAAAAGAAATTCTAAAATATATAAAATTTTATTTACAAGTACATATTGATATGAGAATCATGTTAAACGGTTCGGATCAATCGTTAGAATTTTGAAAATGAAAATATTAATCCATATTATGAATCAACCCATAATATGCATTCCATAATATGCATTGTAACATAGTCTCATTCGAGAAACAATCGTTTATCAATTATTAATTATTACTTGATGATTCGCATGAATATTTGACTGGTGTTTTATAAAGAAATTAAATTATCTTTTTGTGCCTAGTAACATGCCCCTATTGGCTTCCCAGCACGGGTGCGTTTCCTCTGAGATATCTCAACTTTTGCGTGACCGATGTGTCCGGTTCCTATTCGGTGATAGCCAGGGACCAGTATTGTTTATGACTTGAGAATCGTGCAGAACATATTTTAACGGCCGAGATTTTCCAAGAAGTCACGGAAAGTTTGAGATATCTCAGAGGAAGCGAATTCTCCCCAGCACACAGTTCCCCACTTGTTGAATTTTTTTTATTTTTATAAAAGACATATCACGTGTAGGCATATATAATATATTCCGTTTCATTGAAGAAACTGGAAACCGGGGAACTCCCCACTAAAATTGCTTGAGGCATAGTTGTCGATTAGAGTTCAATAGTCTATGCTCATTTTCTGTCCATATCTTATCAACTTCATTTAATAAAAAAAATCTTATCAACTTCATGCTAACTTATTTAGTATTAAATTAAATTGTTAAAAAATGAAAATTTATAATTTATTTTAATGTGTTATTTATTCAATATTATTAACTTTTTTACTTTATAATAAATAAAATTGAAAATACCTAAATTTAGTATACATATGCATTATTTATGAAGTACATTGGTTTTAACGGTTTTGATTTGCCACTTCAAGTTGATTTAATTAATTTAATTAATTTTTGAGTAAATATTATCAACTATCTTAATTTATTAAGTACTTATTATTGTTGTATGCAATTTTCTAAATACGTTGTTTGACTAATTGCAAAGCATACAATTATTGAATTTAATAATTTCTTTGCATGAGTGAGTTTGCAGGTTCATGATAATTATAATTGCAAAACAAATTGAAGAACCGAAGAAATCAACAAGACTTTATGAAGATTATAGAACTGTAATATCAAATAGAAAAGTAAAGTAAATTTGAGATTGTTGATTTCTGAAACTATATGTTTGGAAAAGAAGCAAACCGTTCAGTATTAAACGTATTAAATGGTTCCGGACGGATAAACAAGCGTTTAGTACTAAATAATTCATTATGATTAACAATCGTTCAAAACAGATCAATTTTTTTCCATCCGGGAATATCCAAGAGGTTTATGTTCCGAATGGTTGCCAACCATATGAAAGCTATTCAAGTAACACAGAATTGGGATGAAGTATACTATCCGTTCAGAATGGACATAAACGTTCTAAATGATTAGTTCATAATTAAAAAAAGGGGAAACTCTAATTTCAAATATTTGGTACTATATGTTCGAACGGAACTTTGCTCTTCCAAACTGATTATTTCAAATACCTGGATCTGAAGCTCCCTCTATAAATGGAGTTAATATCCTAACTTCAGATTTAAGCTAACTACCTCTAAAATTAAAAAAACACTAACTGTGTTTTCTTTAGAGCTTTCATTGTTGTGATAGCTTAAACTTCAATACTCCCTTGATAATCTCAAATACACTTGACTAATCTACTTTTATATCTTATTAGAGCGTTTGGTTCGTTCTATATTTGAAGATCTACTTTAGTGCTCCATTCGAATAGCCGTGTGACTTCCTGCTAATATAATGCATTAACGACTCTAGCTCGAGCTTTTGTGCTCACCATATAACCATAGTTGTGTGATGATCCTCTTTGCTAGGACTCTCCAATTCAAGTTTTTAGGCTCACCTTGTACATGAGTTAGGCAATGACTTCCCACGTGTGTTGGGCTCACAGACCACGAGTTGTATCCTTTCTTTTTGAGTAATAGAAAAGGTGCGCCGATGAGGTCTGTGCTACCCAGAAATGTAGGCATTTTACGCCAAACTCCGTTAACATCCCGCATGTCAATCACTATTACTCTTATCTATTTATATTTCATTGCTTGATTGATTACGGGTCATTAACATCCAGCACTGGAGTCGAGAGCAAACGTCAGACGCACTAGTCACCACCACCGCATCACGGTCTCCTTTTCTCCCCCTCCACGTGATCCTATTTGTCCTCTGCCAAAATCGATCTGAGAGACTTTGCGTTTCTTTTGTCCTCTTCGCTACTTTGCTCCAGAGACCACGATACAATTCTTTTCTCCTAGCAGGCTGGGAAACATTTGAGTCAGGGGTAGGCATAATCAAATCTAGATGTAGGCAAACTCTACAAGGCCCATTAAAAAACCTGATCTAATTATTTATTTTTATTTTTTTTGCTAGAGTAGGCAGCTGCCTAACCCTGTTTAACAATAGCTCTGCCCTTGATTACGGTTATTGTTGATTTTATACTTTCACGAAAAACATTTAAATTTTTTTAAGACACTATATTCACCCATCTCTAGATACTATTAGAGGCAACGCTTATTATCTTCACTCTATTTTCTCGGGTACTTTTAAAAACTGCACCAATTTTTTTTTATTTATCCCGGTACTCTTTTACTTACATCTAATATGTCTCTTAAAAAATTTGTAATAATTAAAAATGACTTGTAAAACACAATCTATGATATTTATGATGCACATAAAAAATGATAGAATTTTATCAAGGTTCTAAATAGCGCGCTATAATGGCGCTATAGCGCCGTTATTGCGTTTTCGGACCATAAAAGCTATGACGCTATTAGTGCTATAGCGCACTATTTCGCACTATTTGGGTATAATGTTGTTTTTTCAGCCATTCTGCTATGACGCGATAAATACTATTTAAACCTTTAAATTTTATGCAAGATTTATCATTCACTAGAAAATTTAAAACTTACAATTATCTATAATGGATTTTTTACAGAAATTTATGCTATCTATAACTCTCTCTTTTTTATTCTTTTTCACTTGATGTAATAAATCGTTGTCAAGGTTATTCGAGTAGCCATAAATAGTTTCAAGCATGTGCCGAGATATTGTGCACTCGTCAAGCGAATTGTGCTGGTATATCGTGATTTATATTGTTAGGGATGTTCACCGGATTTGGTTTATTTGATTTTTAACCGAACCGATAAATTGCGAACTAAATAGTTTGGTTAGGTTGATTATTTCAATAATTTCAGTTTTCTATATTTGTTTTGGTTTTATATCTCTTGTTTTGGTTTGATTGATATATATCTCAATGTTTATTTCTATGATTATTAAATATATTGGTGTATGTAATTAGTTCTGATATTTTGATATTTAATCTCTCTTATTTTTGTTTAACTAAACAAATTGAAATTTATTTTGTTCTTTTTTGGATTAGTTGTTATTCAGTTGGCAAGGTTGATTCAGTTAAGTTATTAAAAATCGAAAAAAAATTAATTTGACTATTTTAATTAAGTATAAATTGAACCAACCGTCTGAACACCCCTATGTATTTGTTGTGATGCATGTTGTGATTTGTTGTATTGAAACTTGTATGTATTGGCATAGGCGTTGCACGACACGAATCGTGACACATCATGAGACGCAGTGACGTGTTATGTTTGTGCCGACGTACCGTGTTATTTATTTATTTATTTTTTTTTTTTGAAAAGCTTAGTAGAAGCTACCAGCCTATATAAAAAGGAAAAAAAATTAAAAAAAAAATTTTATCCCATTCACCATGCAATTCATGCACGTGAACAATACCCAACATCGATCAATGCAACTTATGAAGGTTCAAGCACATGCCTCACTCTTCTGTTGCCCCCTCTACAGAATTTCAACATCAATTCAACTTATTTTTTTTTCTTTTCAAACTCAATTTTTAAGTGCAGTTTTTTTTCCCATATGTGAGTAGTGAAATACATGAAAATGTGAACGTTTTTCTTTGTTGAAATCATTTCTGTTTTTATAATATAAAATTGATATTTTTTATTTGGTATATATTATTTTTTTATAAATGATAAAAAGCGGCGTGGTTATTGAATTTGCAATATCTGCGTATAAATTATCAAAAGAATAATAATGATAAACATTCATGGAGGAAAAGTTTGTGATAATTTTTTATTTATTCAAGTTTTACCTCATCCAAGCTCAGGATCGGATCATTTTGTACATGGACGGATTTTAAAAGTTCGATTCTCCTCCTTTATCCTAATACGAGATTAATCATGATAATTAAGAAAGGTCGGTATTCTTACAAACGAGAAGAAACTTGAATCATTAATACCGTTATTCCGTTAATAATTTTAGTGTAACAAATTCTTGAACCTGCCTTTTTTTTTTTTTTTTTTAACTATGAGAAATAATTAAACCCGACAGTCTAATTATCATTTTTAAATGCAGTGGACTAGTCCACCGATTTTCATTAGAAATCAATTCAACCGAGATCAAGTTAACCAAAGCAGGTACTTTGAACCCAGCTACAAGTACATCAAAGTCATACAAAACAACTGTATCAACAAAAGAGAGAGAGATCATAAAAGATTATACAAAAGATAGTTAAATCAAACAAACTAAAAAGTGAAAGTTCAGTAATCTAAAAGATCCCAATGTACACGTACTGTCATCATCTTCATCCAGAACGGCGTCAGACATTGGAGATAAAAGGTTGTCATGTCCAAAATCCTCTTTGGTCAAGTGCATTAGATTTAGAGGGTCCAGATCTTCATGTTCCACTTTTATTATTGTTGGACCTCCTGATAGTGACACCAAGATGTCTATTGTTGTAGTCAGATCCAAAGTTGATTCTTCCTCCATTCGTAACTGATATTGTTAGCAGAAGCTGGATTGATTAAAACAAACATTATTCCACTCTAACCAAATAATAGTCTATCAAAAGTCACCTCGTAAATCTTAATAATTCAATCAACAAACGATCTTGAAAGAAATAGCTATATTAGATCTAATAGCCAGATTCCAGAAATCATCTAAAGCAGTACAAGTAAAAGTAAAACCATTAAAACTACAAATCCAATTCCATATAATTCTAATACAAGAAAAATTAACAAAGAGACACTTATTAGACTCAGGTTGACCACAAAACACAGTCAATGGTCCTTGCCAACGTCTTTTTAGTAAATTAACTTTGAGTGAGTCTATGGTACTATGCATATCACGATTTAGTTCGTAATACGGATTAATATTTTCATTTTAAAATTTTTAACGGACGATCTGAATTGTTCAAAATAATTTCCATATGAATATGTACTTGTAGACCAAATTTTATATTTTTAGAATTTTTTACCATTTTTTAAGATAGGCAGAAAGTGACTGCTTTTGGATGGTCCAAAATTTTTAGATCAAGTGATTTTCTATCTATTTTAAAAAATAGTAAAAAATTCTAAAAAATATAAAATTCGGTCAAAAAATAGATATTCATATGATAAATATGTTGAACGGTTCAGATTAATGGTTAAAATTTTGAAATAAAAATATTAATCTGTATTATGAATCAATCCGTCGTATGGATAATACCATAGACTCACTCATTAACTTTTGTAAGATCACATTTAATGCAGACCGGTCAATCTAAAATAAATTGATGTCATTTGAATAATTTATACAAAACCCGTAGCCATAGTTCGTAGGCCATCAATTGCTCAATAGTTGCCTCTACACAGTAATTTGCTTTTAGGTGCTCCTGCTTTTCGTCGTTTTTATTAGCGTGGAACCGCATTGCCAAGGCCCCGAGAGAGACTCCATTATCCTGTATCTTCGTTTTTAAAATTCAAATTAATAATTTAAACTGCTCAATATAATATCTATATTAAAAATATGTTTAGAGAGTGGAAACCAAATTTTATATTTTTTATAATAATATACTAACTTTTTAGATATATACAAAATTAATGTTTCGAATGGTTTAGAATCATAATTTTGTATTTATCTAAAAAAATATTAATTTAAAAAAAACATAAAATTTGATCTCTAAGTATATTTTAATATGAATATTATATTGAACAGTTCGGATCTACAATTTGGACTTTAAAAATAGAGATATAGGATGCAAGACATGATGAAATATGAAAGACACAAGACATTTGATCTCTCTAGAAAAAAAATCTTGTTCATTTTTCCTACTTTTAAAAGATGTCTTAAATTTTTTTTTTTTTACACCTGTCTTAAAATTCAGTAAAACAAATAGTCTGGACTTCTTAACTTAAAAAATATGTATGGGCTTTTTCTTGAAGCGGGCCGATGAACGATCCATCAAAGAGATTTATTTTTCTCTCTTAGACATGGGCAGATATCAGGAGCACACTACGTCTTTTGTCCATTGAGTATTGTATTTTTTTTTTTTAATATCGAATAGGATAATTATCTTTTGTTCATTGAGATCAGGAGCACACTACTTTTCATGATTATAAGTCTGAATTTTATACAAATCGTAATTGTTCTCTGTTGTGTAACCATGTTTGGATAGGCTTGGATTAGTGTTAATTCAAAAATATTAGTAACCATGTTTGTTGTGCTTGTGCTCTCTTTTGGATTGGTGGCTATTTCACTAACTTTAAAGCGAACTGATCACAAAATGAATATTTAACGAGTAAAAATAAATGCAAATTAAATTAATTTTAAAACTTTGGTAGTCCTACTAAGTTTTTTTTTTTTAAAGTTAATTTTAAACGAATATAGAAATATCTGCATCCGATCTTTCCGTATTCTACTTTCACATGGACATGGGTGTCAGATAGAATTTTGAGTACTTTAATTTCACATGATCGCATGTTATTTAATTAGAAGAGAAACTTTTTGAAATGCCACTCTAAAAGTTGAAATTTGTCAAAATGCTACTCAGAAAATAATATTTGTCAAAATGTCATTAAAACTCAATACCTATTTTAATTTTGCCATTATCTCTCTTTAATCTCAATTTAAAATTTCCAATCTTTCAAAATGGCCAAACTGCCCCTGTCATATATATATATATTTTAGAGAACCAACTAGAACTCAAAATCCAAAGGGCATCACAATATCAACAAAACCTGATCGAACTCAAAACCACTCTGTTTGCTAGAGCAGTAATTGTTCATAGGAAAACCCCATCGCCACCCTAGGCCATCCTGCCCTGAGCAGTCGCTACCCACCTACTACTCGTCAAACCTAGGCCGTCGCTCGGTGAGTTCGTTTGAGACACTGCCATCGCCACCCTCAGCAGTCGCCTCAGCACTCGCTTCCTTGTAGGCCATCGCTGCCCTGCATATTTGGTGGGAAAGTGGCGTTCAAGCTGGTTTAGATGGTTTCCTCAAATTTGTTATCTTTCGCAGTTTTTTTTTCTGCCAATTTTGGTTGGCTTTTTTTTTTTTTTTTTTTTTTGTGTTCGAATCTTCTCGTTCTATGATCAATTTTGTGTGGATGTATCCAATTGTCTACAAATATTCACATTCTAAAATGATCAATTTTCGTGGTGAGAAGGTAGCGTAGGTCGATCGATACATTTCTTTTGGTTTATTTTGATTGGTTCTATAAAAAAAAAAAAAAAAATCTGACAGGAGCAGTTTGACCATTTTAAAAGATTGGAATTTTTAAATTGAGATTAAAGAAAAATAATGACAAAAGGCATTTTGACAAATATTGTTTTCTATGTGACATTTTGATAAATTTCAAGTTTTAGAGTGTCATTTCAAAAAATTTCCCTAATTAGAATATCTTTGCGGAGCTATAGTGCTACGGTGTTCAAATTTAGTCCCACATGGCCACATCATTTAACACTGGCCTGATTATGCGGGACCCATAAAGATTACTCGGTCGGAACTCAAGTCTACTCAATTTAAAACAGGACTGAAATCAGAGACATGAACCGTCTGATGTAAATGAATGATCAAGATAATGTTTAGATCCGAATCCATATTCTCTTAACTCTAAGATAGCATAATATTTCAGTTTGGATCATGGCCGTCTGATCAGAATCCGAATTAATATGGCTTGAGGTAGAATGCACCGAGCTGCTTTAATAATCGTGCAGATTCTGATTGGACGGTACAGATTCAAACAAAAATATTATGTTACCTTAGGTGAAATGAATTCATTAGATCCTCCATTATATTCTTGCTCTATTTCTTGATTCATCCAAACGTCTTAATTTCTTATGAATTGCTGAAGGTTTCTCTTTAACAAATTTTCTTATAAACCGTTGTTTTGAATGCTTCGCGTCCATTTCTTACTTAAAAAAAAAAGAAAAATCACATTTCGAATGAATACTTAATTACTTATTTGTAATTGATGCTATTTAAAAACATGCTGAGAGGTCCGGATTAGAGACATTGATTCCAAGATCACTAGTAGAAAAAAATCAATTTTAATTTTTAATTGAGATGAAAGGTGCATTGATTTGAATGAAGATTACAGATTGCTAATTTAAATATTGAGATAGCTTCTAATTTTATCGACCAAAATCAATGTACTAAATTTAATATTATAATAATATGGATAAAATTAGATTTTTTTTTTTTGTATAAAATTATTAAAGCCAAATAATTGAAATGTTCCCTGTTCCTATGGTCAAATCTTAGCTCTACCACTTTTACACATGACCGCTTGATTAATTTTGCGAGGCAGATAGATATCAATTTATAGATGGGCTACATAATTAGGAAACTTGAAGGTCGTATAGCAAATATCTCCAGGCCAAGTTTTTGTAACATCTAAAAAAAAAAAAAATTCAGTTTGATAATTAATAATAATAATAATTTAGTAAAGGTAGCGTTTGCTACGTTATAAAATTTTATTAAATTGGTTTCAAAATTCAAATGACGAATTTCAACCACTTAAACTGATCTATTTCATGAGTGATGCGTGTAATGTGTACATACAAATTTTTTAAATTTCGAATTCATTAGTACAAAATAGTAAAAAAAATAATGTATTAAAATAATATAAATTTTAATTTTTTTTTACCGCTTGACATCATACTAAATAAATTTTAAAATTCCAAAATTTTATATGTACTCGCATTATTCATAAAATAAATCAGTTTCAACAATTTGAATTCGTCATTGAAGCCAATCCGTTAGATTTTAGAATTATTCTCATCAAACCCTGTATAACACACGCTAGCTTTATCATATTAATAAATATTATTTGGATAATTTATAACGGTGACAATTGAAAGAACTTCTGTGCAAATTGTAATATTTTACCAAGTTAGGTGTATACATGAATGTACGTCATTACATAACTTATTACTGTGTTTGGTATCTGACTACTTTTATTGTGAGTTGACGGATCTTCAAAATTGAAATGAACATTGAAGATGTTGTTTTAGTTAGATTCTCTTCATGGAAAAAAAGAAAAAAGAAAAAGGAAGATACTTGGTTATTATATTCAGATTTAATCCTGCGTTGAAAACTTGGAATTAATGCTGTAGGCACAGTGTCTGACCTGTTCACTGGTTTTTTTTTTTTCTTCCAAATCATTTTCTAGAAAAAAAATATTTTGGACTTTTATGAAAACGATGCTAGCAACTTCCATGTCAATATTTGTGCAAAGAAGGTAATTGCTTCAAGAAAAAGGATTCTCTTAAAGATTCATTTAATAAGTAAATGAATTGATGACATGATTCATGAAATATTCTGAATCTTAATTTTTTTCATGTCAACGATCCTTTAGATGCACAAAAGAGAAAGGTATCTCTCACAAGAAACTTAAAAAAAATGTTGTATATAATAATATAAATTTGCAATTCTAATTTAAAAAAAAAAACGATTTGACGTAGTAAAAGCTTAACAAATTATTACATAGAGAAGGTTAATTGATTTGCTTAACTAAAAATCAGTTCATCTTTCAGAGAGCAATTTACTTATATGTTCGGAAAATAAATTTGATCAATTCACAGAGCAATCATACTAGTACTTAATTAATTTAAAGATGTTTTAGTATTTAAACTATACTACAATTAATGTAGAAGGTACAGCAAATACATGCATGGCTTTATTGTTGTTATCAATCTTAATTAGACATATGAAGTTATAATTCTAAATTAATGTAGGAAGTGATTATTTTAAATATGAAAGTAATTAATCCGAAGACGAAAAATTATTAAAGAACTTCTAGAAAAGGAAAATGTGGATCTCATAAAGTAAAAAAAAATATATATATATGAGTAGCGTGAAAAGGTACCTACATTTGATAATTAATGGTTATCCGTCATTAACTAAACGAATTAAGAAATAACTTGAGGCGGTGATAATTTTTAGGAAAATCTCCTGTCCACATGCTTGCTCGAAGAGTTCATATATCCATCAATTTCATGCCCTCTCTGATATAGAGTGTCATAATTAAAGTATGAAAAGTATTTGAGTTTTGAGAAGACACAATCTATACTTTATACCTTAATTATGGCAGATCTGAAATGGATGTACGGGTGGACTTTGTGAGCGGGAGATTCAATTTCCAAATTTGACGTTGCCTTTGTGAATAACAATATAGTACAATCATCTTACATTGAATGAATTGGATTTTGTATGGACAACTTCGAACAAATATCATCTAGAGTCAATTATAAATTATTTGATTTGATTGTGATTTGGGCGAATAAATTTAAATAGTTTCATGAATTTCAATTATCTAACAAATTTTGAGGCGAATCAGACAATTTAAATCTGACTTTGGATAAGACATTGTCCAAAATCCCACCCATCCCTCAATTGTAGAGATATTGGAGAATTTTGAATATTACAATTTTAATCTTACAATTCAGATTGAATTTTCATTGATGATTGAGTTCACATTGTTGTATACAAAACCATGAATGTATGGTGTGAATTGAATAATGCATCCTATATAATATATATTGATAATATATATGTCACAGTCTGCTGTTCTAATAAGTTCATTTTTCTCAATTTTTTTATATTAAAGAAAAAATGTCGATGTAAATTGGATGATTATTATAAGTGAAAACTAGTTTGGCTTATGTCATAACTTTATAAAGTCAGCTTTGCTTCGAAGAAAATTCTATATCTGAGAAAGAGCCTCTAAAATGTCGTTTTACCAATCTATTTATATGTACCCCCATAAACTAATTGTTTTTTTTTTTTTTCTTTTTTTTTTTTTTTATATATGCGGCGATTTTGGTGATTTGATAGCTATCCAATAGAAGTCTAATGCGAAAGTAATATAATTTGTTTTTTATGGTATTTCCATACGATCATATTCATATCCTAGTTATCTAGCACTTCAAACCAGGGTCTGAAATAAAACGTGGCGTATTCTGTCACGTATATATATATATATATACCATTCCCCGTGCATTTCTCGTGTATACAACATAATATCATCATAAAATATTCATATGTTAATATATGTAAAAAGATAATATACACTTGAATAACGAATGTCCCAAATAAGAAAAAAAAATTAAAAGGGTTATGCATATTTTTCATAGAGTTAAATTAATACAAATCTTAAGTAAATAAATATTCAATTATAGATTTAATAACCAAACAAATATACAAGAAATGTGTGAACAAACTCTGAACATCGGATTTAATTAGGCTACAAATGTTGCAATAGGGTTAATGGCACCAATTTAGCAATTAAACAGACGATCAAAATATATTAGAATTGTTTCTGATGTCTCAAATTATTTTGTTTAATTTATTTGTTCAACATTTTGTATCAGTTTATGATTACCAGTTGAAGTTATGGGAGTATCAGACATTAGTTGTATTTAGTGAAATATTTTAAATACTTTTCGGAAATTGGAATTTCACAATATTCGTTGAGTTTTCTGTATCTAAAATCTAAATATCCCAATAAACAATTCGTTGAATTTCACAATATTTTAAATACTATTAATTGTTATATTTAATAAACAAACAACGTCAGAGCAAATTAAACCCAATAAAAAATTAATTCTGAAGTTCCGCACCTTTGAATCTTGATCTAATATATATAAACAAAATAAAATTAATCTTGATCACACATACAAAGGACAATTGTTTACGCCATGGTTGCAAAAAGTAGAGAGGAGATTTATAATATAAAATTCACATAAAATATTCTCCTTGTTTTACTTAATTTATAACAGTTAATATATATATATATATATATCCTTGTTTTATAATGCTGAAAATGGTGAATTGTACCGGCTGGTAAGTAGAGTAGAAAAAATGGCACGGCGGAGCCGGTTCCGTCACGGAACGGAACGGAACGGCACGGCACGTATTACTGTTCGCGTGCCGTGACCATCTTTTGAAAATTTGACACGGCACGGCACGTCACGTGAAAAATTTGGTCATGGCACGGCACGTGGTCACGCGAGTCACGTGTAATTAGGACCGTTAAGTCTTGACCAAATGATGAATCTTGAATAAAATAACTTAAATTATGAAAAAAAATAGTTAAATGTGAGAAACGTGACCAGTTACGTTTGGACACGGCACGCGAATAGTCACGGCGATCACCCCTTCACATTTTAGTCACGGCACGGCACGGTACGTGTAACTATTCACTTGGTCACGGCACGAGACCAAAATCACGGCGTGTTAGTCACGGAACGGCACGTTTTGTCCACTCTACTGGTAATAGCGTAATATCATTTTTAACTCAGGTATAAATTTAATTTGAAACACAAATTAATAACAGTCTTCTTGTTTGTATATAATTATATATGTCGTGTATGTAACAACCGAGGTGCGCTTAATTAAGTCCAATTACAAACCCTAACATATCAGATTAATTTTTCAATCATCATATTATCAAGTTAATTTATTTAAATTTAAACGAATTTGGCTTGGTAGGAGATGATTCGTTAATTAAAAATTCAATTTAAAATTGAACGGTTGAGAAGTTCATCGGATCAGTTTGAACTTGAACTCCTCTATGGATATAGATATCTTCCACCCAAGTTCTTTTTATTTTGAAAATGTTAATTTTAAACTAAATTTGTTAAAAAAGATTAAACGAATTTTAAAATTGGGTAAACAGAATAAGAACAGATCTATTTCTGAAATGTACTGTAGCACATCAAATTTGTTTTGGATGGGTAGTTGTCAAAATAATTTTTCTCATTGGAAAATTTGTGCTCACATATTTGATTTTGCATATTCCCTAGATAAACATAATCAAATTGCTCTATTGGTGGTATTTAGTAAGTTAAGCTGGACGCTATGGAAGCATAGAAATGCTCTTATCTTCCAAGATACTAATATAAAAAACCATTCGAAGTCTAATTTTACTAATCATATCTCTTGTTGATTATTAGGCAGGACATATGACTGAACGAATCAAATCTGCTATTGCCAATTGGTTACCCGAGGATATCCAGGCCATCCCTCTGCGAGTTTGGGATCTAAATGACCACCAGGTGATTCCGTATCTGGCTGATCATGTTGCTGGACACCTGCGTATAGGAGGAGTTGCTGGTGATCTAGCCCAGTGATTATACGACCACAACTGTTTTTTTTGTCTAGAAACCTTATTAGAATTGAGTTACCTCAACTCCAATGTTGGAGGCTTAGTTCTTGTTAATTTCTCTATTATTGTTTTTTGGTAGTTGCTCAAACGTAGAGCTTATGTGTTTTGCTAACTGTTAGCTTTGGTGGTTGCTTATAGATAACTCTAGTAGTATATAACTTAACTTCTTTGTTTCATATATGAAACGGGCACTAGTTGCCTTTTTAAAAATAAAAATAAAAACAAGAACATATCTAATTTATTTTTTGACAACAACGGAAAAAACTTTCCCTAAAATTATCGGTTATTCGGTTGTGAGAAGAGGTCAATTTTCAAATCAATCCTAAACTCAATTTCGCATTCTTTTAGAAAAATAAAAATAAAAATTAAACTTTCAAATTTATACAGTTAAAAAGACCGAACCTCCAAGTTTTTATTTTTTGAATAACATGTTTGATTATGGAATAGAGGAGTAAATTCTTTACTCTGCATTTAAGTTATCAAACGAGAAGTAAAATAGTAAAAGTAAGATGGAGTAAGAAGTTAGTTAATTCAAAGTAAGACGTTTTACCTCTCAAATCAGATTAACTTACTCCATATTTATTTCGTCTATAGGATTCATTGTCACAAGAGATTTATTTTCTAATATTTTACTCATTTAGACGAATTGATTTAAGTCATGACTTAAGTTATCAAACGAGATGCAAATATGAAGATTAAAATGAATGATTTTAGTTATCAAACGAGATGCAAAATATGAGAATTAAAATAAATAACTAAGATATAAAATATGAGAAATAAAATGAAATAATTATTTTAATTCTCCTTAATTTAAGTGGCAATCAACCATCACCGAAAGGTTGAGTTTCTGTCCGTGAAGGTGGACTTTCATATTTCATATTCTACCATTGGTGTTTTTTTTTTAAAATAAAATATGTATAGAACGAAATATTTTATTTTGGGTATCCTAAATTACGAAAATTGTTTAACATCTTTCTATTTTTTTTTTTTTGAGATAATGATGAAGTCAACCTTCTCAATTTTAAACATTCGTTAATATTTTTTTTTCTAAAAATTTAATTAAAATGTTTTATTTATTAAGTAAAATGATATCCCCTTGCTGTCCGGTTATTAACTACGGTACCTCCATTTCCTCTTTTAGATATGTGCATTTTAAATCTGAAACTGTCATATTGTGTAAATCCATGAAGCGATCATCCAATCAAGCACCGAATCGTCATATTACAATAAAAGACAATGCACTAAACACAACTAAGATCTCGTGAAATGTCATTTTTTTTTTTAATTTAAGAACCAACTTGATAGTTAATATATGTAAAATATATAATGGTCCAGGCGATAAAATATTTGTTACAAAAAAAAAAATCATGATATGGTTCACACATCTCACTCTCCAATGATTCTCTAAAGAGATTCTTAAAAACTGTCTATTTTTGAACCTATTCTTATTCCATAGAGAACATATACCATTTGACACTTTTATTGGATTATATTCCATTCAGAGGATCCATATATCCAATTAAGTTCTTGCTTCAATTCAAGTAATTAACACGGAACAACTGGAAAAAGGACAATAATGCAGTTGATATCAATTAATATTTAATTCTAATTGAGTATGTTTTAATTATTAGAATATTGGAAAGTCAAACTGTTCATCGATCCATTATTTTTTTAATACATCATAATGCATTGATAATTAGTTATGTTGCTATTAAAAGTTATGATACAGCATGGGTCATAATTTGTAAATTTAACACGAATAATTGAACGGTTCATATAATCAGATTGTAAAAAATAAAACAAATAAAAATTGCAAAAGGTTTTATGGTGACTAGGGCGTAATTGTTCCTATTAATTTCTTGAAGAAGTGAGGTTATAATAAATATTTAATATGAAAAGAGTGATGCTATAATTATCATACAAGATTATTGGTTCGGTCTCATTGACTTGTCCTCAATGAAGCCGGATGGAAGAGAGAAAAGAAAGAATAAGAAAAAGCACGTTGATTTTCACAGAACAAATGAGACCGAATAATTTATTTTGTTATGATGATTTTTACATTTTCTGTGACAAAAACACACTGCAACTGAAAAAAACTATTGAAATCGAATTATTATTGTAGATTAGTACCGAATCATTAGTTGACATCAATCAATTTGATTTTTTTAATTAAAAAATATTGTAATTATTGTAGATTAGTACCGAATCATAAGTTGACATCAATCAATTTGATTTTTTTAATTAAAAAATATTGTAATCAATATCCGTCTCTTGTCTGGTTGTCTCTACCAATTTGCAGTGCAAAAGTCCTCCAACTGTACTGTTATTCTTAATGCTTTGGAGTTTGGACTACCAAATTGTTTATCGATTTGTCCCAAACATTTTTTTTTGGGTTACAGATAAGGTCGCAAAGTTATGTAGGGATAAGAAGTCAATTATGCCTACGGTCTACGGACTTCTAGATAAAACAAATTGGAATGGAATAAAGGAAGAGAAAGTAGAAATAAGAAGAAGAACTATTTTTCTATGACATATTTTCACATCCAAAAGATGGTTTAGAAGGAAAGAAAGAACAAATCTGTATAGCGTTATTAACTTATTATTTATTTTTTTAAGGAAGAAATAAGGGTCTAGCCCTTATTTTTATCTTGATTTTTAGAAGGTTTTCGGTCTTAAATGAAAGACCTTGTACAAACAAAAAAATTGAAAAGTGCTCAAAACAGCAGAGCTTAAGGTGAAAGTAAGATAAAAATAAAATAAAAGCTAAGGAAAAAATAAGAGCAAAATAGAGCTACAAAAGTCTTAATAAGGATAAGAGGTCATCTCAGTGTTGCTGAATTATCGCACATTGGTTAGAAACTTCGTCTACCAGTGCGTGTGTGTTTGTATGCTCTTCGTTTGGTCTTTGAAGATCCACAAACTGAGCTATCAGTATTATCTCTCTCTATGTTTTTTTTTTAAAAACTATTCTAACACAGTACGTACATAGGTGGTAAACCTGTCAAAGAGCCACAGATTTTCTCTGCGGCGCGTTTTTACCACAGTTATTAAATAATCAACTGTGGAGTACGATATATATTCTGTCTTGTACTCGACCCTCAAAGAACTATTCAAATATTAATTTTCCCCAATTAAGTTCTTATAATATTATGCCTGGACATATCTGATCACAAATTCATAACTACCAAATACCAATGCCCATATAAATATATATGGAACTTTTTTTGACATGATGTGTTGACCAATCACAGTCATATATATGTACAGCATATAAATTTTATAAATCAACCAATTTGAATTAGTTTTTTTTATTAAATGAAAAAAAGAAAAGTCAAGGATGGAAGGGTGAAAATTTCAATGAAGTAACCTATAAAACGCCGCCTACTTCCAGTTTAAAGATCCATTCACACCTTCTATCAATAACACATTCCCTAATTCTCTCCCCCAATCATACCACCGGGAGAAATCACTAACCATGTCTTGCTCCGAGGATTTGACGCCGCTCCTCAGCAACTCGACTGATGCCGCAAACTACATCTGCAACAAGTTTGCAGATTCCAACTATGCAATTAACAACACATATCTCCTTTTCTCAGCCTATCTTGTGTTCATCATGCAGTGTGGCTTTGCCATGCTCTGTGCCGGCGCTGTGCGAAAGAAGAATGCTGTCAACATTATGTTGACAAATGTTATGGACGCTGCCGCTGGTGCGATTTCGTACTATCTTTTCGGGTTTGCATTCGCATTCGGGCAGCCTTCGAACGGGTATATCGGTAAACATTTCTTCGCATTGAAGGGCATCCCTTCGGCCAGTGCTAGTTTCGACTACTCCAATTTTCTTTTTCAGTGGGCCTTTGCTATTGCAGCTGCTGGAATCACATCTGGCTCTATCGCTGAGCGAACCCGCTTCACTGCTTATCTCATCTATTCCTTCTTCCTCACGGGCTTCGTGTACCCTGTCCTGTCACACTGGTAAAGTTTTTAGTACAGTTACTTATCCCATCATTTTATCTGTTTTCCATAATAGATTTAACACTAAGTGTTGTAAGACAGATTTAACAATTCATACTTCATAATTACACCCGTGCCCACAAGACTACCAATTATGATGCAAAGTTTTATATAAATAATTATTTATGTTAAGTGTTAACAGTAGCTAGTAATCCAGGTTTAATTTAGACGTGACTGATTAATTATTTATTCAAATATATTTGATTTAATTTGATTGGTTGACAGGTATTGGTCGCCCAATGGCTGGGCCAATCCGGCCCGTGGTGCAGGGGATGCCCTCCTATTTGATTCTGGTGTCATTGACTTTGCCGGCTCAGGTGTTGTCCATATGGTCGGTGGCATCGCAGGCTTTTGGGGTGCATTAATAGAGGGGCCCCGCATCGGGCGATTCGGTCCTGGTACTGAGAAACCAAGAGGCCATAACACTGCCCTTTTGGTACTAGGCACATTCGTGCTCTGGTTCGGGTGGTATGGTTTTAACCCTGGTTCTTTCCTCATCATAAACAAAACATATGGCGCATCCGGATCCTTCTATGGGCAGTGGTCTGCCATCGGCCGAACAGCTGTCACAACGACTCTTGCCGGCAGTGCTGCTGGTCTCACAACACTAGTAGCAAAGAAATATTTGACCAACACATGGGGGCTTGCCGATGTCTGCAATGGTGTGCTCGGTGGTTTTGCTGCAATCACAGGTGGTTGCTCTGTGGTGGAGCCATGGGCCGCTATAATATGCGGTGTTATCTCCGCCTTTGTGCTTATTGGGCTAAACATGTTATCAGAGAAGTTTGAATTTGATGACCCGCTCGAGGCAGCACAATTACACGGAGGATGCGGTGCATGGGGAATGCTTTTCACATCTCTGTTCGCCAAGAAACAGTTTGTAAACGAGGTATTCGGGGAGAGACCCGGCAGTAGACCCCACGGGCTATTCATGGGCGGAGGCGGGAAGCTTGTTGGAGCACACATCGTTGCGATATTGGTGAATATCGGTTGGGTCACTATCACAATGGCCCCACTATTCCTCGTGTTGCGATATTTTGATTTGTTGAGAGTGACGGTGAAACACGAGATAGACGGGATGGATGAGACGCACCATGATGGCCCCGCGTACCACGAAGGAATTGAAATTAGACAATCAGCTCCATATGTTGGTTCTGCAGTTGTACCACAACCTCAAGTGTAATTGTGTCATACATTATTTCCCTTTTTCTTTTTTCTTTTTAAACTTCTGTGTATACAATGTTTTATCAAGATTGCTTGCTGAATTGAAAACTTGAAAGCAGGAAGGGAATGTCTTTTTGTATTATTATTATTGTGGGCAGATTAAACATGTTGTTTTGTGAGTGTAAAATATTTTATGCATTTGTAAACTTTTCTCTCAGTTTTCGTCGTATTTGACAGGTTGAGTGTATTAAAAATAAAAAGGATTTCATGATGTCTTTTTTGTCGTCGATGTCATATTCAAGAGCATTTCATAGTCGTAGATATTGTGTATATATATTTTAATTTAACAGATGCTCAGATACAGATATGTTTGGACCGAGTTTCTAATTTGAACAATTCTAATCAGATCCAAAGTCGCTTAAATTTGGAATCTAATCAGATCCAAGAATCACCGATTTTTTTATTAAATGCAAGGCAGTGAATTAATTGACAGATTATTTGTTTAATCAAATGCTGTTTCAAGATAGAGGTATAATAACAGTTACTGTTCACAATTACCAGAATGTCGTTTCATGCATCCTCCGGTTGTATTATCAAGTGACAGTAGTGCTATCAAACCTTTAGAAATGAATTGTTCAAAAAATGGATCGGCGCGGATCTAAAGTCAATATGCTCCAAAAAGGAACCGTGTTTTCTGAGATCTGAAATTAATCAAAACCGCATCATGTCTAATATATTAATGTTTGTTTTAAGAATCTTGTATTGTTGGGATTGTCTTTATCCTCTTAATATGCTTTTTAAAGCGTTTTTTTTAATTCTTATTGGTCCTGTGAAAATGAGAATGTGTGGAGTTCATGCTTGAATTATGGATGATTTTAGCCTATTTAATCAAAACAGTTTCAATATTCATTGTTCCTGTATATGCAGAAAAGAAGCCCAGGCCCAGATAGAGAGTTTGAACTTTTTCCTTGTTGGGCTTTCTACTGGGCTCCAATTGGACAAGGCAAATCCGAGTTTGGATCTTTATTCGTCCATTCTATTGGATTGGACATGGCTTTGAGCTAAAGCCCGCTCATTAGTGGGTCCAGATCCCATGAAGTAAATCAAAACTTGAGTTTACATTCGAACCGTCTGATCATAGTCTAGACTAATTCAGTCCGAGATAGAATATACGGGGACCACTTTTATATTCATGCCGAAGCAGATCAGACAGTTTGAATCTAAACTCAAAATTTGAGTTACTTTAGGAGATCCGAATGCCTCATTAGTATCTGAGTTCATGTCCACACAAGAATGAAGTCAGAATTGATTACAAACATTAATAGATGCATATAATATAAATAGCATCGTAATCGTGCATTGCAACAAAAACATGTTATAAATGAATAAAAATATCTCATATAAGATGATGTATGTGCAGAAAAAACTAAAATTTCAGATAATCATACTCAGAGGCGGAATTTAATGATGTAAAAAGGGAGTCAAAACATTATAAAATAAAATTACACTGTACTCAATTTTTCAGCTTTTAATTTTAATTTTCTACTCTCTTTTTTTTAAGTTTTGCAGAGGCTTAAGCTTTCAAAATATTCGGTAGTGTTTTGGAAATTACGATATACAATGGAATAACAACTAAAAGCATGCTTATTATAGCCTTATTTAAACCAACTCGGATGGAAATGTTTAAAAACTTTGTTGGTTTTAAAAAAAAAAAGCAGTCACTTATTTATACATAGCATCAATCAATTGATGCTACTATAAATTTTAATATTTGATTTTTAATCAATCAATCTGAGCCATTAAATTTGATTTCCATATTAAGATTTGGTATTAAAAAAAGTTCTATTTCTCTAGTGGCAAAAGGATGCTCTCCGTATGAGAGGTTGTAGGTTTGAAACTCAGATAAAGAATTCTTTGTGAATATTAAAATGACTTAGACTCTCAATTTTACTAAAAAAAAATAACAAAATTACTTCATCAAGAATATTTACAACTTCTGATATAGAAAAAAAAATCATTCATATTAGATGGTTTAGAATATTTAAAATTCACGAGCCTTATTAAAAATTATTAAAATATATCTTAAAGAATGTTCATATTAGATGGTCTAGAATTACCAACCGAATCCAAGTTCATCTTATCCTTGTTCACAATTAAGTCATACGGGATTGTTCAAAATTATCCTTTGTTTGTTTTGGACAAGAGAGAAGGATGAACAATAATTTGATTATAATTATAAAGTTTGCAATTTCATTAAGTTTATTAAATTAGCTCAGTCAGGGGCAGACCCAGAATTTTCGCCAGGGGAGCAAAAAAAATATCGAATCGAGTTTAAATAGCTAATCAGGTTCAAATCCATTAACAAATTAAGTACTTAATAAAAAAAAATTTAATTTATATTTTCCAATCTATGACTTGTAATTTCTGATATTTTAATCTATAATTTTAATTATTAATCATAATTGAAGAAATTTACTTAAATTTTAACTCTAAATTTAACATGAACTACAAATTAAACATCCAGAGGAGGACAATTTTTTTTCCAAAGAGGAGCAGAGTCGATTGAAATGTTCCGACTTCCACTAAAACACAAAATCCGGGGGAGGGGGGCAACTGCCCCTCTCTGGTTGCACTTGGGTCCGTCTCCGAAGTCAGTAAATATTCTTAAATAGTGAAAATTGTGTCCAATGGAATTTAATTTATTTTTTTCTCAAGGAAATAATGGAGTTTCATTTATTTAATTTTTGACTACTATCATGGGTGACTAGATTTAAAGAAAACCAACTCCCGTGGTCGTGATAGAATGTATTGTTTGGTTATACATTTGTCAAAGCTTAGTTGCAAATTAAGGGCCCGGGTGAGTTGATTAGAAGGAAATTGGCGGTTAGAATTTAATGAAGACTTATTTTTTGTGAAAGCTGGTCGGAAGTTGCTTTCTCTTACGTTGCTTGATGATGGATTTCAATTTTTTTTTATATCCTGGCAGAAGCTGCCATTTATTGATAATGGATTTCATTTTCTTAATTCCTTTTGATTGCATGTGCTTTGCTCTCAAGGGAATCTCAGTAGTCACTCACTCAGTCCTACGCGTACGTACACGTGGGTTAATTCATTCTTGAATTGTACGGATTAAGGACAACCTGGACCGATTCTAAGACCAGTGCAATCAAACATTCATCAAATTAATTCGTGAAAATAAAAGGTTTGTCACCAAGTAATTTACACATTTTAGTAGTTCTGATTAACAATACTTTTTCGGGAGAACTAGCCTTTGGTCTAGTAGCTAAGGCACACGGCCTTTATGTGAGAGGTCATGGATTCGAAATCCAGATAGAGGAAATCATTTGTTATAATAACAAATGTATTAAATAGTTGGGTGACTTGACCTCCAACTTTACTCAAACAAAAAAAAAAAACAATACTTTTACAGACGGAGTCTATGACATTCGAGATTATGGTTTTGAAATTCGGATGGAGATAATTCTTTATTGTACTAATGTGGATATTAAATAATTTACTAGTTTGACCTCCAACTTCTGTAAAATTTTTTTTTCAATTTCGTTGAAAACTTGTTGTAGACTTAAATTCAATCATGTTGCTTATTTAAGTAGATATCTGCATTTGAAAGGAAGGAATATATTCGTCTAAAAACAAATTTAAATGAATAAAAGGAAAAAAAGAAGAAGAAAGAATGTTAAATTTCTATGAAGATATTGAATATTAAAGCATTTTTATGAGTAAATTAGCTATTTTAAAAGTTTTTATGGATGCACTAGAAATTTTTCCTAATTAATAATAATGTTTAAGCGAATCTTAATAATCAGTTGCTTCTCCTTTTTATCTTAGAATCAATTAGATGACTATGTAAGTATATATGTATGAATATTTATCTCAAAGATAAATTAATTAGATGATTATGTATGAATATTTATTTCAAAGATATAAACTCGACTTCCAACTTTTTCAAAAAAAAAAAAATGTTAAAACGGGCAACTTTACGTAAATTAATAAATTAAGTCGCTAAAACTGCTTCATTGCAAATTGTAACAAGTTGTTAGCTTTCTTCGAAATCAACTCAGATGAGATTTTGTTCTGCCTTTGTGTTGATTTTAGACGAGAGATAAAAGAAAGAATCTCTTAATATATAATTAATTAATAATGCCAAAGCGGGTGATTCTTTGTAAATTATTTATGATAACTCGCTAAAAATGCTTAGTTGCAAATTGTTGCAAGTTCAATTTAGAGTTCTTTAAGATAAATCATAGACTTTGAATGTCTATTTTTATTTGTTCATGACAATTAAGCTTTTAATTAAAATGAACCCACTCTCTTAATTATATGACAAAGCAGATCGTCTGATTATACATCTGCACAAGAAACTAATATAGCTCTCAAGATGCTCCGTAGTGCTTTCAAAGCTACAGATTCAAATTAAATACCAACTAAAATCATGCTTATCTTATTTATTTTTTGCTCTAAACTAACTCATACGAAATGTTTTCATGGTTTTTTTCTTCTTCTGGTTTTTGGACGAGAGAGAAAATTAAACATGGAATATTCACTTATTAATTTCGATAATCACGTTTAATGAGAGCAGTGTACGTATATAGCACTAATCTATATATCAATGCTAACGCATGTGATAAAGTATCGTCCGGTTATGAATGGTAATAAATTTAGCTTAATATATTTTTCTTAACTAATCATAGACTTCCAAAATATATATATTATTTTTCATCATTTGTGAATAGAAACTTAAGTGAAATCACTCTCACCTTAAAAAAAGGTCATTCAATTATATGAGCATAAAATCATGATTTTAATTTAAATTACAGCTTAACAAAATGTTAGAAATTTATAGATGTTCGTTGGCGCTTTAGGCCAGTTTTGGGTAAAATACCAACCAACCACATTTTCCTGAGCTTTCTTCAAAATAAACCCAGCCTAGATTTTTTTTTATGGCTTTGTTTTTCAAATAAGTTGCTAATTTGTAAACAATTCTGACCTTTGAGGTCCAAATCATGAGCTAATTATCTTTGGTAATCATCTTGGAGCATCTCTATCTATGAAATTGTATGAATTTCTAATATGATATGGCGATTTCTATTTCTATTTCAGATGTACTCCAGTTTCTTATTTATAAACTTGTGGGCAAAGTTTCTTATTAATAAACTATTTCTAAACGCCGCGCTGGTCAAGTAATTTGCTCAAATTATTTTTTTTTTGAAGAAAAAACATGGATCGAGTCCATCTTTCATTCATGATTTAGTCCATTACATAAGTGATGTGATTTGCTCAAATTATTTAGAATACATTAATTTCTAGTCTGACATGGCTTAATAGATATTCTAAAATCAATTTCTAAAACATGAAAATTTAAAAAAATTAGAGGATTTAATTTCTAAAAAATAATTAACTGTTATTTATTAACTGAAATTTATTTTAATTGTTGGGACGAAGATACTGTAATGTTCATGACTTGATATTATCAGATACAAAAGAAGACTGTGACATAGAGAATCCTGTATCCTCATTTCTACCAATCACGCTTGAATCCTCGTACAAAGAAGGCACATTTCCACAACAACCCTTTAAATTTAGTTTATTGAAATTAGCAAATTAATCTTCTTAATATCTTTTGAACAAAATATTGCTATAATTTCTCAGGGTAAGTTATAGGTATAATCTGAAAATAGTTGCAGAAGAATGCGGGAATAATTACTGGATTAAGATACATACAATATATACTATCATTATAAATTTTAATATTTGGAAATTGGAATGGATAGTTTTATGTCCGTATAAAAATTAGAAGGGTCTATTAATAAACTTTGCGTCTTCTAGAACTCTCCTTTGCTTCAAATCCCCCTCCTGTAAAGCGATAAACAAAATAAAATTAATTTAAGAAGCAACCACAGTTGTTTCTTTCTATCATTGCAATTTCACAACAAACAAAATTATAAGAAAAACCAACTTCAACTTCAACTTCAACTTGTGTGATCTACATTCAAAGGTCCCAGTTTACCTCCACACTTCTCGATTCGTCTCTCTTGTTCTTGGCATCTCTCTCTGTTTCTTTATTTCTTCCCAGTGAGTCTTCGTCTTGGTCTTTCCCCTACGGCCCTACCACCTCTCGCACCAATAATGTTTACCACAACTCTCTCTAAACCCTTTCCAAACCCCCACCTTCTCACCTACAAACCCAAAACCAAATTACCCATATCTTTACACTTATTACCAATCTCAAATTCCATTCCAGACCCAAAAAGAAGAATCACAATCACAATCACTCACAAAGCCTTGGGTAAAAGCACAGGCCAGACAACCAACACAAGCTATGTCTCCAAACCAGCAAAAGAGGTTCGTCTCAAACCGGCACTGGGAATGTGGACCCTATGTGGCCTGGGATACTGGGTTCAGGGTTTCCGGGTCTTTCCATGGCTCGGCTTGAACTTCCACCTGGCACAGGGCATCGGGCTCAGTCCCGGTACTCTGCAACTGGTACAGAATATCGGCAATCTACCGATGGTCGGTAAGCCGCTCTTTGGTGTCATCTCAGATGCTGTTTATATTGGGGATGCTCATCGGTTGCCTTATATCTCCATTGGAGGTTACTTCTACTTCTATTCGTTTCCTCTTTTACAATTGATTTTTCTCTCTCTTTTTTTGCGTCATTGGATGTGTGACATGTGTCAAATTATGCGTATCTCATGAAAAAAGATTGTTTGTCTTGGTACACCAGTGTCAATTTAATGAAATTATGTGTATTGTAAAATACAAATCCTGTGTGGTCCCGTCCATGTGGTCACTGTGGTGGCATATATATATATATATATATATATATATATATATATATATATATATATATATATATATATATATATATATATATATATATAGGTGTATATGAGTATGACTACATAAAAGTGAAGATATTTAGTTTAGAATATGCGAATACAAGAGCAATTGTTAATAATTTGAACAAGAACAAGAACAAGAGATGGATTATTTTTGAACACCCAAAATTAAGTTGTTGATAAAACTCAGAGATAAAATTAAGGGTGAGGCTATCGTAATATGCATATTATGTATCTGACTCATGCTATGGATTCATATTTTTATTTTTAAAGTTCAAACAGTCCATTGAGTCCATGGAGGTTTTAAACATGATCTCTATATAAAAATGCAATTGAGATTGAATTTTACTATTTTTACAATCTTTTTTACTATTTTTTCAGATAGGTAGAAAATCATTGAATTGGAAGTGATTTACCTATCTAAAAATATAGTAAAATAATTCTAAAAAATATAAAATTTGGTATCCAAGTAAATTTCATATGGATATCATATTTAACTGTTCAGATCGATTGTCTGAACTTTGAAAATGAAGATATTGATTCATAGCATAGATCAATCTGTAAAATCTGTAACCCCCCTTTTTCTGTTTTGAACAAAGCAACTTTACTAACTTCTTATCATGTATGCAGTTGGTCTCCAACTTGTTTCTTGGGCTACGCTTGCCTTGATCCCCGCTACATCCAACGCATTTCCAACTCAGATGGCATGCATATTATTAAGCAATGTTGGTGCGTCAGTTACAGAAGTAGCAACTGATGCTCTCATCACTGAATACAGCCGAACTACAGAAACCGGTCAATTACAATCCTATGCTTTTATTGCTCTATCAGCCGGTTCATTACTCGGCAACTTATCGGGTGGATTCGTTCTGTTATACACCCGCGACCCGAAACTCTTGTTTCTGACCTTCTCTATCTTTCTCGCGCACCAGCTCTCTCTTTCACTAAGCTCTAAAGAGAGAACATTAGAAAGGAAACCTCTTTGTAAAATACCTCTTCGGGATAATTTGCGAAGCCAAATTTCCAACTTTGTACAAGCGCTGGGTGAAAGGCAGATATTCTATCCTCTTTGTTGGATAATTGGTTCAGTTGCATTTGTACCGCTTCTATCTGGATCAATGTTCTGCTATCAGACCCAAATACTAAACCTTGATCCTTCAATTATTGGTTTATCTAAAGTAGTAGGCCAACTATTTGTGATATCTTCTACCTTGCAGTACAACCGCTTCCTAAAACTAATCCCGTTAAGGACATTAGTAGCTGGTCTTCAAGTAATGTATGCTTTTGGCCTTTTATCGGACTTGCTACTGGTTAAACAAGTCAACATCTCCCTCGGTATTCCTAACAAAATCTATGTTCTAAGCTTGTCTGCACTGGCTGAGGCAATAGCGCAGTTCAAGATTCTACCTTTTACTGTTCTCTTTTCAAGTCTATGCCCGAAGGGGTGCGAGGGGTCGTTGCTTGCTTTTTTTGCTTCGGGTATGTGCTTAGCATCAATAGTAAGTGGTTTTCTTGGGGTAGGATTATGTTCTTTAATAGGTGTATCGTCTTCTAATTACTCCAACTTGCCTCTTGGGATTTTAGTACAATTTCTTGCTGCATTGGTTCCTCTGGGTTGGATTTCATTTTTGCCATGCAATTGGAGTTCCCATGATAAAAAGATGAAAAAGACAAGATGATAGGGTAAAAGAAAGATGAAAGGGAAAGAAAAATTGTAGTTTTATATGTTTTTGTACATATTCCATTTTTAATGCATACTATTTTGTTTAGTTGAGCTTTGAATGATGTTTTTCTGTTGTGCAGTTAACTTGTAAATTGCTTGGATTTAAAAAAAGAAAAAATGATATAGGTTTTGTTCGGCCTCCATTTGAGAATGGGCGTGGGTGTAGAATTTGAATTAAATTTTACTGTTTGCGTGTAGGATTTGAACTTTTTTTTTCTCACGTGAACGGTATGTTGGCTGAACTGGATCTCATGTTTCCATATTCATTACCTTTGTTGTATAATTCTTTTTTCTGGTTGTTGCTTTCTTTCATGGGCTTGGTAATAGCAGAATTGAGGCCCAAAAGAAACGGACAAAAAAATCAAGTCGAGAAGTTCCATGCTATTTTGAATCCGCATCTTATGCACTAACGTATTCTTTGATTTAATTTTTGAACCGTGCTAGTATAATTCGATTCAATTCGATCTACATATATAATGCATGGAGTATTATCTACACAACTCCAATGAGTTTCAAAATATTTATTAACTATTTTTTAGAAATTAAAATTTTTAAAATTTCTAACTCTCAAATCTCTGAAATTAATTTTAGACTTTTTATTAAGCTACGTCAGTAATAAATTAAAAAAGAGAATTAATCTGAGCCAATCAAGTTTAGAAACAGTTTCATAATAATAAATTTTACTACATAGTTTCTAAATAAGAAACAGCCACATGAGATTAAAAAGTTTAATAGTTTCAGAAATGTAGATGTACGGATCTAAATCAGACAATTCATATCTTGACTAAATTTTTTTTAGTTAACTTATAGAATTCTGTTATTTCAAGGTGCGAACATTGTTTAATTGCATCGGGAAGTGAATTAAAGAGGTTTCTAAAAGGTCGTTTGGAACACTCACTCTTGCGGAAAAATTATTTCCAGTGAAATTGGACTTCTTTTTGCCATGCAATAAGTTGACCTGTATGCTTCCATTTTTTTTTAAGTAATTCTACCACTTTAAACTCGATTCCCGTTCTACAACGGTGCAGAGACACAGATATTATTGATAGAGTTGATTTGGTTTCATACTATTTTTATCAGTTCTTTACTTTTTCATTTTATTTTTATTTATCGGGACATGAAGTTTTGTCAATATCTTTACATAAGACAGTTTCATAATAAGTCTCAATTATATATATACAGAGAAGAAAGGCTAATATCAAAACGTTTGTTTTAGAGTCATGGTGCAACTAATTAGTTTTCTGATTTTCAAAGTTCAAATATTCGATATAAACCGTTATGTTTTTATATAAAAATGTGCTTGGAGACCAAATTTTACATTTTTTAGAATTTTTACTATTTATTAAGCTAATTTTAAAATCGTTGATTTTATTAAACGATAAAAAATAACTTAATAAATAGTATAAAAAATCCAAATAAATTAAACTTTAGTCGCTAAGCATATTTTAATATAGATTGAATGTTGAATGGTGTGGATCGACTGTTTGAAATTTGAAAACGTAAAAACCGAAACACTTGTTCTTTAGCCTAGGAAAAAATACCCTATTTTAGTTTGGCTCCGCCTCTATAATCCACGATGATGAATTATGTATATACGTCCAACTCAAATAGGAATATTATTGTTAATCCGGTGGCATTAATTGTTAAACACCTCTTATATATTATAAAAAGAAAAAAAGAAAAAAAGATAAGTGTTTATTTTGATTCGGACAAGTATATTTTTAGGATAAAACTAATAATAATTTAAAATTCAAAACGATTTGATCGGACAAGTATATATTTTTATTTGGACTAGTTATCAAAACGATATTTTGACCAAAATAAAATGAAGGTTAAATCGCTGTTAAAAACTGCAACATGTTTTTTTTTTTTTTTTTTAATTATTTTCAACTTTTTGAAGAAACATAAAATAATTGTTTTCAGTAATTAGAGCTGTCATATCTTTTGGAAGAGTTGTTTGTTTGATCATCTCTAAAAATTACTTTACTAAGACAAGAAACTCAAGTTTAACTTCAAAATTTAACTAGGGTATCTTCTAGCTCTCTAAGTTTAGTTTCAAAATTTGTCGAGTTGGTTTTCAATAACTAATTCTTGAGACCGATTTATTTTATGAGTGATGCATATTTGCATACAAAATTTATCAATTATGATTTAATTTAGTGTAAAGTAAAATTGTTAAAAAATGATGAAAATGAATGCATTAAAATTAACTTACAATTTTTTTTTTTTTACCGCTTGAATTTATACTAAATTAATTCAAAATTTATAAAATTTGCATGTAAAAATATGCACAAGTAGATTGGTTTTAATTGTTTGAATTTGTTGTTGGAAGCTAATTCAAAAAATGTTTGATAGGGCAGTCAAGGAGCCGAGACACGTAGAGGTAGACAAAATTTGAATTCGGTTCATACCATAATAAGTTGAGTCGAGTTTGGTTTTAGCTAAGCCAACTCGTTAGCAGCTTGTTCATAGTCATACTATAAGCCCCACATAGATTAAAGATTTTTGTCAATTCTATGTGTTGTGAGACATGCACAAATTACTAGTCGAATTTTGTTTCATGCAATGAGTTAATTTCATCCTGCCATGATAGAACAACTCAAAGAAATATTAAAAAAGGTGTGGATAATATGCTCAAAGAAAGCAGAAACTATACTATACCAGCTGATAAGTGATAAATATTCTCATATCGGAAAAAGCCATGAGTTGGCTGATCACTTGACAAAGAGAGGCAGGCTAGAAGCTGGAATGAGTTACATGGGATTTACATACTCTATTTTCAGAATATAATGTAAGATCAGCGTACGGGATTTATGTATAAAATGTAAAATAAAAGGGTTGGAAAATAGCTTAAACTTCTTTTTGCATCGGATTGAAAAACAAGTCGAGTCAGTACCAGTCGAGTTAGATCAAGTTTGAACTCGTTAATGACAGATCGAGTTAAAATTGAGCGAGTTGTTTACGGGTCAAGCCATAATTGAGCAAACTAATTGCGAGTTTTTTTCAAGACGATCTCGAACGAGCTACGAGTGTTTTTTTTTTGTCATTTCTAATTTTGAAAATAAGCTGAACAAAAGAAAGTGGAGGTAGTCCAGTTGATTATAAAAAAAAAATACTAATATAGTTAGTTATTCAAAGATTGAAAGTTCGATTACCTCTCACGACTTCACAACTTTTGCAAAGAATTAAAAAAAAAAAAATAAGCTATACAAAGAATTGATTAGCGTAAGAATGCCACAGTTAATACTCCGATATACATATACATATATATACATATATGAGGTTCGCTAATATCAAAACGTTTGCACCACAACTCCCGTGCAACCAAGTCATTTTTCGATTTTCAAAGTTTAAAAATTCGATCCAAACAGTTAGATGTGACCCCTATATTAAAATGTTCTTGGAGCCTAAACTTTACATTTTTGGAATTTTGTTTACTATTTATTAAGTCACTTTGAAAATCGCTAATCCAACGGTAGCTTCTGGTTTTACTGTTTGGTTAAGTCACAGCGATTTTCAAAATGACTTAATAAATAGTAAAAAAAAAATTCAAAAAATGTAAAGTTTGGTCTTTAAGCACATTTTAATATAGAGATCATATCTAACGGTTTGGATCGATATTTTGAACTTTAAAAATTAAAAAACGACTTAGTTACATAAAAGTCGTGATACAAACGTTTTAATATTAGATAACCTCTCTCTATATATATATACATAACTTATTAGGTCCATCCCTAAGTGCAGCTTTAGGAAAAAGTTTCCTGTTTGAACTTTGAACCGAGAGGCAGCCAGGCTCCACCCATGAACATTGGGAGAATAGATCCATTGACTTTTATTCTTTTTTAAAAGTGTTTAATGTTTTAGTAATACAAAGTATTTCAGATATAATATTATAGGCGCTCTGCACCTCATTTTTTATATAATGAATTAATTTTTGCTCCCGTATTTTTGTCAAGAAAAAATTATAATATTACAACTGGGCATGGATATACCAATCCTATAAAGTTAGGATTCATTGATAATGAATTAATTTGTGCACAATCTTTTAAAAATAAAATTTTAAATGTGAATTCGACATTTAAAATAGAAAAATTTCTAGTGTACTCTACAAATTTTCAAAATAACCAATTTTCCCATAAAATAACATAATATCTGATATCTCTATTAAAACTTATAATCCTTTCTTCTCTCCTTTTATTTGTTCTTGGGGTGTCAATGGCACCATTTTACCCGTTTACTCGATCCGTTTGCACCCCTATTTGTATGGAGATATTGAATATTATGTTGTTTTCATGGATAAATTAGTTATTTTGAAAGTTTATATGGATACACTAGAAATTTACCGTTTAAAATGTGCGTATATGAAAATTTTCTTAATTGGTTTGAAAAATATTATAACTCTGTGTATTGACCTCATCAGGAATCAAAATCTTATCTCCGCACAAACGTTAAATATTAAAATTTTGTTAATAGCTAGAGAGTGGCAGGTAATTAGGCCATTCAACAAATTAAAAGAGTCAAATTGATTATGCTTTTCTATGACTGCTTTCAAAAAGATCGATCAAGAAAATGTAATTCCAGTCAAATTTTACTGTAAAAATATGCCTCAAGTTAATAAATTAATATAATGTTTTTATCCGCTTATTCTACATGTAATAATTAATTAAGTGGCATGCATATGAGAGAGTGATGATGTGAATCAGTGAATGTGATCATGCATTCCATCCGGGTACAATTAAAAGTTAAAAAGGAGCTAGCAATAGAATGATGAGGCTTATCCAGATCAAAAGGATAAGGAGCCAGTTGGCAAGAATGCACTGGCGGGAATCGCTTACTCTGGCTGGAGATAATTTTCGCATCAAATTTGAGGCCACCACACGCCTTACTATCCAGTATCCATCCTTCACGCTAAATCCAAAGGAGATCAGAGAAATTAAGAGAGGATTCATAACTAAAAAAACAGGGACGAGCTAGAGCAGTGCGCAAGTACTCCCATACATGGCAACCACCAATATGACCTCGGCTGCGTCGAGATTCGTGCTGACTCCATGCGTGGCGGCGGCAGCGGGCACCAACTCATCTTCGCCACGTGTAAATTTCATCAGCTTTCAGAGAGTAAATAACAATAACAATAGGAGAGTTGTAGTCCGGGCAGAGGAGGCAGCTGCACCGACACCTGCCCCCGCCGCAGAAGCCCCCGCTGCCGATGCCAAGCCGGCTGTGGCTGCAAAGCCCCCACCCATCGGTCCCAAGAGAGGAACTAAGGCTAGAACCAAATTCTCTTATTTTTCAGCAGTTTTCTAATTATTAATTGGTGATGGTTAAGTGGTAATAGATGACTGACTAATCCATTTTAATTAAATTAGCTTAATTAACAGTTTCTTTTCTTATCCCTTTTCTACTTTTGTTATTTCAGGTGAAGATTCTTAGGAGGGAATCATACTGGTTCAATGGAATTGGTTCAGTTGTTACAGTTGATCAGGTACCTATTCTTCTTCTTCATGACTAATCCAAATTTTACCTGGTACTAGTTCTTTATTGTTCCATGCACCTTTTCAGGACCCGAATACCCGCTATCCGGTGGTGGTACGGTTCAACAAAGTGAACTATGCAGGTGTGTCAACAAACAACTACGCATTGGATGAGATCCTTGAAGTGAAATGAGGGCATGGTTTTGTGTGCATGGTTATGGTTTTCCTCTTGTATTAGCCACAAATCTTGTCTATTAGTATAAGTTGTACAATTATTTCTTCTTGCCTACTCCTTAATGCCAAATTTTAGCATTGCAACATGTCCATATGTCCATTAATTCTTTATTCAACGTTTTCTTTATAAATTTCTCTCGTCTTTTTTCATGAGAATTTCAAATATTATTCTCGAGTTTGTTTGCCTTTGGAGTTTGGACTCATTATCTTACTTTACGAAGAACTTCCATTCGACTTTTCCTGATTGTAAATTGCTAAGTATAATTTGAAAGTAACACAACCCATCTGTCTTTACAAAACAATATCCAACACTTCTAATCAATGAAAAACTCTTAATTTGAGAATATACATGTTATTACTAAAAAAAGAGAATGCACATTCTTTTTTAATATTCAGAATAAACAACCCTTATATCGATGCATAAGAAGAAAGAAGTTTTTAAGTTTTATTAGGTCAGTTAACAATTGATACCACTTGTTACGACTTTAATTATGTTGGTTTTTCTGGTGTTTGAAGGAAATGTTTGGCAATTTCATGTATTTTGTGATTTAGAGAAAATGGAATAAGAAATTGAGATGATTGACAAATATTTTTAAATCCCTAACTATTTTCAATAATTCCGAAAATGGACGGGTGCATTTGGATGCAACCCCAAGAATAGCAAGAATAGCCCTAATGTTATAGTACAAAAGAAAGTAAATAGTGTACTCTCTTCATTTGTCATTTTGCTTAGTCCCTTTGCTTGCTATTGGTACACAGTATACACACTAAATATTTTGACACTCATCACATGCCCCGTTGCAACTTGCAAGGTTTATATATTTGAGTGCTGGTTAAATGTTACCTATACTTCCATGGTTTTTCAAAACTACTTGAGATTAAAATGCAAGGAGGATATCCATTAATAATGAATTAATTGTTAAACAAACTTCATGGCACGTGAATACGTGATTAGTATGATTGATCCAGTTGTCTGTAATAATTGTTTTTGAATATCAAGCTTTCATATTTTACCCTAGTTTTTCTTGGCATCTTGTGTGAACGAATGATTATCTATATATAATTCAAGAATAATATAGTAAACAACATAAGTGTAAAATTGAGCTAAGAGTTGCATGATTACAGTTGATCAATAAAATTAATACATTTTAAAACAAACAACGGAACAGAGTTCCAACATGATATATTACGATTTTGATACTTAAAAACAGTTGATCACCTAAAAGAGGGAGCATGTCAGTGTGAAAGAAATCCTTCTTGCTTAAAAGAAAATAATCTAATCATCTTTTATCTACAACAGTCAAGTAGATTCCATCAGACAAGGTGCTACAGATAAACCACAAATGATAATATAAAGAACAAGATAGAGCAGCAAAACAACCAAGCTCAAAAGGTAGATTAATTAGCACCCAAACAATACTGGTAAAACAAAACATCACAAATGATAATATAAGAAGAGCAAGATAGAATTGAAAATCAACTAAGCTTAAAGGGTACATTAGCAACAATAAATACTAAAACAAAACATCACAACCGAACAAAATATGGTGTAAATTTTTGCTACCATCATATCCAACAAAAAAGACATCAAGAGTCAACATGACCAGTAAATAGATGTACTCAACTTAAAACATTCGCAAGGTAATACAATGTGTTTCATATTCATGGAGCAGCAGCTGCTGCAGCCTTCCTTGGTGCAGCTTCAGTTCCTGTAACAAATAAAATCAAGAAGAAAAACTAGGTAAATTTTTCATAAGCATAGCTATAACACAATTCTATCTGCAAACAACATTGCAAGGACCTACCCCAAAAAGAAAACGACATTGCAAGGACCTAAACCAAAATTGAAACCCAAAACAGAAAAAGTGGTAGAACAAGTTTGAGATCAACAAACATTCTGGGGACAGCTGGTGAATAAACCAGTCAAACCTTCTCAAAGAACCTACCCCAAAAAGAAGACAAAATTAATTAAGGGAACTACAATTAAAAATAAAAATTAAGAATAATGTCTATACCCTCTCTAAAGCCACTCTTGAACCTCCTTGGCAAATGGCGCAGGTACCTCATCCTGCCAGTACCAGTTGTCTTTCTCCTTATTGCCTTCACACTCCAGTTATCTATATAGCACAACCAGATAAAATGATAATCAATTAGGGGTAATGCATATTTATCTGAATTATAATCAACAGCACCAAATAAAAGTTAAAATGAAAACACTGTTATGGAAACCTTCACGTCCGATTTTAAACGAGGAGAATCCTATAGGAACCTATCTGGATTATTCTTTTGCTAAGACGTAATAATATCTTCAAATATCAGACATTCCCTAATTAGTGCATCTTCAGAATTATGCATAAGAAATAAGCACAACCAAATTAAATATTTATTTTCTATATTTGAACTAGAGAAACAAGTGTAAACTGTGTATCTTATATAATGTAACACAATCAAGTAGTTTACAAATATAATGAAGGAATGTTACTAAATCACAATTATAAATCCAATATAGAACCACTCCAGTGTGAACATTTTAGTACATGAAACATATGACCAGTAAGAATTATGCTAATAGATAATCAAATGTGTCAAATATATTTCTACTAAATTCAGAGTTGTATTACGGGCTTTTTCAAATAGCAGAAATAAAAGTCAGCATTAGGATCACTGGCTAGGGTGGATTTACATTTGCCAAATGGGGGCCAATTGACCCCAATACTAAAAACCCTTAAAACTTGTACTATAGATTATAATATTAAAGATAAAATTGCTATATGCATGCTGAATTTGATCCCCATAGGTTAAAATTGTTATATTTAAATTTCCTAGAAATTTTTATGTGCATATTGATCCCCATAGATTAAATCCTGTTACCGCCTCTGCCCACTGGGAATATTGAAAACACACTAGGCACACTAGTAAGATTAACTACACTCATAATCAGAACGATCAGCATCAGAGACTAGAGTATATGTGCCAACAAATGCTTCCCACAACACAAAACTAATAATTGGGGAAAATAATGAACATACATTTGCGGATTCGGGCAGATGGGTACCCGCATGACCCACAACGGCTCTTTTGTAGGTGAAAGCTTCTCCTACCACACCTCACGCACAGCGTGTGCGTCTTGTTCCTCCTCTTTCCAAAGCTTCCAGTTCCCTTCCCCTGCACGCCATTTCAAATCTAGGGTTAGCTTAAACGATTAGGGTTTTTCAATAAGCTTAACGCGTTATGATTTACCATTTCGCGACGGTGTTCTCCTCAGTCGCCCCTGCTGATTGATTGCGAGCTCGGCTCAACGGCGGCGGCGGCGGCGGTGGGAGCGCGAAAGCCTAAACTCTAGATAAACAGTCTGATATTTATATGTGCTCATGGTATGATAAAACTGGGCTGAAATTAGGCCTGGTTAATAGTTATGGGCTTTCCTTATGGGATTTTAATTTTATCCGTTTATAAACGGATCCTAGGGAGAAATTTCAGGAGAAAAAAAAAATTGACCTGTTTAAAGGCTCTGAATCACATCAATGTAGTTTAGACCTCCGGTTAAAGGAAAAATTGTGAAAATGCCACTTCAAAACTTTCAAATTGTAAAAATGTCATTCTAAATTTTGAAATTGTCAAAATGCCACTCTAAATAATTAATGACTAAAATACCATTCTTCTCCTCTTCTTTCTCCTACCTTCTCTTCTTCTCCTGTTCAAAATGGCGGCTGAGCGCAGCAAAGGGGGTTGTAGAGAAGGGTTTGATGGTGCTGGTGCTTGTCGGAGGAGGAGGGGTTGTGAAGAATGCGAAGACGGACGAGGGGAATCATGCCCGGAAACTGCTTCTTGCGCCTCTTGCGATGGACGAGGGTCAGGTTGGCGGAAGGTGCGGGAGGAGGCGACAGAGAGGGCGGGGGCGAAGATAAACGGGCGAGGGTATTTTAGTTATTAATTATCTGGAGTGACATTTTTACAAATTAATGAAGTTTGGAGTGGCATTTTGACAATTTCAAAGTTTGGAGTGGCATTTTGACAATTTGAAGGTTTTAGAGTGGCATTTTCACAATTTTCCCCCAGTTAAAAGGGTATACGGAAAAAAAGAAGGGAGAATTACATTTTTGTTCATATTGTTTATTGTAGCTCAAGTTTTTTAAATAATAAGAGAATTATTTCTCGAATAGTTTACGGTGACTTGAGATAAAATAATAACTTAGCATTACAATGAAATAAATTAAACTAATTCATAAGATAAATTAATTTATTTATTTCGCATGTGGAATTTGTTGTCAGAGAGAAAATAAAATACTCCTCAATTTTTTAAGTTATGACTTAAATAATAGGTTTCAGTTAAATAAAATTATTTAAATGAATTTAACTTGAAACTTGAAATAAGTAACTTGATATTCTTTAATTTTAAATAGCAATAAAATGCACACTGTGTGAGTGAAAAGACAAAAATAATATAGTAACACGAATTGAACCATTGTAGCATAGTGGTTAGAGACTAGAGTTTCACTTTTTTGAAGGCGAAAGATGGAAGGACTAGAGTTCCACTTGGTCTTTATAAACATCAAATAAAATTTTGACCACTAGACTATAAGTACATATTTATTATTTTATGAAATGATTATATTATAAAATAAATTTAAAAACAAAAATTTAATTAAATTTCAATACATATATGTTTAAAAATTAAAATTACAGGGTTAATTGGCATTTTATAAGAGACGTGTAGATCTATCTTAAATGAACACCTTCAAATGTATTAATTAGGCTATTGGAGACACAAAAAAATAGTTTGTTCACGGAAAACGTATGCGAACTAGGAAACATTTTTTTTCTTGAAAAGAGTTGGAATGCCTTCTCTTCGAAAGAAAGCAATTTTTAAACGCTTCATTTGGGGCCTTCTTTACATGTTCGATTATGTGACCGGTTCAAAATGCTATCTTGACAATTTTGCATAGGAACAAATTTTAGAGGTGTGGTCTCATATTCACTTTTATCTTACTCATATTTTATTCCTATCTTTATTTATTAAAATTGATTTTATTCTATTTTATTCATACCTGTTAAAATTATTAGATAACGAAACAGTAGTGAGTGAATAACGAATAATACTAATATAATAATTAAATTTATTATATTTTACGAATAGTACATCAAAACTCATTCATTTCTCACACATACAATTAAATTACTAATAAATAAAACAAATGTGCAATCAATTTTAACTAAATTATTTTTTTTTATAAAGCATGAGAATTTAAAAATCTCTTCGGACAAATTTAATTATTTAAGTAAATAACAAAACATATAAATAAAAATAACATGATTAATATTTTTATAGCAAAATAATATATACTAAATAACAAAAATACATAACTAATTATTACTCAAATATTCAAATGTTACGTAATTAAATTTTAACATCACTAATTATTGTTCAAATATTATAGTTAAGTTTATTTATATAATTACTCTATAAAATAATGAGTATAAAATAGTTTTAATTTATATTCTTATTCATTTAGATAATAAAAAAAATTCTTACTCATGTTCATTCCAGTAAGCTAACTTGAAAAAAAATTACATCGTATTCTATAGAATACGGTATGAATAAGGTAAGTCGATCCCCGAAACATATAGGCAAAGTTTTGTTATGTGGTTGTCCAGTTTATATTAACTGGAGAGAATAGGATTTTTCCCTCCTCCGTTGGCAACCCTTGCCGTTACATCGATCTCAACAACTCTACCGGACCACGCTTCGTTCACCTTCTCCCGACTCCCGGTCACCACCGTCCATTCCCAACTATGAACAATTAAAGAAATAGGTTTCCTCTCATGGTTCTTCCTCCTCTCGCATTGCAGATCTAGGGTTAGGGTTTCAAACTGCCACGCAATTATGCTATCTTTCAAGGAGAAGTTGGCGGAGAAGCTCTCTCGCGTCCTCGCAGACTCCCCGTCTTCCCCGTCTCCCCCTTCTCCACTGGCCAAATCTGACTACCATGTACTCATTTTTACATACCATAAAGTGTTTCATTTACCGTTTGATCCTTTTTTGTGGGCTGTTATTACATTTATAGCTTCCACTTCTATTGTTGTCTACTAATTTATCTATATTGTACTAATAAGGCGTTCTTACATTTTGTTATTAGCCATTGTGAACACTAATTTGGTTGTCAAATGCAAACATATTCTTCTTTTATACTTGTTGCAATCCCAATTTGCTGCTTAACTAGATATTTTTATTGTGTGCGGTCTAAATCTTAAAGAATGCAATTAAAAGTAGTTTTCTTTTAGTATTTATTTATATTGTTTGATTTATAAATGAATCGCTATATGACATGTAGATTGTTCAGTAATCAATGAGGCCTTATTTTTGTATGTGGCCCTTTTGTTTTCTATTGAGCGGCATAATATATAAGTATTAGAAAATAGAAAGTTATTGTTATTTTTATAGCATTTTTATATCACTGTAATATTTACTTTATGGCATTAAACCACTACAATATTGTTGTATGTTATTAATTGATGCCAGTTGCTTAGCCATTTTTTTTTTCAAACAAAAAGTGAAAAAAAATAATAATAAAAAAGATGTTCTAGTTGTATGCTCAGTGGTATTTCACGATAACAAGTGCTCGGCCAACACTAAAATACTTCCGCTCATTTTTTGAGTGATCGGTGTGCAAATGGGAACTCTGAGCAAATGCCAGCAATAGAATTGACATTTTAGTGCAGAATTCGTATAACTTTAAAGGTTTTTAATTCTGAAACCTGATAAGAAAGCCCCACCCAACAGCATATGTGCACATATCAACTTATATCCACAAGACACAATATAAGATCAAAATAAACCCAAACCAATGTAATAACAGCCAATTCAAATTGGGTTGTGATTTGTAAAGTGCCATCATGTGAAAATTAATAACAAGTGATGACAGTACCTATTTCGGCAGTTGGGTTTTGAATAATTAAACAAAATCTTTCATGTTAATTTTTCAGGCAACACCTTTTACAGAAGACTTAACTTCCCCAAAGAAATCATCATTTTCCTCTTATGTGTTATCTTTCCTCCCCAGTGCAACTGCAAATCCTAACTCTCCTCCCTCTGGCCAAAACCTACAAACACTACCTCCTGAATCTCTTCCCGTAAGGTGGAACAGTGGAGAATGGGAATACAAGCAAGTTGTATTATCTGATGGCGAAAATGATGACAAAAAGTTCGAAGAGACAGTTGACTATGATGAGAAATTGAAATGCTGTAATGGATATCAAGAGGAAAATTTGAAATCACTTTATTCTGATGAGTACCAAAAGCGCCTGTCTGATAAGTCAGAATTTATTTCTCTGAACTTGTTTGATTTCCTTGAATCATCACTTCCTAGCACTATTAAGGGGTCTCACTGGGTCTTGCTATATAGGTATATTGTCCTTTTTCATATTTTTTATCATTTGAGGAACTTTGCCTCGGTGCTCTCAGAGAAACCAATAAGATTCTGTTTTTATTAGTTCTTAATTTCTTATTGTTGGACTGCCTTAGTTTACTGGTGAAGTCTGCCACCTGTACTAACTAATCAATGAGGATTGTCAATCTTATTAATTGTTTACTGGTGACCTGTTTGTAGCTGGTTATTTATACAGATGATATATTGGTATATTTACTCTTTACTTTAAATTAAATTAGGTTCTGATAGTTTTGTCTTTTACTTTAAATCACTTGAAATGATCTACAGCACTTGGAAACATGGAATATCTCTTCGTACTCTCCTTAGAAGAAGTGCCGATCTTCCAGGGCCTTGCTTACTGGTATGGTTTTATCATTTATGTTTAAATGAATTTCTTATTTACTGATTTATTTGCTTCTTTTATTTATTTGTTTGTTTGCTATGTATTAGATTGTGGGAGACTTGAAAGGGGCTACATTTGGGGGTTTGTTGGAGTGTCCTTTGAAGCCTACACCCAAAAGAAAATACCAAGTGAGTTCCTTCATTATAAAGCATACTGCCAACTGGTATGTACCTAACCTGTGCATTACTGCCTTACTGGTACCAATGTTTCATGTTTGTATCTGTATCAGGGAACAAGCCAAACATTTATTTACACTACAAGATATGGCCGACCAAGGCTTTTTAGACCAACTGGTAAGTCACCTTTTTGTGTACATTTTTAGTTGTGTTTGAATTAGTGTTTTACCTTAATTTTGTACAAGTCATTACTAGCAGTTGAAAAACTACCAGGTATGCTTCTCTGATTAATTTTATTGTTTTTAAACTTACATTAAGGTTTCTATAGGTGCAAACAGATACTTTTATATGTGCTTGAATGATGCATTGGCCTTTGGTGGAGGGGGGAATTTCGCATTGTGCCTCGACGAGGATCTGTAAGTTTTTTTTGTGCCAACCACATACATTTCTTCTTGAAATTTTTTTTTTTCGTAGTGCCCAATTTGTTTTGACCAGTTGGGGACAGTGGTAGCGGTCAATGACTCAATATCAGATAGCAGTACCGGTGAAAACCGTGTTTGCTGATTTATCTAAGTATCTCTCTGTCTGTCTGTCTGATTATTTTTTTCATTCCTTTGTTCTGCTTATTTTCTTTTGCTTAGGTTGCATGGAACAAGTGGTCCTAGTGAAACATTTGGTAACGAGTGCTTGGCTTGTGATACTGAGTTTGAATTAAAGAATGTAGAGGTAAGAAAGTAATTTCAAATTATCATTAAGATCTATAAATACTTTTAAGTTGAAAAGGTAGCAATTTGGACTCTGAAATCTTTCCCAACCAGGCCATTTACAGACCAATCATTTGCTTCATCATTTTTTCAATAGAAGAAATGTAAAAATAAAAATCCCACACAGATGTGTTCCCTCTTGTGATGTACTGGCCTTCTGATGTGGCCAGATGGCAATGTTACAGAATATACCCATTATATTTTCCCATTATAATTTTATGCTTCCTTTTTCTTATCCAGCTTTGGGGATTTACTTATATGACAAGGCATCTTGCTAATTGACAGGCATTCTTTTAGTTATTTCCTTATTTTTTTTATTCTTTCCTTAATATTGGCATGGTCATTGCTAGAATGTGTATCGGCAAAAATCATTCATTTGTTCATTATCTGTATGTATAATTATAGAATTCCTTTTCGTTGCTTGTCCTCTTGATTTTATAAAAGAGGTTATATTTATAATGCAGAATCATAGTGGAAAATGGGAAAGTGGTGAGCTATCTGGTAGCAAGTATTAACAACAGTTTCTTGCCAGAACTTGTAGTCCGTCTGCTATTAAAAGTTGTAGTGTTTATAATATGATTCTATCTCGGTTGTACAGAACTTTCATTTTGCAGTCATATATATCATCCACTCTTCTTTTGTTTGGAGATTTGTTGTCAATAACTGTTCATACTGGCAGTAATTAATATAATATGTTATAAAATGTCTTTATGCCTATATATTGTCATTAATAATCCTGGTATTGCCATGTATGTTGAATTATTATACAAGTATATTTACATTTATTGGATATCCTTTAACACGAGATTATAATATTTAGGCACCGAAAAATAATACATCCATCTAAGCAGAAAGCAATCTTAAGGTTAAAACTTAATTTTTGCAAAACATAAATTATCTTTGGTAATTCATTTGGTTTTGGACATTTCATCAAGAAATTATACATTTATTATTATTCTTATTCTGGAATGTATATTTAATGTATACTTTCTTTGCTTATAAATTGGTTTTGTGACTCTGTTTGGGTTTCATTTCTATTCTACCTAACTTGTTTTAGTATCTTCTAAGATTTCTCATGCTCAGAGAATGCGAATTCAACTTGTTTGGAATTAACGATTTGTGAATGCAAATTCAACTTTTTTTAAATTAAAGATTTGGTTGTTGTTGCCGTATTCTTCGGTTATAAATTCTGAATTCTTTTCGTATATATTTTTGGAATGTCTTGTGCGTGTATATCTTTTTCACGTATACATTCTTTGCTTATAAATTCTAAACTTTTACTATACAGAAAAAGAAAATCCCAGACCGGAGGGAATAAAAAGACTCATTTGACGGTTCGGAATATTGTCCTTTTGTTTTATCGTGCTCACTACAATCTAGTCTACATCAGGGACGGTTTTGGTCAACATTTTTGCATAGCTTTCTGCATCAATATTTGACCAAAAATAAAAAAAAAAATGGCCCATGCAGGTCTCGAACCTGCGACCTTCGCGTTATTAGCACGACGCTCTAACCAGCTGAGCTAATAGGCCTTCACATTTTATAGTTTAAATCTATTTAACATATTTTGAAATCGTATAGTTTTCGCCAGTCGATCCAATTCTCATTAGTATAATAATTAATGACATATTGCTTGTTATAAGTAATTTAATAACCGTCTAGATTAAATTAATGATGATGCTATATGGAAGGATCTATCTGAGCAACTAAAAATCTTACCTCTGAAGTTGATAGATGATAGAGTGATGACGCGAGTTCAAACAGTTTAATAATTTCAAATGCAAAATATAACGTTATAATTTAAAGAGAGCGATTAATAGTCTTCTCCATTCTGTCTCCTAAATGTTCTCCTAACTAATTGATGCATAAAGTACGGTGATGACTACTAATTAACTGGAAAAACAATAACTACTTGAGGGACCACTTATATTTGAAAATAGTTACAACTGGCGCGCGCATGTATGAACACTTATTCGCGCAAGTATTCTTATATAGTATATCAAGTATTCATACCTAAAACATCAAATATTGAACAAAAAAATGGATTTCAATTTTCTTTTCTCTCTAGTCACACATCCATCTTTTACACGTTTTTAAAAATGAGATTTTTTTCTCCGTTTAATCTCGTCAATATTTCTAATGATCTGTAAGAAATTTTGCAAATCTAAAACCACGAATGTTTTCTACATAATTTTCTCTTTCAAATGAGATCCATGATGAAGTATTTTCGGGTTCTTCGTTGTTCAAGTACTTATACCTCGTCGAGAAAGTATTCATACATTGTCAAGTATTTTTCTCTAAAATGTCAAGTATTAATACTTACTCAGTAATTGGTTCCAAATTGTTCAGAGAACAAACTTTCATGTGCAGGAAATAATTTTATAAAAGAATTTGTAGGTCCAATGTCCTACAAAATAATACAAAAATGAATAAATTTTATGAAAATATTGATACTAAAATTTAGAAAGCATTCATAGTAAAACATATAAAGCATTCATACTATAACTTTCAAAGTATCATTAATATAAAATATTCAAACTACAGAATATTTATACTAAAATATATAAAATATTCATACTAAAATATTGGAAGTATACATAACAAAATCAATAAAATTAATCTTACTGAAACAAAATAAATATTCACACTATAAAATTGAAAGTATTCATATTAGAAGAGGTAAAGTATTCATATCAAGGTTCTGCTAATTTCAAAGTAACACACAATTGGATAAATTTTATGAAAGTATTCATACTAAAACTTAGAAAGTATTCACACTAAAACATATAAAACATTCGATTATTTCGCATTGGGTTAAGTATGGCCTTTATATTTACTATATTCTTTGTTTAAAATACATATATAGCCCAAAACAATAACATATAAAATTAAACTGCATATATATATATATATATATATATATATATATATGATTCATATATAAATCCACAAAAATAAAGTATAGTTTGATACTTTTTCACAAACAAACTTTAAAATCAGGACTGTTCAAATCCTTTCTACACGAATGTCAAAGCACAATAATACTAGTCCATTTTGAATAGGCACCTTAAAAAGTTCGGTCCGACTTAAGATAAACTGAAAATTTGAAATTTCACATAAGGATACGGACCCATGCATGGTTTTGTTGCAGTAACCATTTAATTTTGACCAGTACATGTTGTTTTTCTTTAATGGAATTAATTAACATTCAAGAATGCATTTTTTGACTCATGCGCGGCGGCCATAGGGTGGGAGACATGGAGAGGAACGGAACTGGTGAGGAAATGGAGTCTTTATTAATTGAAGTAATTAGTTTGACAGAAGTGCGGGAACAAAATTTCTACTCTAATTTAAAATTATAAATAGATGAAGTGAGTTGGAACTATTTCTAGATAAGGTTCAAATATTTTTTAAACTAGTATTCCAAACATAATTGGATTAGTGAAGGGTTGAAAATTTTAGAAAGGGAATAAAATCAGATGCTTCCATTACTAATTAAAGTTCAGATTAATTAGAGCATCTGCATCTCTGAAACTATCAGAGTTTCTAATCCTAGGTGGCAGTTTTTAAATTAGTTTTAGAAATGTAGATGAGTTTCTTAATTAACAAAATCAATTTTGTTAAGTAGTTCATAATTAGAAATTGTTTTAAAACTGTAACCTGGCGAAACTATTGGTTTATTTTCTCTCCCGCGTACCATGGCGCGCGCTCTCTCTAACGAAAAAATAATTTACGGAGAAAATATTTTCCCAATTTGAGACACCTCTGTTTATCATATTTCTTGCCGATTGTTGCACTGAATTCGTTTCTTTCCCCTCTTCGAGCTTCACCGCTTCCTGAATCCTGACCCTGGACGGGCTTCGGATCTATGTCATTTGACGCTCTTCACCCGTCATTCAAACACCAACCAGTCCCCCGTCTCTATCGTACAATCTTCCAAAAATGGATCTTATCCCTTTCTCCAATTTAATTTTGTCCCAAATCTATCGAACCTAAACCTATTAAAGATCAGTTATGAGCTCCCGCCATTCTTCCGTCCTTCGCGATGCACGCTTTCTCCGCTGCTGATGGCTTCATAGCTGGTGCCTAATTAGTTGATCAATCCACAATTTAATTTTTATGTTGGGTTTTTTCTTCAAATCGCTGAGGTGCATACTGCTTTGGGTCTCTTCTAATGTTGTTCTTTTTTTTTGGATTGTTCGAGCAGTGAAGGAAGGAGTCAATGAGATGATTAAGTGTTTGGCGAACGAGCCCTCTGTGGGGCTTTACTTCGTGCAACAGCATGCTCAAGCTTCCATGCCCAATCTCCTCTCAGTTAAGGTCGTTTTGTTTTCTCAATTCAGCAATTTTACAATTGATCTTTTTCTTTCGATATCAAAAAGAGGAAACAAAGGAATACAATTAGCAGATATAAAGGTAATTAATTGAGAATTCTTTTCATATATAGGAAAAATTAGCTGAGGAGGTGCATGAGGTAACATTTCATACAGATGATATAGAGGATTCAATATGTGTGGTGAGATCGATGACAGAATTTGGGCTCCCAATTGCTGATGACATGATTAAAGATATAAATCAATCTCTTCGTACCATATCGTCTTCCCAACCTAAGAGAGGGTATTCATTTTACAATCTGTACATACAAGGTTTTTTTTTTTTTCTATGTGTGTGGCCCCTTTGGTGTTCAGTGGGCATAATTGAGGGTATTCTGAAACTGATTTGGGTTAAATTACGGACAGTTGAAGCTTAATTAGACAAATCAATGTCCCTTACTTGCTGATTTTGGTAAAGCTGTTAACAATAGACCTTAGTTGCACAAAGTCACAGACAGCTGGGGTTGATCTGGGTTAAACTGAAGACAATGCCGGTACCAACACTGGTATGGAATCAGGGGGGCCGAGGGAAGGTTCTACAACTGGGATACATACCGGAACACACTCCGGCAGCCAACCTGAGGGCCGAGATGCACTGACTGGCATGGAACAAGGCTGCATACCTGCTGGTACAGAAACTGGTACGGAGGAAGGAGCAACACTGGACTTTGGGGAGAGAGTTGGGGTCGGATGAACTTAATCACTGGTATGTACCGAATGTCGAAGGGAGACTGCAAGAAGAATTGATTTAACAACACCAGTTCTTGGCTTTTCTTTTTATCTTCTTAATTTCCAATTTTACCCTTTTCTTTGCTATTTCCATTTTCTTACTCCTCAGATGTTTGTGAATCTTCAGTTTCTGTTACTTTACTCCTGTTATAAAATTTCTGTAACATTTTATCATCAATGAATCAAATGTGAGCATTGACTCACATTTTTTCTCAAAAAAAAGGATACTGTACCATACCAGTCTAGTGCTGTAAAGTCCCACCGAAATTGGAGCTCATGCATTAACCAGAAATCTTATGAAACTAGGTTCCCTTGAATTTATACCATGTAGTCTGGAGATCCATATGCAGTGGAAGTAATAATGTATATGTTTATTGTTGAAGTAATAGTTTAGCAATATGTTTGGTTGTAGTTTAGCTGTGCATTTAATTTTATTGTTTTTATACTTAAGGCTTCTGTACCAGTTAGGCTATGAACAATTAAACATGTGCATCATATTTCTTACCAAGCAAATCACAGAGAAGGAGCATCTAAAGGTGCTATCAAGCGCATTTTTTTTTCTTGAACAGTGGAAGTAATAATGTATATGTTTTTTAGAGATTTTCCAAAAACAAACTTAATTATTTGGAAAAACAAACAAATATTGTTATTTAAATATTGATAAAAATTATGGAATTATATAGTTTTCTTTTTTATAGCTTTGTTATCAAGTACTCATGTTTTGTTATGATGTTGAACTTTGTAATTGTAATAATGGTATTACTCTAATATATTATGACATGCTTCTTTGTTTTAGTTTTTATTTTTATGAGTGAGTCTATGGTACTATGCATATCACGATTTAGTCCGTAATACGAATCAATATTTTCGTTTTCAAAACTCTAACGGTCGATCGGAACCGTTTAAAATGATTTTCATATGAATATATACTTGCATACCAATTTTTTTTATTTTTTTAAATTTTTTTACTATTTTTTAAGATGGGTAGAAAATCACTGTTTTTGGACGGTCCAGAATTTTAAGATCAAGTGATTTTCTAACTATCTTAAAAAATAGTAAAAAAATTCTCAAAAATATAAAATTTGGTCTGCAAGTAGATGTTTATATGGGGATCATGTTGAACGGTTCGGATCGACCATTAAGATTTTGAAAACGGAAATATTAATCCGTATTATGAATCAACCTGTGATATGCATAGTACCATAGACTCAAGAACTTTTGTGATTTGGGGAGAATAGTTATTACAAAATCTCAGCTACACACCGGGAAGTTGCAAGGATTAGTTCAATTTCAAGGTACCAGAAAGAATGTGCAAAGAATAGACATAAAATGCGACATGTAAGTAATAGAAAACTGTAAGCACAATCATCCATAAAATAAAGACATACCAATTTTCTTTGTATTGCGATTCCCTTGTTACCCCACATATCAGTGCTTTCCCTCAAATAAGCCCTGATGAAACTTCATCCGTCCGAGACCTGATCCTACTCATTGAAGAATTAACGACTCCAAAGTCTCCGAGAAAGTCCAAACAATTTGGCCCCAAAATCACAATTTTCAACTTGTATTATACCTACTACACATTCATAAATCTCGAATGTGGAAGCACCTAACATCTATAACTCCTTTCCATTTGACATTTGTCTTCAGATATTTTAAATAACTCTATTAATCACTATTCACTAGATATAATATACTCAATTACGAGTAGAACTAGGGTGCTCCTAGGAGTACCAAGCTCCTTTGTATTCTTAATTATAAAATCTATCGGATTAACTTCGAACGACGAATTCAAACTGTAGAAATTCTTCTACCTTACGAGTAATACGTCTACATGTGAAAATTTTAAAATTTCGAATTAATTTAGTATAAGTCAAGTGGTCAAAAGTCTTTTAAAAAATGAATGCATTAAAATTAATTTAGAAACCTTCTAAATTTGACACTTGACTTTATACTAAATTAATTCAAAACTTTAAAATTTTCACATGTCGATGCATCACTCGTAAGGTAGAAGAATTTCAACAGTTTGGATTCGTTGTTCGAAGTTAATCCGATAAATTTTAGAGTTAAAGAGTACAGAGGAGCTTTGTACTCCTAGGAGCACCCTAGTTCTACTCAATTATTACTGAAACGATAGCTGTCTAGAGAATTTAGAAGAAAGAGAATCTATAATTGATTTTATTAACTGTAACCTTTTGACTTGAGTACAATGCTTTATATTTACTGAGTCTAGCTCAGTGTTGTAAAAAACGTTGTTAACGACCGTTTAAACGGAAACGGTGGCCAAACCGTTACGCACACTGTTAATGAACGCAATTTTGCAGTTTCGAACATTTAATCAGCTGTTTTTTCGATTAATCGGTCGTTTATTTCCGTTTTTTTCCGTTTATTCCAGTGAAAATTTATTTTTCACATTGTTTTTTTTCTATGATAGTGTGTGATAATAAGATTTATAAATCATGTATTATAGCTTTATTTGTACTTGGATATACATCCAATATTTTTTATATATATATTTTTTTCTTCTTACTTACTTTGAAATTGATTAATTCTTCTATTATTTATATACCATATATTTCTTTTACTTACTGATATAATATTTATAATATTTTCAATTAGTACGACATGTTTATTTATGAAATTAAATTATTATCATAAATTAAATTTAGTGATTTTATATTTGAATATTTTCTTGCTTTCAACTAATATATTATTAGTATTTGAAAAAACTTAATTTTCAAATTTAGTTTTTATTAAATAAATATATTACTTACATATACAAAATAATTATGTGTTAAAAAAAATAAACATAATTATAATAATAAAACTAACTTAAATTAAATTTATTTGATAAATTTAATAAGTCAAATAAATTATTTTTAATAAATTATAATATATATACATAAATTTAATAAATTTAATAAAAACGTTAAAATTCTTGATTAATCGACAGCATACTGATTAATCACTTGACAGCATCTCGGTCGTCGGACGATTAATCACTTGACAGCATCCCGGTCGTCGGACGACCGCATACCGTTATTTACAACACCTATCTAGCTATCTTTACAAACTCATAACTAAACAGGTTCCTATTTCTAGATGATTACAATAAAGCCCAATCAATAGACCGAAGTCTACATTTGATCCTATAGCTGTAATAATTACCTTAGCTTCCGTTCCAATGTGGTCAAGACCTCCCGAGGGAGATGCTATTACTATTTTCACATTAGTTCCAAACTTCCAGTTAGAGTGACTCGAGTAACAATAGGAGCAGCGCAAGAACTCAAAACAATTTATGTACAACAGAAGAAATTATGGCTAACTTAAAATACAAAAGAGCAACATAAACATACATATTTTTCAAGCACAATCATAAACGCAATCCTGACAGATAAACAGCTAACAAAACATTTGAAACATCCAAAGGTTAAAAATGAAACCCATGGTTACATACACCATCCAGCATTATTATTTTCAAGTAATACACATAAACCAAATTAAACCCTAGTTCCCTTGGGCTCTGCACCGGGACCACCAACACCATAGTCAGGGTCTCTATAGGCCGGCCCAAATCTGTTGCTGAAAAGCCCAGCATGGAGAAGTAACACTTCCAGAAGCTGTGTGAAGGTCAGGATTATGACAAACGCCTCCAGAACTCGCAGCCTCCAGCCTCTCCCAGCACTAGCTGATATCTCCTTGCATGCCAGCCTACAATAATATATATTACAAGCACATTAAAAACTTACAAAACACCTATCAACTAGAATTATGAAAATCAGATATACAGCACTACAACAATGAAAATACTATATAATGATATACCCGGTGGGAAAAAAAAAAAAAAAGAAGCAAAAATGCAGGAGCAAATAAATATTTTTAAATTACCCAAATGCTAAGGCAGTGATAGCCCAGGTGATCAAGGCGACAGCTGCACTGGTGGGAAGACTGTCATGCCTATAGACACGAATATGGTGAATTCCCGCCAGCTTTGACACAGCTCCAACGACTCCAGCCAGGATTGCAAAGACAAGGAAGTAGAAGGTTGCTCCATTTGGGGCAAAACCTGTACATTATTTATGTCACCAAAAATATTAATTAATTAAAACCCAATTTAATTTCATGCTTAATTAGCTTGTTCAGGGCACACCAGCCATTGATGAAATCTTGATATTAATTAATCAGACGCATTCGTGTAATTAATCTTGATTCTTGACCGTTAATTAAAAAGAAAAAGAAAAACAAACCTGGACGGTTGGTTGTGCCATTGATGAAATGATTCAAGCACCAACTGGCGAACCCAATAACAACAATATACATAATCAGATTCAACACCAGCAATGGTGCCATCGCATTTCTCCCCATTCCAGTCGCCATTCCTAGCTAGCTAGAGCTCTTGCTTGCTTTGTTTTTATTTCCTCTAGTAGTTTCTTTTTCTTTTGTTTGCTTTATGAGATGAGATACAGAGATGGAAATGGATGAGAACATGGGTCTGAATAAATACACAGCGGAAGAGAGGTGAATGTGACGCGTGTTAGAGTGGGGGAGCTAAAAGGGCTGCTGCGGTGGGTTTACATGCGTTTGCCACGTGTCTCATGCTCCGTTCGTTTCTATTGAGTCACCGCCTTTTCGCCTAGTTCCTTCTTCTCAAACTTAATCGATCTTCTCCAGTTCCCGTACGTATATGGTTTTCGTCGGTCTATGTTAATTAAGTACTTCAGTAATATTACATTTGTAATAATAAAAATTATACAGGAAGAAATTTACAAAACAAACTACTTCAGTAAATTCCTAACGGTATCCTAAAACATACTTATTATCATGACAATCTTTTGATCTCTTGCAACATGGGAGATGGTGGGAATATCCTGTTTTGCAAGGACTGGAGAGGGAATGCTCTCTCTTTTAACGGTTACTTTGGATTCACTATGAGTCTATGATGCTGTGAGTTTATCTCTTTAACTATGGAAAAAATTATAAAATGTGGGATTTGGATCATATTCATACCTACATGTCTTGATAGGCAGACCCAACCAGAAACTTGAACCGTCCGATTAGATCAATCTTTATCAATTGCCTATATATATTAAACATTTACGTACTCAGATTGATTAACCGACATCCGAATCTGCACTCTATTCTCCATCCATGCAGCAATTTATTTATCATTTTTAAATTAATATATTATATATGTATATATTGTAATAACTTTAAATGTTAAAAATTATATATCTCTAGTCAATAAATAGATAGTTCATGTTAGTTAATATGTAGAAAATTGGGTGGATAACGAATTCCAGAAAAAAAGGATAATTTAGATTGAATAGTTTATATAAGATAAATTAAAGTTGGTTATTAATATGGGATATGGGGCAATAACGAAACTAAAAAAAATATTCATTTGTCTATTTATTTATGGAATACTGTTCTGAATAAAGAATAATTATTTATTATATACGATGCATGAAATAATTCCTGCATTGGGGGAAAACATTTAATATTAGTTGGCTGATATATTATTTTAATATTGTGCTATATATTTATATAGATTTAGATGTAGTAAAGGATGTACGTAGGAGCACATTCACATTAGACTTTAGTATAGTCTAAGCTCAGTCACATTAGACTTTAGTATAGTCTAAGCTCAGAGACAGAATTAGAAAATAGAAATTAAATAATTGAAAAATCAGATATAATGTAATTTTATTTTATAAGAAAGACTAAAAAATATCAATGCAGGTGAAAATTTCAATTTTAATGGACTTAAAAGTATAAAGTTTCAATTTATAGAGTCCATATGCATGCTTCGCTTATATTTAGTCTCTTTTTCTTACAACTATATTCCGCTCTTGCCCAACAATTACTATCTCTTTCATCAATGTTGCTACTCTCACTTTCACATTTAGACTTGAAAATTTAGTATTACTATATGTTTATTGTTTTTTATATAAAAAATATATATTATGTAGTAGAACATATATTGTTTTGGATGAAATTTATAGTTTTAAATTTGTACTTTAATATTTTGATGAAATTTGAATTGTTAATATTTTTGCTCACTCTTAGCTCAAATTCTGACTATGCCGCTGCAATATCCCATGTCTAGGACTGACAAAATAACTTGTGGTTTGTGGTTGGTTCGAAATCGATTCAAAAAAAGTTTATAATTAGCTCGTTATTATAACAGTTCAAATTCGATCTATCTCGTCATTGTGGCTTGTTTTTTATCTCGTTACAAGAAGAAGTTGAAGTTATTTGTCAACTCTTTCATTATATTTTTTGTGCCCATCATGAGAGAACAGAACTTATTGCAAGAAGAAGAGGTAATTATTTCCGACTTGTGGTATATGATGAGTAACTTATATCATTAAATTGACAAAAAAAAAATGATCTGTATACAACTTACAGTACGAATAAATTGACTTGACTAAAATCAATGACAATATCGACTCGTTTTAATATGAGCCGAGTTTAATTTTTTTGCCTAATTCGCTTCGGCTGATAAGTCCTGTACATCACATACTCGTGTTATTGTTGAATTTTGTAATTGAACACGGAATCCGTTAAGAACGTGCAAGGGACCTTGGGCTGAAGTTAAACTACATGGGCTGTGATATGTGAGTTGGGCTTTGCTTTCTGGAAATAATTTAGATTGCTAAAAATAAGTAGCTTGATTTTCCCAAATCCTAATTATGTAATCACAACCTAGCGACTAAATTATTTATTAATTAACAAGTCTTCAATTACTTTATAGATTCGGAAGCAGGGATTGAATCATTGAAATCCAACATAGCCGCAAGTTGCGTAGTGCAAATCATACAATTTCAACATAGCATTCAACACTTTAAATCTTTCGCTTGACTTCGCAAGCAAAGCATTATTATATTATTGTATTTTCAAAAAGAGACGTATTAACTATCATTGGAGATGATTCTACTTCTTACCCTTTCATCAATCAATAAATATTTTATCAGTCGTAAGTGTTAACATGAAATATCTTTATTAGTTAACAAACTAACAAACTAATTAAAGGAGGGAAATGTCTTAACATTCAAAATTATTTTCTTCCAAAAACCATTTACTCTATGTATGACCCCTTATTAGACCATTTCTTCCCAAAGCAATACCTGATTTGGTGTGAAACCAATCTTGAGCAAGCTATGTACGTATGAGGCGTATATTATTAGACCATTTTTCGAATTCACCTCCTCTCCAAAATTGCATCAGGGAATCATATATAATTAGTGAATCCGGGCCATTCTTTTTAACTTGGCACAAATCTCAAAGCCCAATAATACTGCCCCTGCACTAGCCCGAATCCCAAAGCGATGAGATTTAATCTCAAACCGTAAAGTGAGATCCAGCTTCTAAAGTATTGGAGAGGAGTTGAATCACCATTTTTCACCGTCTCGGATGCATCCATCCAGTACTAGATGTTTTTTTGTTTGAGTGAGGTTATGGTAATATCACATAACGGTATGCTTTATAAAATTATATCTCTATTTTAATAATTCAAACAGTCGATCTAAACTGTTCAATATGATCTTCATATGGAATGTACATACATATTAAATTTTATAATTTATAATTTTTTTTTTACTATCTTTTAGAAAGGTCAAAAATCAATTGATTTGAAAATTTTGGACCATCCGAAAACAACGGTTTACTACCTATCTAAAAAATTGCAAAAAAAAATTTTAAAAATATATAAAATATATAATTTGGTTTACAAATACATTTTGATATGAAAATCATATTTAACGGTTCAGATTGACTGTTTAAATTTTCAAAATAAAGATATAGACCCATGACACGAGTTAATACATAATATACTTATTAGCATACCTTCAGTATTTTTTCTTTATCAATTATCGAAGTGCTATATGTTCAGCTGTACAATCAAAGCAACAAAATTTTTGAAAAAGAAAGCAAAGTTGTTCGATCGATCAAACGGCTTGAGAGAACCTGGTTCTCCGGTGTCGGTGTATTCCCACCTTGTGCGCTCAGGTCAATTTTTGAGATTCGATGCGGCCCCGTGAAGCGATGAACAAAAGAGCAACTATGTTTTAAACCCGTAAGTTACAATGATGAAACTCATTGCACCATGAGTTGTACTGTTTTCGTCACTTACACTGTGATTAGAACGAGCCTTTTCTCTCTCAAATGAGAAATGGAATGAGAATTCACACTTGTCGTCTGATTGGAACAGAAGTCTCAAAGAGAGATGATTAGATTTGGTGCGATTTGAGAGGGGTTATTTTCTCTTGTGAAATCACAGCAACCTAGAAGGTATTTGACGGGAATTGATTTCGTCGCAATGAAATTATGTTATTGTTCTTTCAGTGACGAGAGAAGTTGAAGCTGAAGAGTAAGAAGCAGAAGCGGAGATAAAGCTGAGACAGATTGTGACCGAATCGCCTAGTAGGTGTTTTTCCAGCTTGACCTTTGTCTCTGTTTTCGTCTTCCTTTAGCTTGGTTTTAAACTTTTCGTTGTTTCTCCTCCTCTATATGAAAGGCAGTCCATTTTATTTGATAATGGCATGTGTTGTAATTAAATGAATTTTGGAGGTTTTCTTTTACCATCAAATATTGAATTCTTCTTTCTACTTTACTTCTTCCAATCAGTAAAATTCAATTTCAAATCTATTCTAATCCTTTCTTCTCTATTGAATTGAATTCTATTTTCTATGATTATTATTCTGATCACAGTGTTAATATATGAATAGTAGCAAACCAAAGCCTCAGATGCAAATATCGGCTGAAACAACGGTTCACGTCAAATCTCACCACCAAATTTTTAATTCGTAGCATTAAAGTAGCTTGTAGTTGAAAAAACCTCGATATATATCAGAAATGTAGCATTAGTATGACTGTTATTTAGAGATAAAACTGATATTTTTTTTTAATGAAAGATAGATGTCTAAGCTTTCAAATTACTCATTTCTGAGATATATAGGGGAGGCTAGATGAATATGTGTGATGTAATTTCGTTTTATGAGGAAAGCTAACCGTAATAATTTTTATAAATGTTAAAAAAATTAAAGGACAGTAGTGAAAAAAATTAATTCTTAGAGGTGACTAAGTCATTTTTGACTTGACTTGTGTTTCACCACTGCTCATATTATTATAACAAACATGTTTTTTTTTTATCAGTTTCGAACTTATAACTTTCTACATCAGAGACTATATGTCTTTGTTATTAGACCAAAAAATAGTTCTTGAGATAAAACTGATACCTAATTTGTATTTTACTAAGAGTTAAGTTTTCATTTCACTCTAATTCTTTTACTTATTTTTTTAATTTAAATAATTACGTAATATTTGCCATTGTAACTAGAAAAAAAACCATATAGATATTTGTCGTTGTTAGTACCTCAAAATTATATGCAAGATGCAGTAAGAACAAATGTCGAGGATCAGAAACTTAAACTCAGATTTTTAAGATTCAAAAGATTTTTTTTGTTTGGAGAACAAGACTTTTCTGATTTCACATTGGAAAACTACAACATCTTTGCGAGCTTTCTATATTGCGGTAATAAGAAATCAAAATTTCCTATCAAAAGTTAAAGTTTTAATTTTTATTTGTATTTTTTGATATCATTGATCTGCAAATTACTTTTTTTTATCAAAATAAAAAATAAATTACTTGTCTACAAATTAATATACGATCCAAAATATAAAAATAAAAATATTATTTTTTCTGTTTTTATTTTAATCGGTGATATTACCTAGAGCGAGAAGAATTCTCAAAAGACCATTTGTTTCAATAAAAAGTTATCTTGACACAATATGTTGGTAGTTGGTACTACCTATGTCACCATTTGTAAAATATTGTGTTTTCGGATATCTTATTTTAACATCGTCTTTCTACAAATTTATGAATCTTGGTTTATTTTATTAAATTAATTACCTTGATGGTACGTACTAGGTAGGCTGTAAATAAACAAATTATGTATTTTCATATAATAAAAAAATTAATCTATTTTTTATATCTTCCTGTCCGTCTCATACATCTCGTAATTCGTAACGTAACCTCCTTCCTATATATTTCTCATAGCTTAAAAACAAAAGCAAAAAAGAAAAAAAGAAAAAAAACAAAGACATCACCACATATACGCCTCCTGTACGTCAATCTTGGCCACTGGATTTGTCTGTTGTCCGGTTCTGATTGTTTTTATCTCCCGCATTGTTTTGGAAAGTTCTCCGCTGTTCTAAGTTCTAACGGGTGCCTGGTGGGTGGGGTCTACTGTTGAGCCTCATTGGCCTGGTGCGGTGTGCAACAGCGCAACTGTGCATCGTCAGTGCATGCCCCTTTTCTGAATCCATCAAAGCTCGTTTATAAAGTCCCGTTCAAGTAGATAGATGCATGACATGATCACATGACTAAAAATCAAACAAGAGTGTGTTTAGGAATGTTTATTTATGTGTGTGTGTGTGTGTGTGGGGACTGGGGAGTTCGATAGATAAGTTGTTATTTTTTTTTTAATTTATAAATATGAGTACAGATATGGATAAGATTTTTTTGAATTAGCTTAATGAAAAAGAATATAAATGATAACTATTTCGTACATACTATCATGTAGAATAATTATAAAAAATAAAATTATATTTAATATATATTCATATGAAAATGAAGTATGATGTAATATAGTTTTATTCCGATCTAAATATATATGATGTCGTTCCAAATTAAAAAAAATATCATTCATTTTTTTTTCTCTCTTGTTTAAAAAAATATTTGATTGAAAGTATAGGAAGTCAATGACATCTTTTATTCATTTATTCTATTTATATCATATTCGATAAAAACATATATAAATAAAGTATTTTATTGAAAACACACTAATTTTAACTTTTTTTTAATAAACTAAATCCATTTTTCTCCAAGTTTTTTTTCCTTTTACCTTTGTCTTCTCTTTTACTATTTCAATTTTTTTGTTTTTACAGAACATCCCGATTCAAATAGCACGCTGAAAAGCCGGTTCCACTTGTCAAACGGAACTTGTAGATAGGGTTTATATATATAATTAATCTTTACAAAAATATATTGATTGCCCCCACCTAATTGCGAATCATGCAATTGTCACTATTAATATATATATATATATGGGATAATGTTGTTTGTAGAAGACATAATCATTTGGTTGGGTGAAGGAATAAAACAACTGGGATCGAACCTCATTTTTGTTTGTTGAATTTAGTTTAGTGGATCTGGATCGACTTGTTTATTAAAAAAAAAGTTAAAAAAAAATTTATCTATGTATAAAAAAAATGTTAGACACTGTGACTAACACACCGTGACTAAAATATCAAAGGTGGTCACGGCACGCGAGTCACGCTGTGCCCAAACATGCCGTATCCGAACGTAACTGGTCACGCTTGCCACGTTTAACTATTTTTTTTTCATAATTTATGTTAGTTTATTCAAGATTCACTGTTTTATCAAGATCTAACAATCCTAATTACCGTGCTCCGCCGTGCCATTTTTTCCACTCTAACGCTAGCTACTCTCTAAGTTCCGACGATACTACACTCTTGACTCCGATTGGCTTCCTTCTCTCTTTCATTCTCCTCTCTGCTTAAGGAGGTAGAGAAGAGAGAGCAGGAATATATTATTGTGTCAGAGGTGGAAACTTGAAGAAAAGAGATGTGAAACGAGAGACCGTAACTAAGTAGATATAGAGTTTTGAGTTTTTTTTTCTTTTTCTTTTTTTGGAAGTCGCTGGGAGAGAGCTTTTTAAAAATTGTTGGTTTGAAACGTGATTTCATTGTGATCCTTGAGGCATCTCAAATTTTGACTTGAGATATCTCCTTTACTTGCACCATGTTTGATTAGTGCTGTTTTCTTTTGTTGCATTCTTAATTTAAGAAATACAAAAATATAAATTTTATAAAATTGAAGGACAGAATGGCATTCATTAACATCGATCTCATATTAGTTTCTAATGAAGAATATATTAATTTATTACTTCATTTCCTTCCCTTCATTTCTTTCACTATCCCCTGTCCAAAACAAAATATTACAAGTAAATTTTAATACAAAAAAGTTACATAAAATAATAAAAAAGCAAAGCAATAAATTACACTCATCGTCAGATCTTAGATTTCTTGAAAATTATATTTCACTGCAGGTTGGAACGAATACAATTTTTTTTTTTATCAAAGTGTTCAAAATAATAAGTACAATACTACATTTTGATATTTAGGTTAATAATGCATCAAGCTTTATAACACGTGTAGGAATCCTTTCTAGTAACGCAAATTTTGAGTTTGGATCCGGACCGTCCAATTATAATCCAGACTAATTCGGTCTAAGGTCTAAGGTCTAAGGTGAAATACAAATATTCTCTTTAATAACCGTGCCAAAGTAAATCAAATTTAAAATTTGAGTTGCCTGAGGTGATATGAATTCTTACAACACCAGAGCCTTTTGGTGCTAATTAACATAATCGAAATAACCGTGCTGATGGATAATTATTCAAGACATGTTCGTCACAGTTTCAAGCATCCAAAATTATTTTGTTTCATACGGAGCTTTTGAATTGTGGGTACTACTTTTTGCCCCTTTTTTTGTTTTTTTGTTTTTGCTTAATTAATCTCCATTGGCATAAGATATCTTTGCAAAATATTATTAGTTGTCAATTTATACGATAGTGAGGTCAAACTGATCATCTGCTGCTCGTCAATTTTCTTCAAATCCAAGGGACCACGCGGATTTCAATCCTACCCGAATCCAATAGCATACAGCCATACACTACTAGAACTACAGTCTACAGTATAGTAAGATCCAACAAGTAATTAATACTCCATTTATGGATCGGGCTGGTTAACCCATGGCTAGTGCCTACTGCCTAGTGAGATAATTCGGAAAAAAAAGAACCAGATTATATATTTTGCAATATAAATAAGAGAGTGAGGTTTTGCTATTGTGCACATACTATGGATTAATATTTTCATTTTCAAAATTCAAACAGTCGATCTAAATTCTTTAAAATGAGCTACATATGAAAATGTACATACAAATTAAATTTTACATATTTTAGGAACTTTTTGCTCACTTTTTAGTTTTGTAGAAATGAGTATTTTTGAATTGTCAAAAATCTTTAGATCAAGTGGTTTTTGACGGGTTTTTTTATTAATCGAAATTAAATTAAATAAATATCGAAAAGAAGGAACGATGTCGAATTTTTTCGAAATCTCATAAGGATGGTGACACTGTCCACGTCCCTGTGGACGGTGACAAAATTAACGTCCTTGTTAATTATAATCAAACCCTCATCAACCTTAACCCAAACGGTGGTCCGAAGAAAAAAAAAAATAGAGGACGAGGACTCTGTTAACGTCCCTGGGGACGTTTATACTGTCAACGTCCAGGGGTGAGTCCGAAAAAAAAAAGAAAAAGAAATTGCGGACGGTGACACTATTACCGTCCATACGGATGTGAATTCTATCAACGTCCTCCTTTCCCTTTTATCTCAACGAAATTTTGACGAAGCAGAAACAAACTTTCAAACTTTCATGAAGCAGAAGTACTACTTCGAAGCACAGAGGAGATTAGACTTCAGGGAAAAAATTATCAGATTCTAAAACGAAGTTATCTCAATTTAATTTAAATTTAATTTGTAGTTAGCCGGCAGATTAAATATTTTGCTTCTATTGATTCATTTGATAAATATTGTAATAATTATATATATCTTATAAAATTATCTACTTGTTAAGATTTTTTATATTTATTATTTGTCATAATTTATATTCTCTAGATTATTTATTATGTAAGAATTGTAATTTTATGAAAACAAATTTAAAAAATTATACGTTAAAAAAATTATACGTTATTTATTCATTATATGTGATTTATTCATTACACGTGATTTATTCATTTATTTTGTAAGAATTGTAATTTGGAACAATAAATTATAGGCTATTGATAAAAAAAAAATTATTCATTTATTTATTCATTTATTTATTCATTCATTTATTCATTCATTTATTTTGTAATTATTCATTTATTCATTATTTTGTAGGTTATTGATAAAAAAAAAAGAATCATGTTAATATTGAGGATCCATTTTGGCGGTGAAATACAATACAGTAAAAGTGGAGTACGATATAGTACTAGCTCTCAATTCGCATTGAGCGTAGCTGGTGAACAATATTGGTATGATGTGAAAGGTGAAATTTATCGACAACTTGGATATTTCGAAAGTGAGTACAACCTGAAAGCACATGCACGGGTTAATGTTGGTACAACAACCGAACGTTATTACGAGAGCATAGAAATCGTGTGCGATCAGACTTGGAGAGGTATTTATAACCAAAGTATGCTTGCTCAGACTCAGTATTCTTTTGTCGATTTATACATTGAATTGGTACCGGAAACACAACGAGAACCTCGACAGACCCAATATGGTGCTAACTATGCGGGTCACAGCCACCTCGAACCCTATGAGACACAACAAACATCGAGACGAGACCTTTATCTCCATCTGACACAATCAGAACCTATGCAGACCCAATATAGTGATAACTATGCGGGTCCTAGTCACTTCCAACCCCATCAAACACAACAAACACCGAGACGAGACCTTTATCCGGATCCTTATCCCGATGTGAACAATTTATCACAAACTGTTCAGACAGAATACAATAGTCAGTACAGTCCATGGACAGATCCGTCAGAGATCGGTGGTTGTTATCCTGAATGCAATAATGAGTGCAATCCTTGGGTTGATCCATCGGAGGTACGTGATCCTTGTGATAATATTGATGATGTGCCGCAAAGTGATGACGAAGATGACGCTGACTCCTGTGAGAATGACGACGACTGGAACAATGAAGATGATTTTGAAGGGGATATCCCGCAAAATGCACCACCTGTCCAGACCGAATCTCATCCCATATCCGACAGTGGTGTGAGTCACCCCGTGGCAAGCTTCAATGACACCTCAGGATTCCGAGAGGCAGATGTCGACTTCTTCGGTACGGCCCAACATGTTCTTGATCCACTTGGTGTAGATAAAGAGTACTCTTCAAAAGATGCTATACAATTTGCAGTAGCTGATTACCACGTCGGCAAGAATATTCAACTAATAACCTCGCAGAGCAGTAGGACAGTCTTGGTATTCGAGTGCAAAGACAAAAGGTGTGAGTGGTGTTTGTATGCCAAGTCTGGGTTTTTTTTCATCTAAGTGGGAAATTAGAACAGTTAGAGGACCACATACGTGTTTTGCCTCAGCTGATCGTACTGATCATGCACAAATGACTGCAGCTTTGGTCGCCAGGGTTATAAAAGAAGATATTAGGGAAGATGTTACCTTGAATATTAAAACCATTAAAGGGCTAGTCTGTAAGAAATACAATGGAATTATTCCCAAATATAACAAGTTGTGACGTGGCCGAGAGTTGGTACTCGCTCAAATATTCGGTAGTTGGGAAGCCTTTTACAACCTTCTCACCCCAATTTTGGAAGCAATTAAAAGAACAAACCCCGGGACAAAATATGGAGTTGCGCACGTATCCACAGATGATCCAAGAAAAAGAATGTTTAAGGCAGCCGCGTGGGCTTACAGTCCGTGTATTGCTGCAGTGCCTCATCTCAGGCCAGTCATTAGTATTGATGCATGCTTCCTGTCTGGCAGGTATCAAGGAAGATTGTTGATGGCATGCGGTTACGATGCTGAGAACCAGTTGCTTCCGTTGCTTATGCATTAGTCGAGGAAGAGAGTTTTCCCACATGGGATGGTTCATGAGGTGGTTGCGTACCGAGGTAACCGGTAATATGTTCATGTGCGTCGTTTCCGACCGGCACATGGGTATAAAAAAAAGTATTCAAAGATCCATATGGTGGTTGGTACGAGGAAGACAACCAGTGCGTTCACAGATTGTGTTCACAGCACGTCGCCGAGAATTTGATGAAAAATGTACACAATAAAAAAATTTGTGAACTATTTAAAGTACTTGTCAAAAAAAAGAAACCACGGAAATTTCAAGAGTTGTTCGAACTACTGCGAAAGAGAAGCCCGAATGCAGTTCAATACTTAAAAAATATCGGTAAATACAAAGATACCAATCATAACGAGATACCTAGACCATGGAAGGTGTATCAACACTTGGATGGCGGGTATCGTTGGGGAGTAATGACTACTAATGGTTCTGAATCATTGAACGCGGTATTCAAAGATCCCCGAAGACTGCCAGTCCATGCGCTCGTGGATGCTACATTTTCAAAGTCTGCCCAGTGGTTTATGGAGAGGCGACAGAAAGCACTGGCTCGCATAGCCGATCAGCAGCCTTGGTCAGCGCGAGTTGAGAATTTACTAAGAAAAATGATCACCAAATGCATGTCAATGCAGTCCACGCCACTCGGGCTGCACGGTGAACACGAGGTAAAAGTTCATGATGAGAGAGTCGTATACAAAGAACAATACGGAAATTTTAGTTATAAAATAGAAACCTTCAGTTATAAGGTTGTCATAAGTAATGAAAACTCGGCACAATGTGCATGTCTTAAACCTCAGCTTACAGGTATTCCATGCGCTCATGTACTTGCCGTGTGTCGGGAACGGCGTTATGACCACAATAAATTCGTGAATCAATTGTATTCCACTCAGGAACTAGCTGAAACTAGGAGTGGGGATTTCCACTTCTATGACAACCAATGTGAATGACCGCTCATTGACGGTTCAAAAATTATCCCAGACAAGAATAAAATCAAGAAAGGGTAGGAGAAAGCACAACCGCATAGTCATGACCATGGACGAAATGCAAGGAAGAAGGGTGGGACACCAGGCTAGACGTTCCACATTCGATAGGCGTGCAACAGGTTATCTTTTTTTTCCATTTTATTTGCAAATATTTCTATTTTATAATTTATTTGGCACTTTGCCGAATTATATCAATTTGCGTTGTTTTGTTATAGCCTCTAGTAGTAGAGCGAGACAACAAGCTAGACATTCTACGGCTGACATGCATGCAGCAGGTTCCTCGATCTTCTAAATTTGAGTAATTTTTTTAATTATTCTTATTTTAAATGCAGCAGCATAGGTTTCTTAACTACTATGTTATATTTATTTCAGGACCTTCTTCTAGTTACAGTCAGAGACTATGATATCAGACTCATGTATTCCTATTCGTGTGTTTTCAGTTATAGGGTTTGTATTTCTGATATACTATGTTTTTTTTTTTTCAGATTCTATATGCATGTTTGTTTATTTTTTCTGATCTACTATGTTTATTTTTTTTCAGTTGGAGTCTATGTTTATTTGTTTCTATATTCAAGTATTTGGAAATTTTAATTGGCCGAAGCATAGATAAATAATAAGTTTTTAGCACAAACACATAAACTAAATAACATGTCCAAATCAAACAAGTATGCATACGTAGTTCTTAGCACAAACACATAAACTAAATAACATAGCCTAATCAAACAACACATCCGAATTAACCAAATACATAAACTAAATAACAAGAACATTCAGTTAACACATGGGAAAAACATCTAAGTAAAAGTGAACTTATCCGGTTGCCGACGGTCACGTACTGGGTATCTGCGCTCTCTTGCTTGTTCCTTGTCCGCTTTCTTACGCTGACGTAGACATTGTTGTACGATGGGCCAAAAATATTTTCCACTGCTTGTGTATGTGGCGTCATGACCGGACTGGGTGCTACGTCGTCCTGTGTACCAGTAATAACTGGTGAATGCAACCTGATATGCTCATCGATATCCTACAACAATCATTGTAAAATTTAGTAAGCATAATTGACGAAACAATCTATCTTCAAAATTGAAGTTTTTAAATTCTCACCTGGTAGACCTGACTAGGTCCTGTGTGACTCAAGTATTGCGCCTCCTGGGCAGGTACCTCATTGTAAGTCTGGCTCTCAAACGCTGCCATCGTCTGGATGTCAGACACTGGCATTGTCTGACTCTCAACCGCTGCCATCGTTGGTGTATAGAATGTATCGTCTCAATTGACAAAATCATTTCATCCCTGCAATGCATATTTTAGTATTGTAATCAATATAATAAGAACTTATTTGAAATTTCTTACAAATGTGAAAGCGGTTACCTGATAAACTTGACTAGGTCCTGCGTTGTCTTGCGCAGATAGCAGCGATGGGTCGTTGCCAAGAAGTGCTGCTAAGAACTGTAAGGATTGTTCCTGTGTTTCGCCCTGATAGACCTGACTAGATCCCGTCTCGCCCTATGTGGTCGTACCTTGATTCTCCGCTCCCTACAATAAATATTTCACTATCTTGATAAATATGATCATCAACAAGTTAAAGAATTTTAATTTTATTATACTTACCAGATTAACTTGACTAGGTCCGGATGCGAATCCTCCGATACATTCATTTAACCCTTCATTTGTTTCAAACCATCTCTCATGATAGTTGGGATTTTCATCGTGAGGAAACTCAGGGATGGGTTCTCGATCATCCGAAAAGTCGCCATCTGAGATGTCATCGATGTTGTCCGGAAGATTAGCCGCCCTAAACATGCTTTGTAATTTAGGCTCTATACCGTTGTCTCTGAGAAGGCCACAGCTTGCTTTGAGGAAAAATTTTCCAATTTTTTTGTAAGTCTTTGTTTTGGCCAGTTGCATAGCCGCCCCGACGATCTTGATCCCTCGTAATGCCTACAAAATAAAAAAAGATGTCGTCACCTATATGAAATAAAAATACAACATATATAATAAATTTTTAATTTAATAAAACTTACATCACGCGTGGATTTCGGGGCACTCGGGATGTACCATATTTCGCCAATCTCATCTCTGTATTCTGAGATGGGATTATCAAGACCCTCTATGCACTGTTTTCCCATGAAGATATTGAAAATGCAGTGATTTTGGAACCAATGTCGATATGACAATATCTCAATTTCGCTCCAATACCCGGTTGGAACAACCAAGTGGTCTGCTGGATTAGATGCCTGATCAACATAATTTCTGTGCACACTGTACCAATTTTCTCGTCCCGACACGGATGTGTGAATAATTTTGTGTAATCGGCGTACCTCATCCTCTGCAAGCGGGAGTGGCGGTGTGATGACTTGTGAAAATCCGAACTGCCTCATCACACGATCTGGATAATGATGCTCAATTATCCAAAAGTGTACAAGTGGCACACGGGCTAGCCATACGCCGCTTTCTTCATAGACTCGCAACGGGAGCGCATGCGGGACCTCAGCTAACATCCCTCTGTAAGGTTCCCAAATTACCATGTAATCCTCTAGCTTTTGCAGTTCGTTGCGAAAATAACTAACACCACTCCGATGGTGACTTACATGGTAATCATGGAGATAACACCATTTTTCTCCGAATGCAGGACAACGGTGTTCATCCGGATCAAGCCAATTTGGAGTCCAATTATGTCTGGCACGAGGATGGCCGGTCGGTAATCAAGACCAGCACCAATGCTGTAGAAGCACAGTCGGGCTCGTCATAATCTTTGTTTTATGCTGTGCCGCAGCACAAAGGCTCCTATAGAGATATGCTAGAACAGTCCCACCCCAATTGTATTGATTCGGTGCATCAAGATTTTGTAAAAAATGTAAATACATTACCGGAACCGAATCTCCCGAAGAATCAGTAAAAAGTATAGACCCGAACAAGTCGAGTACATAAGCTCTGGTGTATTGGCGTACCTGCTCATCTGTAGGCCCATCCGGCATCGCAGTAAACCGATCACGCAATAACTTCAAATTTATGGCATAACCAGAAGTACTGCGAACCTCTTGAGGGTCTTTCGGCCCATATCTCTTCTTTTTTTTAAGTACCGCACTTGCGGTCCTAGCTCCGAGAAGTTCATCTACTAAGTTAGACCAATCACCGTCAGAAGGGCCCGTTACCGGCGACCCCGTGATTGGCAACGCCCAGAGACAAGAAACATCCTGAAGAGTTATCATCATCTCTCCCACGGGAAGATGAAAGCTGTGAGTCTCTGGTCTCCATCGCTCCACGAGACTAGCGAGAAGTGCAGGGTCGATATTTATGTTACTCATTCGAGACACTTGATACAAGCCGAGTCTTAGCAAGAATGGCTCACAAAGGTTGTGGTACGCAATCCCATTCCAGAGGTGTCGAACTTGAACCCCTCTATCTCTGTAATCCTGTCAATGTTATACAAATTGATTGAAATAAAATACTCTAATTTATAAAAATATATATTACTTGATTAATTCCGTGACTTACATCATCATTTATCCGTGAGATCTTATGTTGCTCGTGCGGCATCCATAATAAATCGCTAAAATTGTTTGCTGATAATGACAGATCCAAAAAATCCTCATTATTTGCAAAGCAAAGATCTGCAGGGCCACACGGACCACGGCTACTTGACATTCTGCATGAATAAAATTTTGTAATACATTCTAAATCATTAAACTACTTGCACTAAATTTTTTACGTTACCAATAATTCTAAATGAATGAACTAAGAAAATTGATTTGGCAATAATCAAAATAATGCTTTGATTAATCAAACAAAATTGATTATACCATATTCTTCGAAACTCTAACCACATATTTATCAATTTTACTAGAATACAATTACCAAACTAATAAAATTAATCATTTCACAACAAATTAAATGTAAAATTATTATTAATTAACTCATTTTTGCACTAATTTTTTGATTAATCAAACAATTGTTTACACCATATTATTCGAAACCCTAACAACACATTTATCAATTTTACTAGAATACAATTACCAAACTAACAAAATTAATCATTTCACAACAAATTAAATGTAAAATTATTATTAATTAACTCATTTTTACACTAATTTTTTGATTAATCAAACAAAATTGATTACACCATATTTTTCTAAACCCTAACTACAAATTTATCAATTTTACTAAAATATAAACATCAAATTACTAAAATTAATCATTTCACAACAAATTAAATATAAAATTGGATTTAATTAACTGATTTGATACTAATTTTTTCAGTTTAAAAAAAAATTACCGAAATTTGCGGAATCAAAGAGGTGTCGGTCTGGGCAGGTGGGAGACCGATGCTGGGCAGGTGGAAGACGTCGATGCTGGACTGGGGTGCGTAAACTGCGGCAATGGACGGGAATTTCCTCACCATCCGCGGTCCTTCGTGTGCTTCCGCTCCCTGTCGCTGTCTCTCTCGCTCGCTCTCTGATTTTTTTTCTTCGTTTCGCGACAGAGAAGAGGGGCTATAATACCCCTGGACGTTGACAGAGTCTCCGTCCCGTCCTTTTTTTTTTTCGGACTCAACCTTTGGACGTTGACAGTATAAACGTCCCCGGGGACGTTGACAGAGTCCCCGTCCTTTATTTATTTATTATTTTTTTTCTTCGGACCACCGTTTGGGTTATGGATGATGAGGGTTTGATTATAATTAACGAGGACGTTAATTTTGTCACCGTCCACAGGGACGTGGACAGTGTCACCGTCCTTATGAGATTTTGAAAAAATTCGACATCGTTCCTCCTTTTCGATATTTATTTAATTTAATTTCGATTAATAAAAAACCCGGGTTTTTGACCTATCTTAAAAAATAATATTTTTTTAAATAATATAAAATTTGATATATAAGTATATTTTCTAAACAGTTAAATTAGCTATTTAAATTTTGATAATAAAAATATGAATTTAATGTACAGACCAATATAAACTATACATTGTATCATAACCTCCCTCAATTAAAAAAAATGAAATAGAAAAAGTAATTGGTATTTGTTGGACGAATTTTTTTTATTTACCACTCAGAAAAATCGGAATTAATTAAAAACTACTATATTTGAATTTCTATCACAAATACTATCCCCGCACAAGCCTTGTGCGCACCTGAAAAACGGACACGCACAAGGATTTGGCGCACCCGATAGAACTAACCCGATTCTCTGCACAAGGGTTTGGCGCACGAAAATTGACATACTTTCACGGATATTAATGTACTTCGCACGGATCTTGAGTCTCAACCATCCGATTGTTAATGTACTCAGCTCTCCCCAGAATGTGATATGACAAAAGCTGGTGCGTCCCCAGAGTCAAAACGCGTCTTTGACCGGCACCATTTTTATAACAACCATCCGATTGCATCAAGATCCGTGCCAAGTACATTAAAATCCGTGCAAGCATATCAATTTCCGTGCTCACCTGTTGGTGCGCGAAATGGTTGTGCGGACCTGTTTTTGTGCGAAATTTCTGGACGGACCGGGTGCGCAAAATGGTTGTGCGGACCAATCTTAACTGGTGCGCACACGGCTTGGGTTCGCCAAACCCTTGTGCGTGCCCGTTTTTCGGGTGCGCACAAGCCTTGTGCGGGGATGGTATTTGTGATAGAAATTCAAATAAAGTGGTTTTTAATTAATTCTGATTTTTCTGAGCGGTAAATAAAAAAAAATTCGTTTGTCGGATCTCAATCGTACCCGATTAGATAGTCGGTACCTGAGTCCGTGACCAATGTGAAAAGGGTTTCTGGAATTCTGCTAGTTTCGCAAATAATTTGTAAATGGAGGGGTAGCAAAGAAATTGAGCGATTAACAAATAATCCTACCCCCCTTGGCCCCTTGGTACGATACTATCATTTACTTTGCTTCTCACCCTGCTTCTCTCTCTCTCTCTTCTCTCTCTGTATTAAATATTAATTAAATCAGAGATATTAGAAAACAAACTACGAAATCTAACTACACAAGGGAAAAATTCAGACCGTGGAAATCTTGATCCGTCCAATGGCGGCTCCTTTCGGGCCGCTTCTTAGCTTGATTTGAGGTGCTGTTTTTTCTCCCTTTTTCTGAAAATTATCTTTTCTGTTTAGGAATCGATCTCAGCAGAGTTATATAAGTGGGTACTTTTTCGAATTTTTTGATCTAAAACGTGATGTTTTTTTGGGAGACTTTTGTTGGGTTTTTGGATTTGGTAGGTAGGCAAGCAAGTCAGTTAACAAGTGAGTTTCTCTGCTGTAGTTGATATTAGATAGAAAAGGGTTAATTAGTTTTCAAAAGAAAAGTAATTAGTTTAAATCCGAGCAATGTTTGCTTGGTTGAGTCACCATTAGCTTGATTCTAAGGTGTTGGACTTGTTATCCTTTGTAAATAATTCTTTTTAATTGTTCACCAATTAACTACATGCTTAAGATTTTGATTAATTTCAACGACTAATTGATGTTTATGCTTAAAAGTGGAGAGGTGCTAACCTAGCTTGCTGAGTTATATCGTGTTATTGGTGCAAGCTTCTTCTCTCCATTCACATATTTTTTTCCAGTTATTTTTTATTAGAATTTGAGCTTGTTTCTTTCATTTGCTTAAAAGTGGACTTGATTCACAGTTAGTTCCATCACTGATTCAACTATGATTTGATCAAATTTATTTTCCAATGACTAGCACAGTAGGGCTATGCTTTAAATAAAGCTTTCTTGGTCTACTCTGACGTTTTGTTTTGCTAAACATTTTTCCTCCGTTTGTATTAGCAATTTGTTGGAGCTCATAATTTTCATTTACGTACAATAATTTTTTATTTATCTCGTGTCATTGAGTTGTAATGGAATTGTTTTGCATGGGTAATTGCATAAAATGTTTGACTTCAGCATGTAAGTTCCTACCAAATATCTTTGAGGTTTCACAGGTGTTTTGTCCACTAATCTTTTGATTAACTCCAGTTTAGAACCTTCACGTGGTTCTTCACGTTGCTTAGGTGAAATTATCATCGACATAATAGAGGTATACATGTTAGGTATATCAACAGACTGACTTACCCGTCTCATTGGATATGCAGAACCAAGCAAATAAATTCGTAATGTTCTTGCTATAAGTATCCCCCTATTACTCGACTTAGAATACATTCTCTCCACCAACTGATACATTAACTGCTCCAAACTCTCACGAGGCAATAGCTCATCCCCTGCTTGGGAAGACAACCAAATAGCCTCGCCAAGAGTATAATCAAAAGTCTAACCAGCGGTTGAGTTTCCTACCTCAGAGCAGTAATGCGCTGCCTTAATTGAACATTAACTCTTTTGTATTTTTTTTTTCTGGATAGATTGCGATCTTTCCTTTTCAGAATGGAACTCACAAGACTCTAAAGAATTTAGAAGCCAAATTATAAATGGAGTACAGAAAGGAATCCGGTCAGAGGACAACAGGCAGTCAAGGGACCCTTCCACCAACTTCTTCTACCAGTACTGGATTAAATGTACCAGTACCTGGACCAACCAGACCTGTTCTAAACTACTCCATCCAGACTGGAGAAGAATTTGCATTAGAGTTCATGCGGGACCGTGCAAAAATGCCCTCAGCCCCTTTACCAGTTACTGCAGTGGTACCAACACAGGTACCAGTACAACCACAAACAGGCTACATGGACCGCAGAAGCATTTTGGGTGTTTTCCGCCCAGGATCTGAAGCGAGCTCTGACATCTCCACTTTAGCAGCCTCAACTGAACACCCTAACCCTAGCTCTAACCCTAACCCTAACCCTCCAGCAACAACTGAAAATAAACCCTACTTTTCTTCAACCAGATCATCGCCAGCTCCGGGCCCACCACGGGCCATGTCAGGATATACATCATCGGAGGCTGCCTCTGACACATCTGGCAGTAAAAGGATAAAATTTCTCTGCAGTTATGGTGGCAAAATCTTACCCAGACCGAGTGATGGTAAGTTACGGTATGTTGGTGGTGAGACCCATATTATTCGAATAAACTGTAACATCTCCTTTCAAGAGTTAAAGAGAAAAACAGCAGCTATATATAATTTACCTCATACCATTAAATACCAGTTACCTGGTGAGGATTTGGATGCTTTAATATCTGTCTCGAATGATGAGGATTTGAGAAATATGATGGAGGAGTGTGGGGTTCTTCAGGAGGGTTCTTCTGAGGGAGGCGGAGGCGGAGGGTCTCAGAAGCTGAGGATGTTTCTCTTCTCCAGCACGGATTTTGATGAATCAAGCTTGAGTCTAGGCTCAATGGATGGTGATTCTGAGGTTCAGTTTCTTGTTGCTATCAATGGGATGGATACTGGTTCAGGGACTGGTAAGCCGGTGAGCGGGTACGGGTTTACTGGTTCAACTCAAGGGGGTGATTTGGATCAGTTTATGCATCTTAATTCCAATATAGACAGACAGAAAACAAGTGAAGGTACTGGTACTGGTACCAGCACAGTACCAGCTGGCCAGAATCAAACACAGGGACAGGTTCAACCTAGTATCTCGAGCGAATTTGAACCATCTCGCTACTCTTACCAGTCAGAGAGCGTTCAGTACATGGACCCTGTTCGAACATACCCTAGTGTTAACCCTAGTGAAAGCCTGTACCAGTACAACACTGCAATACATGATTCGGTCCCTCTTTCAGTACCATCTGATTATGCGTACATTTCTCAATACACACCTCATACTACTACTACTGGGATAAATGCTGTGTTGCCACCATCTATCAGAGGACAAGTTGTTCATGAGAAAGAAGTTGTATTACCAAAGGATATGGTGATACACTCTGCTCCACCCTTACCAGTACAGGCACCGGCACTGGTAAAAGATGATATATCACCATTGTTACCACCGAAAGATACCAATTCAAAGCATGTAGAAACTGTGTCAGCACCGATCTTAAAGCAAAGTGATGGTAATAACAATGAGGTGAATAATGAAGAAGTGAGGTATTCATCTGGCGGGGCCTTCAATTCAGGGTACTCTGACCAAGATACTGATGTCGTGGACCACATTCAGGGAAAGAGCCAACCTAGGTCATTTAGGGTTTTTCACTCTGAGAGGATACCTAGAGAACAATCTGAGTCCTTGAACCGGCTTTCCAAATCTGATGATTCTATGGGTGCACAATTTTTGGTAATCAACACTTCCCGATCAGATGCAGTCAGAGATTCTATAGCAGAAGTTGTGGATCCCACGCTTGAAGGAACTTCCACCTCTTCTCAGCCACTGGGTGTAGAACCCACACCTGAAGATGATTTGTTAAATTATGAAAACTACGAAAATACCCCTTTACCTCCAACACATATTGAGAATCATGCAGTTACTGAACCAAATGTGGTCTCTGGAGAAGTTACTTACCATAGAAGTGAAGATCATGGTGGAAAGATGCCAGCAACAGTACCCATACCAGTTCAAGATGGTCAAAAGGCCGAGACACACGACCCACATGTTGTAAAACCCAAACACAATGAGCCTATTTTGAAGAGAGATGGACCAGAATCTGCCTCAAATTTGGCATGGCCAGAAGACCCAAACCCTAAAAATTTGAGCTCTTTTTCCCCGGAGGAATCTCTGGCAGAGAAGAAGGACATCTTAGTTGACATAAATGATCGGTTCCCTCCAGACTTTCTTTCTGAATTTTTTTCAAAGGCCAAACTTGCTGCAGCAGAGTCTTCTCGAAGCCCCTTTTTGAAAGAAGATGCTGGCCTAAGTGTAAATATTCAAAATCATGAGCCAAAGAGTTGGTCCTTCTTCAGAAATTTGGCTCCTGAGGAGTTTGCCAGAAAGGATGTGTCATTGATGGACCAGGATATGAATTTTGGGCAGATGGCCTCGCAAATAGAGTTCGATATGGAAATGAAGCTTCCAGAAGCTTCTAGAAGGGACATCAAGGATTCTGCAGGTGTTGATGCTTTTCATGTTAATAATGATCTGTTTGTGAATGTTGGAGAGAATCTTGGATTGCTGGCTTCAGAGTATGATGTAAGTATACTTTGAAATGAGGAATTTTTCTACTGATTGGTTTGTGCCAATGGTGGTAATACAGTTACTGACTGGTACTGGTACTCACATTATGAATGTGCTACTGGTATTCATAGTATGAATGTGCTGGGAATACCTACTGGTACTGTTATTTTTGTCATGTGTGTCTTGGTTTATACCTTTTCAATTCTGTATCAGTCAAGATTGTTAATAAATTCATGCTGTTTGTTCTCAGATTTAACAAAACTCCTTGTCAGATTGCATATTGATCATTGCAGATATATGTACTGCACTGGGCTTATTTAAAAATTCTCCAAAAAAAAATTCCCACATAAGTTAATGAATCAACAACAACAACAACAACTAAGCCTTTAGTCCCAAACAAGTTGCGGTAGGCTAGAAATGAAACCCAATTGGAGTCACAAAGTCAGGTTAATGAATCAACGAATGAATAAAAAACGATATATTTCAGAGAAGTAAAAACAACAAAAATAAATTAAATAATATTTGTATGTTCAAAGAATTTATGTAAAATAATAGGTGAATGGTGATGGAACAAATTGTGTCTCTTTTACCAGGAAATAAAGATTGAAGAAGCTGCTGGACAACTTTTAGATGCTGCTTTCGATGATATTGATCTGAGCAATCTACAGGTATTCTGGTGAACTTCTGGTTGAAAATCTTGCAAATTACCCTTTGTGTCTTGCTCTACCTCCATGGGCAAGGGGAGTAATATTTTGTATTTTCAATTCTAGTTACGCTGAGAGGTGTTTCACATGTATAACACAGCAAAGATTCTGTTTTCATTTTTGAGCAGTTAATAAAGAATGACGATTTAGAAGAGCTGAGGGAACTGGGGTCTGGGACATTTGGTACAGTTTACCATGGTAAATGGAGGGGAACTGACGTGGCCATCAAGAGGATAAAGAAGAGTTGCTTTACAGGCCGCTCCTCTGAGCAAGAAAGACTGGTACACTCTTTTTTTTTTTTTTTTTTTTAATTGTGTCTGTCCTACTTATTGGTATTATTTTCTGTAAAAAGTATCTCAAAGATAAACTAGAAAGGAAACAATCAGAGCAGATTTGCCCAACTTGTTCTGATCTGGCATATAGAGAAAACATCTAAAAAGAATGTTGATAATAAATGCACAAATTCTTCCATCTCTCTGTATATAGACGCATGAGTTCTGGCGGGAAGCAGAGATACTCTCAAGACTTCATCACCCAAATGTGGTGGCCTTTTATGGAGTAGTACAAGACGGCCCAGGAGGTACAATGGCAACTGTGACAGAATTCATGGTTAATGGTTCTCTCAGGCATGTTTTACAACGCAAGGATAAGTATGTCCCTCTTCCTCTTGAAGCTGACACACAGTTTTAACCATTTAAAGCTGGAGTAGAACTAGGGTGTTCTTAAGCTCACCAAAGGATGGGTAAGCTTAACTCCAGAACCTATCATAATGATTTCAATTGACGAATCCAAACTGTTGAAATCAATCTACTTCATGAGTGTGCTATTACATGTCAAATTTATATTTTTTATTAATTTAGTATAAAGTCAAGTGGTAAAAAAAGGTCCATAAGTTAATTTTTTAATTATTTTAAAAAAGTTAATTTTAATACGTTTATTTTTCATTATTTTTTGACCGCTTGACTTTGTACTAAAATTAATTCGAAAGTTCATAAATTTAACATTTAAGCACAGATCGGTTTCAACGACTGGGATTCATAATTTGAAGTTAATCCGATAGGTATTAGAGTTAAGCTCACCAAAGGGCTTGGTGAGCTTAAGAGCACCCTAGTTCTACTCTTAAAGCCGAACCTCAGTATGGTGTCATACAGATTTGGTACTCTTATCTGTTATTTAATACAGTACTCTTATTTGTGGTTGCTATGACAAAGACCAGGTCAACCGGCATTAAAACAAATAAGAGTCAGGTACTCTTATCTGTTATTCAATATTGGACGTTTTTCGGATTCTGGAATGTCAGGCTCTCAAAAATAAAATGCATGCATACAAACAGACGGTCAATATTAAGTTTAATGCTGGTTGACCTGCTTCAATTAGTCTTTTTGCCTCACTGTGACCTGATGTTGCTATTGATTATTTATTTATTTATTAAAATGGCTTCTCTATCATGAATTAAGTAATTAATATTGTGAAATAACGTGGGAGAAGGTATCTGGATCGCCGCAAGAGACTCATAATAGCAATGGATGCTGCTTTTGGGATGGAATACTTGCATTCGAAGAATATAGTGCATTTTGATTTGAAGTGCGATAACTTGCTTGTCAACCTTAAAGACCAAACTAGACCTATTTGCAAGGCAAGTTCTTGTATGCACCTATTTCGTTATTCTGGTGAGGTACTTCAATTTAGGGGGGGGTCAATAATGTCATGAATGTAGTCATGACAGCACTGATACAATGTCAATTGCAGATAGCTAAGCTAGTACATTATTGTCAAATTGCAAACCCCTCTCATTTCCTTATTTCTAGGAAGTCCATATTGAGAGCTACAAAGTTGGTACTGCTCACTAAAAGAAGAATTTTTATTTTTTTTATTTTCTGTAATGAACATGTGACTACAGTTACATGGACCAAATCTACCTCCTTGTTTTTACTGGAGGGCATATTTTTACAATGGCTGTTCATGTCATTCCTCTGTAGTTAACTGCATGGTCAACACAAAAAGCCAAACATGCAAAAATACCCATGTAACATAATTTCACTGGGTGTTCTTGTCATTCTTTGATACTTAACGACATGGTTAACACAAGAATCAAATTGTGTAAAATAATTATGTAAGATACAGGGTTATTTCTTTTATAATATTTAAAAAAAAAGAGGATTTGTGGAAGTAATGAACCTGGGGGCACCTTTTGCTACTTGGAGATATTGTATTTTTTTTTTTCCTTCGACAATGACATCTGGAGCGCTCCTGCGATGTTTGAACTTATTTTGACACGTGTGACGTGTCCCTTAGACTAACAGCGAGTGCTGTAACTCTCATGAATGATTGTCTTGTTAAAATGTCAGGTGGGTGATTTCGGGCTATCAAAGATAAAGAGAAACACACTCGTTTCGGGTGGTGTGAGAGGCACTCTGCCTTGGATGGCTCCTGAGCTACTCAATGGAAGCAGTAACAGAGTTTCTGAAAAGGTATCATATATACTTATACATCTAATTATGAGATTTTAAGCACCTGCAAGTAATTGTACCTGATCTAGCATTATTTAATGTCTTTGCTTTTATTTTTGGTTTCCCTTGAACTTGCTATTTCTGGATTGAGCACAAAATCAAGCAAGAAAAAAGTTACCTCAGTCAGGATATATGAAAATTTAAATTTATTTAACTTTCTAACTGCTGCTTTTGTTCCCATTCCTTCTTTTATTAAAAAATCATGCAGGTAGATGTATTTTCATTTGGCATTGTGATGTGGGAAATACTCACAGGAGAGGAACCCTACGCTAACATGCATTATGGAGCAATTATTGGTAAGATCTTTATTCTTTTTCCATAATCCTTTTATTGTTTGATTTATGTCTGTAATACCAATACAGGGTCTACCAAATATGACATCTAACAAGAGTTAATCAGTGGTGTTGTGTGACATCTCACAAAAAGGAAGACAGACTATTTAGATTGCTAATGGCCTAACAAAATTTGAATTGACACAGGGGGTATAGTGAACAATACACTGAGGCCACCAGTGCCATCAAATTGTGACCTGGGTTGGAAGAGGCTTATGGAGCAGTGCTGGGCACCTGATCCATTCCAACGGCCGTCTTTCACCGAAATAGCTGCTACATTGCGTGCCATGTCAGTGGCTTCTGCAGCACAAGCCAAACAAACCAAGTGAAAAATATTTGGTTCCTTGTGGAGGTTTTTATACCAAATTTACTGGATTGTACTTATTATAGAGTGTATCTGTGTAAGAAAGCATGTGACATTGAGTGTGCATATTGAGGAATGGATTTCAGAGTTGATGGTATTTATCATTTGTTCCTCCTTTTCTTTTTGTTCGGAGCTCTCTAGGTCAAGAAATGGATTGTAAAATAAACAGTTCTTGTAGGAATATTATTGATCTTATTGATCCCCCATGGGCATATATTATGTACTTGTAATATTATATCATACGGCAACACGAATTTGTTGCATGAAAATTTGTTAGATCATACTGCCATGCTTGTTTCATCATTGGAATGCACATTTTTGCTAGCCTAATGATTGATTTATATCCCTTTTGCTGTCAATCTGAGATTTTCTTGTGAAATAAACTGATATTGAGATGCCTTTCACTGCTTTAAAAGTTCACTTGTCAAAACAGAATAGTTATACAGATTGCAAAAGTGGCATCATATAATGTACAATTCTAAGATTGTTGTAGGATTACAAAATCCGATTAAAGATGGCTGGATAAGAAATTAGAAGCCAGAAGAAATCAGCTGGGAATCTTCTTTTTGAGCTCAAGCTGAGAAAAGGAAGCGAGGATGGACGATCTTGCATTTGCTATTTCTACTATCTTGTCTAGTGCTGCACGAAAGAGAAAAGAAAAAATATTGAAAAAACAATTAACAATTATAGCTCTGACTCTGAGAAATAGGATACAAAATTTTTGGGGGATAGATGGAAATATAAGATGTTAATAAATCTCAACCTGTCTCGAATGAAACTTGCGCTGTTCTGAGCTTAGGAGAAACCATAGCCCCGAATAATGTTGATGATTTTGATCTTTCCTTCTGGATCTATGTACATGTATATATAAGAAGAAGATCATTACAGAGTTGACACTGACAAATTAAAAAACTGTCACCGGTCTTAAGTGATCACAATAGTATTGTATACACTTTTGTCTATATAGTAAGAAAAAAACATAAGATTTTTACCAATACTAGTGATGACCACCTACCATACAATATTTATTTCATGCTTTCAGATATTCCATTTCTGATAAATTATTTTAGGGGGAATTTCATGTATCCCCCTCAAAAAACTTGAAAACTACATATTTCCCCCTCTAAAATTCATAATATCATATTTACCCTTTTAAAGTTTAAAAACTCACAAATTTACCCAATTGATTGACTTTTCTATTAAAACTCATATTAAATTTGTTATTACCCATTTTACCCTTTATTAAAAGCTAAAATTCCTCCCTCCTTTCTCTAGACCAAAAATCATTTCAAGACGTTCTTTCAACAAAGCGAGGCTGTTTCAAGGCTCATCTTGTCTGGTCATGTAGGCAGCCCCTTCATGGTCCGGTACCTTAATTAACATCAAGGGTACTAATTTTCGGGTAAATAGCAATCCAAAGCAAAATATTGACGTATGATAACTGAGGAAAAAAGGATGCACAATTGTCAGCCGATGCACCTTTTGCAAGACAGACCTGGAAACGGTAAATCATCTATTTCAGGAATGTCCGTTCACAAGGCAACTGTTTCATGAACTAAAAAATCAGGAGCCATCCAATGCATGGCCGACATCCCCAATAATCGACATCACAGATAAGGACAGCGTTGGAAGACTCCCCACAAAGCAGAAGGAAACAATTTTGATCATACAATTTGTTATTTGGAGAGAAATATGCACATGGTCATCACAGAGAAAACAAAGGAAACATACGTACTACTAGAAATATTGTGGCAGATGCAATTCTACTGAATAGAGGAGGGGCCATGGACACAGATAGACAGAAAAAAGGGTGCAGAAAGACTGGTACAAGGGACCCGGTACATTGACAAGACGATAGGGCAGCACAGAACCGCACCGAGCCGATACTGGTACGACTAGCTGCAAGCTGGAGCAGGTTCAGGTCACTGATCAGAAAATAGAAGGTGAACGGAATGGTAAAAAAAAAAAACACAGGCGCTCACGGATGTGTACCGGACTGGTACATTATGCTGCTGGTATGCCAGGAAGACAACAGAGAACAGATGCATACCAGACTGGTGCAGTCAGTCAGCTGCTGGTATGCCAGGAAGACAGCAGAGAAACATATCCATACTAATTTAATTTTCTCAACTTGCTTTTTTTGGGGTTTCAAATTACTTTGTCCTCGCATCTTCCAATCAGAGCCTACCTCTGGATTTTCTTCTGTTTCAACTTAACGTTTAATTTGTAATTTGTAATTTGTAATCTGTATTTCTTTCAAAGCTCAACCATTTTGAGCAACTAACCGAAGCAGCTATTTCATCTGGAGATTTTTACCTATGGACTGAATTCTTCAAGTATAATGCTATGGCTATTTCGATAGGAAATATTAATAGAATAGCCTATGCTGTCACAGTCCTTCTCCTGTTCTTTCTCACAAAGCCAATATTCATAAATTTCGAATAAAAATTCTCGTTCAAAATAATAAAGCAGGTCAGGTGTGAACTATTTGTACTGGGAAACATATTGAACTTGGTATCTTTTTCAGTTTCATTTTAAAGTTTTGCTTTATTTGTATGTTTATTAACTCACAATTGTGTGATCAAACATTGCCCACAGGGACTCCCATCACAGAGAGAGGGGGCGAGGGAGGATTTTTATTTTTTAATAAAGGGAAAATGGGTAATTTAAAATTTAAAATGAATTTTAATAGAAAAGTCAATAAATTGGGTAAATTTGTGAGCTCTTGAACTTTAGAAGGGTAAATATGATATTTTGAATTTTAGAGGGGGAAATAGGTAATTTCAAGGTTTTTGAGTGGGACGCATGAAATTCCCCCATTATTTTGGCAAACTTACATTGTTTGAATTGGCACTGGAAGCTTGAGCCTCAACCTCAGTGGCACTTGACTTTTCACCATCTTATGTAATGAGAAAAACAAATTAAAATACGGAAAGCTGGGTTAGAAGAACAAAATTACAAATTTAAACATATAATAAATTGAAAAATAACACAAAGAAGAGTTGGCAAAATAACCTAGTACATCAGTGGGGCCACGGCGCCTTAGATTTGAATTATTTGGCACCTCTGATGATAGGTTGTCTTTTGTTGTAGACCACTTTGAAAGAGAGAATTGTGGTTTCGGATCTAAATTTTGGAGTTTTAACATGTGTTAGTGCCAAGGGTGGATACTGATTCAATACAGCTTAGATTGAATAATGAGGAAACAACTTGAACTGTAGTATACCAACCCACCTAATTAGTAGTGACGATTATTGATCAATACCAATCAGCAAAAATTAAAATAAATAAAATCCGTTGAAAATACCAGCAAAAATAAAATTTACATAAGAAATCCAACTTTGCAAGTATGATCTCTATGATACATATACCGTGCACATAGTAAAACGAAAGAGATATTTAATGCATGTTTACTGTTCATCAAATGATTTTTGAACTTTTCAAAGGTCGGAATTTAAGGACCCTTGTTAAATGATAATTGCACGAACTTGATACGTAAGCTATGTACATCCAGTAATGCACACATAATCTTATCTTCAGCTTTTAAAGCATTCTTTAATTAATTTTAAGATATTCTGAAGATTATCAAGGAATCCCCTTCCAAATTATATTAGTATTTTTTTTTTTTTTTTGCTAAAACAGGGCTCTAAAATAAAAAAAGAACAAGCATCATTGTGTGTTTAGTTAAAGGTTCTAAGTAAAGATTAGCACTTAAGTTACAAAATAAACATCAACATCTGGCAAGATCCCTATTAGCTTACGTATGGCTGTACCAATCAACTAAATAACTAATACACATAATGTTCAGATTATATGTGTACGTACTGCACTAACTGATAGTCCAAGGCTATACCTGACAGGTTATCAATATGCAATTCGGTTACTTTTACAGAGGTAGAAGCCGAATGCGCCTTGTGATCAAACAATTTACTGGATATACGTGTGTGGCCCATAGACTGGCGTGCACTAGCCAGATCAAACCATCCCTGTTCAAATGGAGAAAAAAATTAACCTTTCTGATTGTGCAAGGAGATAATTTGTAGTGAAGTGCTCAATAGGTTGCTTACAGTACCAGTAACAGTGTTTACTATCGCCAGAGCATGTCAAAACGATACTGTTCCAGAGATATCTGATCAATTTCTCAGTCAACTTCTGAAATACATCTACATCCTATCTAGTAATGTAGAGGCTCAATAGGTCCCAAGTCAACAACACAACCTCAAAGGTAAAAAGCAGTTAATTTCTTCAATAAATCAACTAATTGAAGCATCAATATCAACCAGGACGGGATAGGTTAATTGGGTACCAAAAATAGTTAACAGAGAAAAACTCAAATCTCACACAAAAACTGTATACATAACATAATTGAAGATGAAGATGAGATTTGAGGATTAGCAGAATACCTGGCGAAGAGACGAGGATAAGGAATGAACGAGCGTAAGATAAGCGTCTAACGAATCGAGGAATTGAAGAGTGCACCCTTCCTCCCCCTCTTCATCTTCCTTTTTGAACTTTGCTTCTTCATGAGAAGCGGACTGTAATTGATCGCTCTCGCTCTCGATCTCCGCCATGAGAGAAACTTGGAATTCGCGAGTAGTCCGATCAGATCAAACAATGGTCGACTGGTAATTGGAACTGTTAATGGATCGGTTGACAGATATGCAACTTTTGAGATTCGGTAAATTTGATCAGTAAACTTCGTTAGTATTTTGAATAAAAAAAAATAACCGATTGTGTGAACTTTAACAAGAACCGACGGTTTAGATCCACTTTAAATGAGCCTTTATCCGAAGTCCTTTGGAACTAAAACTGCAGTACTCCACTCACTTAAAATTTATATTACAGGGTCCGGACCAAATAATTTTGTAGAAGATATCCATTTCTACGAGTTGTGAGAAATGGTTTATTAATTATTTAGTTAACGTTTTCTTATCCTCGTTGATTATTTACTCTACAAATGATGGCAAATTGAACATGCCAACTAGTTATATCTTAATCACCTTTGTTCCGAACAATTTTTATAGAATAAGGAGCCGGCAATTTTCTACCCTGCAAAATGTTAACAAATGTCAAAACAAAATGCTACTTTCCATAAATTTCTTCTCCAAGTACATATTTATAACACACATATCAAAAGTCTCCTAACGCTTGCATTCCTAAATTTCTTCTCCAAGAAAGAAAATGTCTGATCATTGTTACATGACTTGCCTAAATGATGAATGTACAATTTCAATTTTTTTTTTCCAGATTTTATGACGTTTCAATGCCAATACATCTCACACTTTCTTTTCATTCTGTTAATAGCAGCTCTTCCAAAAGTTTTACAATAATTACTATACTTTTGTGGCATATAAATAACCTCAATATGTGTACTGAACGGCATGCACCACACAACAACAACAAAAAAAAGAAAAAAAAGAAAGAAAGAAAACAATGCAAGTAATCTGCATCACCCGAGAAAGGTATGCTTCAATAATCCCAGATCAAATGAGATCAGCTAACCTATAACCAAACTGAAGCTAAACAGGAATTAACTACAGGAATCTTGGCCATGCTACATATGAGTTCAATCATTGTCTTGTGCTAATTATCAATACAAGCTAAAACCACCAAATTTCTAACACTAACACCAACTAACAGTTTATCTTAATGCTAGACGCTACTGCCCTAAATGAGAGACATGCAAATTGAGTGCACAAGAAAATGAGGAAAGAAAAGCATTTGATTTCTCCATTTCTTGCTAACCAATATGCTTGATAGCAACTGTACATCAGCATGTCTTTGTCTTTGGGATTTGAAATCAATTTAATTGAACTGCAAGCCCACTGTCTTCTCCTTTACCATCAGAACCTACATAACAATGTAAGAATAATCAGAAAAAGATTTTAACTAAATATGATTAAAAACCAGTCTCCAGCTGGCAACAACCAGCTAGCACAATCAATATTGTAACCAGTACCCAGCATTACCAGTAATATACCACTTTTCATGCAGGGGCAGATCTATGTATAGTCCAGGGGGTGCTCAGCCACCCTCATGATTTCAAATTTTTTAATCATGTATATTGAATTTAATTAAAATTTTTTTTTATAAGTTTTTATATAGTTCAGCCTCCTCATTAATTATTACATGTGTGCTTCAAGCCTAGTGGTTAAGAGTTCTAATTTGTTATTATGGTGACTTGGGTTCAAGCCCTGACACCATGCACTGCGCATTTTAAATTCTAGCCCCCTATCTAAATTTTCTAGTTCCGCCCCTCCTTTCATACTGGCAATGGGAAATAGATACTGGTAACTGAGTTGAGTAAATATTAATATTTAAACATGATTTTAAAAAGAAAATCAGAACATGCCCTTTGCCAAGGATACACATCATTTATCTACGTAATATAAAATACTATAAATTAATATTTTCTTATAATGTTATGTCATTTATCTTGAGGGAATTCAAGTTCAATATACATGTTACTTATCATATATATTCTATCATATTACAAAGTAACCAGCCTAATTTTCCTTGCCCCTACATACTAAAAGATATGGAAAATACATTAATTTTAGATCAATTAGGGATGATTTTGGAAGTCAAAATAGTTCACTATTAGTTATATCACACGACTTAAATAAGCAGATTTTTCTGTGTTGAACTATTCAAGGGGGCTTTCATGCATTTAAGTTGAGGTTGTGCATAGTAAGGCATCCCAATAATAATTAACAACAACAAAATGGAAATGGTACCATATCCACCCTGTACCACACTAGTGACAGGCCTGACAGGTACACATACTAGTAAAGGTAGTAGGATTGGGTATTATCATATGGGCCTGTTTGGATGGGAAGGAATAGAGGAATTTATTGGATTAGATCCTCTAATCCACTAGGCTTGTTCTCCTGACATGTACACATACTAGTACAGGTAGTAGGATTGGGTATTATCATATGGGCCTGTTTGGATGGGATGGAATGGGGGAATTTATTGGATTAGATTCTCTATTACAGCCGAACAAGAAAAGAATTGAGTGGAATTGTGTTTGAACTTCTACAGTCAAACCCCTGCTTTTTACAAGGAGGTCCCTCCTCTATTTCTGTATGAGTCAATTCTCTATTTCATGGGGATGGTGGAACAGAGGAATTGGCTCATTTACTGATACTCTTCCACTCTTCCAACATCAACTATCAACCGGAATAGACGAAATAGAAACCTAATCCAAATTCCACTTTTCCTATATTCTTTCACCATTCCACCTATTAACGAACGGGGCCATAGGTAATCAATTGCTAAAATAGTCAAGAACCTTCAGATGGAAATAGCCAGTCTTTGGTACATATCAAGGCCTCTAGTTCGTCGGGCTTGAGAGAGCCTTTGTACTGGTCCAAGACTTTCCCACCAATGCTGAATGCGGATTCCGGTGCAACTGGACAGATTGGAATGGCGAGGATATCTCGTGCCATTTTGGCTAGCTCAGGAAACCTTGGCTGGTTCTCTTTCCACCATTCTAGCACCTCCATTGGCTTATCCCAGTCAATCTTTGGCTCCTCTAAGTACCTGTCCAGTTCTGACTTCCCCTATAGGGTCGACACAAAAAAGAAGGAAAGAAACAGTTTTAAAAAAACTCACATTATAGACAAGCAAAAAGGAAAGGAAGAGATTGATCATCATCAATGCATTTTGAAATTATGCCATTTTTTTTTATAATAGATGATAAAATCATGTATCTGATTTACATTAGGTTTGTAAAAATAAATTATATCATTACAAGTTTCATAAAGGAGAGCATGATATAATGTTCATCGTATTGCAGGTATCATGTGAATATACTTGCACCACCAGCTAGCCAATAGGGTGCGACACTAAACTGTTTTTACTTCTTTTGTTGAAACCCCTTCATAAATCTCCAAGCAAAATATTTTTTTTTTCTTAAAAAAAAAGAAGATAAACAAGAAATGAGATAAAAACAGTGTTGTTTGAGGTGCAGATACTGCAAAACAGCAAATTACAGTGCTTGTATCTTGGACCACATTCTGCCACTAGTTGTCAACTAACAATACTAACCTCAGGCTTTCTATCTTTGTCTTTACTCTTTGAGCTTGATGCGAAGTTCGCCTTGTACTCATTGAAAATCCCATAGAGGCTCTGCCGGACCATGCTTAGATAAAACTCCTTTTCTTCCTTCTGTATCTTCTCAAATGCATACTCTACCAGATCCAGTTTATACCTAGGATCCAGCACCACAGCTACAGAGAGAATAGTAGAAAACTCTCTCCAGTAGCTGTCAAAAATGGAAAGCATTTTAGTGGCCACTGATTGGATAATCTCATCCATGCCTCTTGACTCTTCCTTCAGCACATATTGTATTTTACAAATTCCTTGAAAGCATAGGTTGGCAGTTGGATAGGTTGCCGTCGAAAATGTACAGATCGCATCATAGATGGTCTTTAAAAATTTGTACATTCTCTCGACGAACTGCCATTCACTGGAATCAAGACAGTCGGTAAAACTTACATCACGATTTTGTAGTTCATTAAATGCATCCTTATACGGTAATATACTCTCAATCATAAGGAATGTGGTTCTCCATTTCGTTGGTATATCTTGGCGCAACCCAAGGCTTGTATCTACGTTATGCTTTTTTGCACATTCTAGAAATTTCTTCTTCCTATCAGGAGACCCCTTAACATACTTCACACATTCCCTTATTTTATATACGCCTAAATCTATGTTCTTAAGTGCCTCATGTACAATCAAGTTTACAACCCTGGCACAACATTTACAGCTGAAAAATTTGCCCTGAAGTAAAAGTGCCTTTTTACCATTTAACTGTGCCTTGTAAATATCAACCAAGGTGTCATCGCTTAATGCATCATCCACGGTAATGCAAAACAATTTGTTTTCAACCCTCCAACTTTTAAACAAACTAGAAATGAACCCTGTCAGGGAGGCGCCATCATGTGGGGACGGTAAATATTTGAAATTCAAAATTTTCTTCTGCAATTTCCAATCCCGATCAATGTAATGTGCAGTAACGCAGATATACTCTTCAGTTTTCACATTGGTCCATAAATCAATACTCAGGCTGACCCTTCTGGCAAGCTTTTCAAATAAGAGAAACACCTTTTTTCTCTCCTTTTCATACAATTTCACCACATCTGATTTTACAGTCCCAGTATCCATAAATTTCAAATCAGGACAAATTGTGGTAAGAATTTTTTTCATACCATCTTCTTCTAAAAGTTCATATCTGTACTCGTGTTGCACAATAGCTCGCATCAAATTCTCCTTAAATGTGGCCTCATCATACTTAAAAGGTTTTGGGATTGGTGGCAGGTTGGCAGCTTGAACAGGTACAGCACGAGCCATCATGATTGGGCCCACATTTCGGCCTTTTGGTATGTGGTGGTGCTCTATGTGCCTGTGCAGGTTAGTGGTGCCAAAAACAGGACTGACAAGGTATTCTCTATTGCATAAATTGCAACATGCTTTCTCCTTACCATCAGCCCCCATCTGCTTCGTAAAGTAGTTCCAAACAGTTGAGTAGGATTTACGGTTGGGTTTTTTTCTTGCAGGTTTTGGGGTTTCTGATTCAGGTTCTGTTTCGACTATGTCGAGAGATTTGTTCATGTCCATGTTTTCTGACATTTTCTACACAGAGAGATAGTTGTTGTATTTAATTAGTAAAGAAGCCAAACAGAAAAGGTAATAATGTAAAAATTAAGAAAAGAGAACAGTAAACTCTAATCACAGTTAATACCAATATCCTGGTCAATTTGCATACTACTAATTACCAGAAAATGGTGATCATGCATCACTCGGCTGCAATTTTGTTCTTAAATTGGCAACTTATATTTACATAATTGTAAAAATTGAGACGTGAGCAAGGTTTATGTTTCTACCATGAATGTTAGGTACATTACTTGTAGGACAAAATGAAACAGATATCCTGGAACTAAGAAGAGGTGCCACTTGACCAGTATGGTACCAAATTGTAAGCTAAAATTCCTTAAATAACTCTACGATGGGTTAAAATTGGCCTCAAATGCGCTAGACCAAAAATAATCCGTAAATGAAATGAAGTAAAAGAAAGGAAAATTCTTTGCCTCAGTACCTGACACAAATCGGCAGTGCAAAAAAAAAGAGAAGAAGAGAGCAAAGAGTGGGAGAGAGAGCTCAATGTATTCTTGTGGAGAAGTTCGAGTGATGGTCTTCTCTCGAACGATTCTTCAATTCTTAGGGTTTTGGTTGTGAAAAGGGAGATGAGAAGAGAGTCGGAATAGTGATCGATTTTACGGAACCAGGCGACAGACGAGTCCCAATTGTCTGTGGCCATACGGACTCGGCTTACAGTATGTCATCTTTATGACAAATGGGCCCACGCCTTTAATTTAATTTAAGACGTGACGTGATTTCTTCATTTTCTTGTGTACCCCTACAATTTCGGCATTTTTATTAATAACCAAAAAATTAAAGAAAGTAATATTAATTACTAATTTTGAGATTTTTTTTTTCCATTCATAACCAAACCGCCCCGGGGGGTTAGTCCCCAAGCAACCCACCCCCCAGTGGAGCGGTTTACCCCCTGACCAACCCGACCCTTGGGGGGGCGGTTTACTTTTTTTTTTTTTTAATACGATGATGGATTAATTATAATTATGTTTATAATTTATGTTTTGTAATATTATGTATTTTGTAATATTATGTTAATATTTGTTTATATTTTTAATACGATGGATTTTATGATTTGTGAATAGTTTAAAACATAAGTGAACAAAATAATCAAATAACGTCTGATCAACATAAAATATAGAAACGTAAACAAAGTGAATAAAATCACCAAATAACGTCTAATCAACATAAAATATAGAAACATAAATATAAAAATACTACTGTCAGGGGTTATTTGGTCCGTCATTTTTATCCATGCCCAAAATCATTAACATTTCGCCAACTCTGCCCACCAAAACCAGATTGTGTCAAAAATGTCCAAACCGGCTATTTAATAGCCAGTTCCTAATTTTTATTAGGAACCGGCTATTATATCGCCGGTTCCTATCTTTTTTTTTTTTTTGAAAAAGTTATAATTTTTTTATTTTTTTTATTAAAGTTTTAGAAATTTTTGATATGTTTAGAAAAAATATATAATTTAGTTTATTAGAAGGACTGAAACAAATAATCCGGATCAATATTTTTCAGATCATATTTTTTGCGGTTGTAAGAAAAATTAAAATATTTCATTGTATGTTATTAGAAAAAAGAAAACTTTCGTAGAAGTGTCAAATTTTTTTTAAAATGATTTAATAACATCATTTAAGAAACATCATTTAAAATGTTTTCCTAAAAATCGTGCATAATAATATTAATAACATCATTTAAAAAAAATTGCATTAAAATGATTTGAAAAATTTCTAAAACTTTAAACAGCCATAACTTTGGCTAGAAAAGTCGGATTGACGCGTATGACTCCAATTCGGAAAGGGGAGGAGGAGACGGTAGTGACCGACACCCTGGGATGTAACTCCGGTCCTCTGACAAATTAGAATCGTCAAAAAACATCGTTTAGTGCCTAAAAAATTAAGTTTAAGATTTTTAGTGTCTCAACTGAATCTTCTTATGTTGAAAAATACTTTTCAGCACCGAGAAATGAATCAGTAGCAAGTGCAATTGCCACAGGAGAAGTCTTATACAAGCATTATGTCTACCGGTTCGATTTTAAGGACTCGAAATAAACTAAATTATATATTTTTCTTTTCAATTTTAAAGAAACATATCAATTTTTTTGGTTATGAACATAATTATAATTAATCCATCATCGTATTAAAAAAAATAGTAAACCGCCCCCCCAGGGGACGGGTTGGTCAGGGGATAAACCGCCCCACTGGGGGGTGGGTTGCTTGGGGACTAAACCGCCCCCCGGGAGGCGGTTTGGTTATGGATGAAATTTTTTTTGGAGTCTGATTATTAATATTATTTTATTTATTATTTTGGTTATGAAAAAAAATGACGGCCTACAATTCCTCAAACTACCAACTCCCTTGCAGAAAATGATTTTTTTTTTCTAATGAGTGATTTCAACGATAGAAGAACAAGAAATTATTATTGTTATTATTCGATGCGGTTACAGAGATAGGATTAGGTCCATTGGAATACTTTTAGGTTCAATTAGCTTTATCACCATACAACTAGTATTAAGATCTGTGCACACAGAAATTGAAACAGATATACACAAATTTCAAAGTAGTTTGCACGACTCTTAATGTAATCCAATGGTCACGACTCTTTTGAAAGGTGATTCCTTGGCATTCCGATGCCATCTTTTCTATTCTCATGTTTGGTAATATGGTAATCTTGAATTATCTTGTCATCGGAATGCCAGAGTTGATGGAATTTCTCAATTACCGCTTCGCGGATATCATGAAAATCCCAATCGGCACCCAAATTTTTTCTTTTCGCTGGATTCTCTCTCTTCTTCTCTATCGCTGGTGGCTTCTTCTCTGCTCTTGATCAGTACCAATTTTTTTCGTTAGCTCTCATTGTGACCTCCGCTTCTAGAGAAAGAAAGCTAATTTTCATTTTTCTTCTCTTCGCTTCTCAGTTCAGATACTAATTTTGTCTCAAATACTATTGCTTCTCAATTTTTTCCTTTCAATCTAAACAACAAATGGAACAATATACAAAGATCGGGGCTTCTAATCTGTAGGAGTGAGAAGGGGCGGGTCTCCCACTCATAATTTTTTTACTAATATTTCACTAATAAAATTTTATTTTATTATTTTTTATCGCAACAGAGATCCAATAGTTCTGAGTCCAAAAAAAGCCTTTGTATGTTAATCTGGTAAAAAAAAATTTACTTTAATTTTTGTATTTCATAGATTTGGGGTTTGAATTTGGCTGCATACCGTTTTGCTTGATAATTTTAGTGTGAAGGTTGTTGAAAAAGTAGGTTATGTACTAAACTCAAAATTTTGCACGACAGCTGAAAGATCATTTTGTGTATAGATTGCATCAGAATTCATAGAAGTGTTGTTCAAATTGAAGTAAAAGTGTCAATTGGATGGAAAAAATCGAAGAAACAATACAGAAGTTAGTAAAATTTCTAACAAGGTCACATAATTTGGAAGTAAAAGCATTTGTGTGATTGATTAATTTGGAACATTAATTTATTTCTTTTAGGCACAATCAACTTCAAGTACTTCATCTTATATAATTTTTTTTTGTGAATTTTGATAATGTACAGAAATTCTACCTACACTGTGAAACAATGGATGAATTGATGTTCTTTTCATGTTATATCTTATTTGTTTTTTTTCATCTTTTGTTATTTCTTTTATTGTTATTTATTATTTGAATTTATGTTCTTCTTCATTTGTGTCTTTTATTTTCATTTAAATATATATTTTTTCTTAATTTTGTGTGAATATCAAACGAAAAGGTCTCTTTATATTCTATATATCTTAACAAATATGTCTTATCATAAATATAAGATATTTGCATGCTATTAACAACACAATGTTCGCACTTCGTATAATTTAAATTCTGTAAATTTTAAGCAATGACAAGAGAAATGTTAAATTCTAAGCAGGTATAACAACACAATGCCAGACAGTATCTCAAATAAAATAGCTCGCCAATTGGGCCTACATGGGCCTTCAATTATTTTCGGATTACGAATCAGGTCTATTATTAATACTTCATATCATTTTAATATTTCAGTTATTATTTTCAGGCTTCAAGTTTTGAGTCAAAGTAATCAAAATAATTAATTGGTTGGTTCGCGTTTGGTCATCTGGGCACAAATAGGGTTGGATATAAATAGAAATATATTAAATTTAGACTTTGTTATCTTTACCATTTATTATTTATCCATTATATTAAATTTAGATTCCTTGTTTTGTCATTTCTCTCCCTCTCTCTTTTTTGGCTCTCATATTTTATTTCAGAGAATAGACTGGAACTGGTGGTACGTTTCTCTTCCCGTTAGTTAAAGTTTTCATTGAATACTCTTTACTCAATCGATTGTATATCCTGAAATACATGATTGTATTTAGTGAATTGATTTGATTATCTCTTTTATTTTTAGAACCATATCAGGTTTAATTGATTTAGATTGATTTGTTGTTTATACGATCAAGTGGTACTTGTTTTAATTTCTTTCCTGCTTTAATTTGTGAATTAGCTTGAGATAACTTAAAGGATGATTTGTGGTTTTCTTACATTTGAATACAGCTAGAGATCGTGCATGTCAGGTATTTGGTAGAACTTGTGAATGATGGAGGGTCGAGATTTAGCCAGAGACAGAATTAGTGGTTTGCCTGACCGCTTCTTACCCACATCCTCTCTTTTATACCTATCAAAGAGGCTGTGCGCACATGTATATTGTCAAAACGATGGATAAAGGTTTGGGCCTCTATGCCTACTCTCGTCTTTGACAACATTCAAAGCCATTATAGTGGTCCAAGAAAAGAATGGCAACAAAATGAAGCTAAGTTTTTAAGATTCCTTGATGGAGTCATGTTCAATCGAGAAATCGTAACCCTGGATACATTCAAACTGACATTTTTAAAGATTCCTTGCGAATATGAGTGGAACACTCATATTCTTGTATGTCAATTTCTTCATAGTGCAGTCAAGTGCAGACCCCGAATATTATCAATCCAAATCGAGACTGGCACATTTTTCAACTTGCCTGATTCAATTTTCACATGTACTTCAATAGAGGAGATGTCATTGTGGCTTGAAACTATTTATATTGTTGAGAGAGATGTTTTTAAACTGAGATCAATAAGCCTCCCTTTTCTCAAAAACCTAGAGCTTGGTTACATAGTTTTGAATGATGGTATAATGAGAATGCTTATATCGGGATGTCCTGTTCTTGAAGAATTAGCTTTGTTTTATTGCTGGTTAGAAGAACTAAATATGATTTACTCAAATTCAAATGTGCTGAATAAGTTGGTACTAACAATTTGCCAACAACATGGGCCATTGGAGATTTCTTGTCCAGGAGTTGTGTCTCTTATCATTAGATTTAAAATACAGGGAGGGATTATATTGAAGAATATGTTAGCTCTTGCCACGGTTGACATCTTAGTTGAAGAGCTGGGTCTTCCCTCCAATCTTCACTGGAGGTTTCTCGGTGGCCTTTCAAATGTCACAACTTTAAAGCTACACGCAAAAAGTCGTCATGTTATGGTATTCCATCTCCATTCTAGTTCCATCTGTCAACTAAAACTTATCACTGGAAACATGCATCAACTTATTATTAATTAATTAATTAATTTGTCAATAAGAAAAATATAAAAGAAGAGACATAAACAACTTAATTCTCTGTGAATACTTTTGAGCAATTTTGTAGAATGATAATGGAAACTGGAAAGGCAAAAGTAACGAATTGATTGGGTTAATTGCATTCTTCAAACATGTTAAATATCTTTAGGCTATATTTTTAGAGTACCATGCAGATCTGAGAATATTTTTTTTGTTACTTTGATTTCAGGATTGATAAAAAGTTGTATTAAAGCAACAATTTGATTTATTGAATAGTTTGTGCAATTTTAAGTTCATATTCCATGTTTTAATTTTTTTTTTCTTTAAAACTATGTAGGATTCGCTGCTAGCTGATATTCCAAATTGTCCGACCTTAAAAAACATAAAGAGCTTGGAGCTTGGAGAAATAAATATCAACTATAACTGGAATTTAGTGACCCTGTCTCCTCCAACATTCATCCAATCTGAAAGAGCTCACTTTGCACTTTTGTCGAGTACTCTCTCTCTCTCTCTCTCTCTATTTTTCTTTTGAAAACTTGACAGTGGCTGTCAAGTGCTTCATTGAATGAGTAAATGAGTTTTTACAATCATTTAAAAATAAACAAACAACAATATTACAAGAATTGCAATAATTGGTAAACACCTATGAATTTAAATGAATTGCATCCACAACTGCGCATCATGCATCGCCCGCTATGCCAGATGTTCTGGACGTGTCTTACGTCCCCCCAAACCCACCTCATTTTGGTGCTTCCACAAAACCCAACATGTTGAATCAAACAAGGGACCCCATGCTTTGGTGATTTGTGAGTTTGCTCCCAAATCTGTTCTACTGTTATTGCGGGCACATGAGCGTGCATCCCAGGATAGCTTGAACAGAGTACCAAGTGTGTGTAGCGAAAGGGCATAGGAACAACAATGTAGCGCAGATTGTAAAAGGCAATTATCACGTGTGACACACCTTAGTTGACATCTAAAGTTCCGCTTACACATAACTTCATGTGTTAACAACTTCCCCTGTAGCAAGCAATTCACGAAAATCTTAACAGTAAGGGGAATCTTGAGGCGCCAAATGGACCTAAAAGGCCACTTTATCATTCCACACCCTCTACCAATATCCTATATGCTGACTTCGCCGTATAGCTCCTTGTGGTCCCCCATCTCCAACCTATCTCATATGTCCCGTTCGTGAAGGTTATGTCTTGGTTCAGGTCAAGATCAGGGGCGACCAAGTGTAGCACAGGTGCTGCATCTCGAAGAGAAATGGAAGGTTGTTGCGGCCTATCTTGATGCTTTGCCAGCGGTTCACTGTTCCAATTATCAAACCAAAAAGATATCATCATGCCATCTTTAACCCGCCATTATGTATACCAATGAAAAATGTGCTTGATTTTTATTAGTTGGCTCCAGAAAAACGAACCTGTGACTGCCCACAGCTTAGGCCTGTGGTCATACAGTCCTTTTCATCTAATCTTCATTATCACAACAGTCCATAGTGCGTTAGGCTCCGCGTATGCCTTCCACCATCACCTTAGTAGTAGAGCAATATTCCTAACTTCAAAGTCTGCAACTCCAAACTCGCCTAAGCACCTAGGCAAGCAAACAATCTCCCAATTTGTGAGTGAGACTCCTCTCTTCAATTTCTCATTGCCCCCCCTTCCCCCAAAGAAATGACCTTCTAATTCGATCCATACGCGCGATGACCCATTTGGGAAGCATAAAGCAAGTCATGAACAGTGCACGAGTTGATCAATTGGAGGCAGCCTCTTCTTGATATTAGCTTCATGTGCCATCCCTCAAGCCTCTTTTCCATTCTCTCCAAAAGAGGCATGAACAGTGCACGAGTTGGTCGCTTCACCGTCAAAGGCATATATACCAAGGAAATTAACAGGGAAGTTAGTGCTCTTGCATCCCATGATTTCACTAATGATCTTTACTTCCCCACGCGCCATATTCAAAGGTATCAAGGTACTCTTATTGTAATTAATGTGGAGGCTTGATATTGCGCTGAAAAGCCGTAGGAAGATTTTTAGTGTAATTATAGTTGGTCTATGTGCATTAGCAATGATTGTCGTGTCATTGGCATATTAAAAGGCCATGACCGATTCGGGAAGCCTGTTTGAAATCAGATCGTGGATCATCTCATTTGCCACCTCTATAAGCCTCAGTAGCACATCTACCACTATGTTAAATAACATAGGAAATAGCAGGTGTCCTTGCCGCAAACCTCTACGGTGCGCAAAATACTCAGATGCCTCTCCATTGAGTAGTACTCGTGAAGAAGCAGTTTCCAACATCCTCATTATCCATCCAATGGTTCGGTTTGGGAAACCTCTAGCAATCAGCACCCTGTGAAGGAAATCCCAACTTACTGAATCAAATGCCTTAGTGAAGTCTAGCTTCGCAAATATGGCTTGAGGTGGTGCTTACATGTTGTAGTATCTCCCTCGTCGTATTGAAATTTTCGGCAATTTGCCGGTTAGAGATGAGGCCGGGTAAAACCCTTCTCATCCTATTTTCCACTATTTTAGAAATAAGATTTGGAACCACATTAATGATGCTAATGGGTATAAAATCTGAAACTGTTTCTGGTGTTTCTTTTTTGGGAATCAAAACAATGTTTGCCTTGTTGATTTCTCTCAAATTAAGCTCATTAGCATAGAACCGGTCAAAAATTTCCATTATCCAATGCTTTAGATCATTCCAATGA